>CM070593.1:2973182-3444094 GCA_036346395.1 Hsuehochloa calcarea | reverse complement strand
TAAATAATACAAATAAATTCTATCGATGAGCAAATCCAAATATTTTTTTGCATATTCAGGTAGATTATGATTTTAGATGAATTTAGAGACAAAAACAACTCATTTGGAGTTTTGTGGAAAAAGTTATTAAGGTTTGAAGTTTGCTTGGTTTAAAAATCTAGGAAATAGAAAAAGGAGAGAAAGTATCTCTTTGACAGGTGGGACCTGCGCCCTTTTTCTTCTTATTTTTTATTTCTTTCTCAACCGAAAGTGCTCTGTGGATGACAGGTGCGCCCTACGCACATTCTTTTCTTTTCGATTTATTTTATGAAAGGAAAACATATTCTTACAGGTAGGACCCACTATCAGTGGTTTACTGTGCAATTAATTACGCTCGGGCCCACGCGTCAGTGTCTAAGTGTGGAAATCCAGGTTTTAAATGACCCTCATTAACTCACTTGGGTACACACATTAGCCGAACAACATAGTAATAAAACTCAGATCTATACAGTAAATGGGCGCTTAGGACATTGATTTGGCCTAATGATTGGCTACAATACCGGTCTGCTCTAGATAGGTCCATGGCGGTCCAACGGGGCGACGTGACGTAGGTGAGTGGCTGCGAGCTATGGGCTACATGCCATTTCGCAATCCAGTTGTGCCATTATCTAAATAGTGTGTGCACGGGCATCTAAGGGTCACAAGGAACTTACCGAAATGACGAGGAAGGATGGTGGCCGCCAGAGTTGAGCTAGCAGCGGTGGACAGCGGCAGCGGTGGTGAGGTTGACGCGTTGAGGATGGCCCGAGTAAAGGAAGAAGTTGTGAGTCACTAGGGAAGCATGAGAGAGGTGAGTAGGTGGTTGAGGATGGATGAATTCGGTCGGGATAGACCGGAGATCGTGCGACAACTGGAATGTGTTTAGGGTAGGAGATGAAGAAGAAATGAGCTACGATGAGCTCCTTTGGATGAAGTGTAAAATCAACTTGGGGGAAATGTTGCCCGTGCCCTATAACTCGTGGTGACGTGCACAAAGTGGCTTAGAGTTCAATGGAGCCGGACGAGGAAGTGCTGGTGTTGCAGCCAAAAACCGGAGCTCAACCTTACCTTACGCTTAGCTGGGTGGAGAAGAGGAGGAGGTAGAGGAGGGTGGCTAGAGGTACTGGGTGGCGAAGGGTGAACGCAGAGGGCTTGGACGGCTACTTATAGGCGATGGATGGAGAGAACGTGAGGAGGAGCTCGGGCCTAGCATTGACGCGCTCGGTGGCGCAGGGCATTGCATTGTTGGGTGAGCGACTAGGAGAGGACAGGGCATGGTTGAGCAGTTGCCGATGTAGGCGAGGGCAAGTGAAAACCAATGGCGCATGGTAAAAACCGATGATAATCTCGGGTGGTGCACTGGCGCGGCATGTCCATGTGCGGGTGAGCTGGCGCAATGCTCAAAGCTACGTGGAGAAGAAAGACGGGCAAGCAGGGCCCATTTGCCAGCGAGAGGTAGACGGGGGTTGTGCGCTACGCTTGGAGGATATGGTGCGGTGGCAACGTGGTTCAAATGGTTCGACCAGAGTAACATTAGGTCTGACAGGTGGGGCCCACCCGTCAGTGAGGTGAGAGAATTGATTTTTGTGAATTGCTGAGAGTTAAGTGAAATTTTAGACACAGCAATGCAACTCCAAAAATTCTAAAAATTTTAGGGTTGGCTTCTGACCTAGTGTAGATCCTTGTATAATTTTTCTAGGGTTTTTCATGTAATATATTTTTCTCTAAAATTCTTAGAATTTTCTATTACTTGTTTTTCGTTATTTGATTTGAGGAAGACTTGCAAAATATGATTCAATTATTTTCCATTATATATATCAGTGCGGTATGCTAGGTTTGGATTTAGTTGACAGTCTTTATTTCCATTTGTTGTATGTAATTATCCATTAGCTTTATGTTTTCCATAAATTGATGTTTAGGTTTTGAAAATCCAATAACACCTTGGATGTAAATCCAAATAAACTAAATGGCAACAAGATGTAGCAATTTTTTTTAAAAAATATTATAGTTTTATACATTTGAAATACAAACCCTAAATTTGGGATGTTACAATTGATTACAACATTGTGGATTAGTTAAACGCGGTAGAATTGCTTAGACATGCTTATCAGTCTTGATCATCCAATGGGAGGAAACCATTATTACCTTTTGTGCAAATCTTTTGAGAAATGCGTGACATTAGGTGATGTCAGTATTTGGAAAATAAAACAGAATGGTGAAAACATGTTTCAGACTTGGGCAGGTGGTAAGATCAGGCAGGTGCAACTAGAGCACGAGAACTTTTATTGTGGTAAGTTCCGCCCAAGTCGTATTAAGGACCAACGCTTGTGACTATAAAAACTGAGCAATACCGTACAACCATATGTCTGATTATGGGAAGGACCTGGCCAACTAATTTACTGAGTCCAAGCATTAAGTTCGCAGGTTGTATTTGTTAGTTGTTCTCTTGATTATGCTAAATGTACTTCGATACCTTGGGCCGTGCAACATGGTAAATGTACTTCGTTGTCTATCGGGGCTTGCATATGTGACAACCCGCATCATTTGCATATTTGTTAACATAAAACATTTCCATTTCATTGCATCAAAAAGATTTTACAACATTTGTTTTACAAGCATTTACAATGTTTTTGCCAGTAAGTAATTAAAACCCTAGTTTCTTCTCTTCTTGCCGTCTGTAGTGCAGCTTTCCTAAATCGCCTTGTCTTTGGCGCTTTGTCAGTAGAACCACCCCGCGATCCATTTTTCCTCGCTTCGTAAGAAAAATCAGCAATCGGTTAGTAATCGTAGTCGAGTATTCTTGTGAGCGAGTGTATAGAAGTTAGAGTTTAGAAAGTGGTCGTCGATTTCCCCGGTGCGAGAGTATCCGAGTACCCGAGTAGTCGGTCCCTTGGCAATCAAGATTCCCACCAACCGGAGTTAGTCGGCCCTTGATCGCCAAGATATCCAGACCACCCAAGATCCTTCGACATCTGTCACTTCTGTGGGTCTCATCATCCGGCATTATTATAACCCAACACACACTGTTTGCATTTGCCAAAACCCCAATATAGCCCTCAGTGCATACCCTTGGTAACCACACCCTCAGCCAAGCTTCACCGGGTGCAGCAACCAATTCCAAAGCAGCATTACCAATTCATCTCCCCTAGCCGAGCCCATGCAAAACCAGCAGCCCAACATTCAAGCACGCCCAACAAAGCAAAGACCAGCTCAAATGCATCTCCTGGCAAAGAAGAATGCACTTTCCCCGAAGAAATGCCTCCCAAACAAGCACCAAAGAAGACAAAGAAATACATTCCTCCCTGAAAGCCGCCGGCCCGGCACAATGCATCCCCAAAGACCCGGCCATGTGTGCATCCCCGAAGCCAAGACAAGTGCATTCCCCCTTCCAGAAGCTAGCACAAATGCATCCCCTCAAACCAGCCCCAGCATTCATCACCCAGCAACACACAAGCCATACATTCCCCCTCCTGAAGCCAGTTCTCATTCCCAGATTCACAAAACAAAGCAAAGCCTCCAAATTGAAGCCACCACCGCTTAGAGCAAGGTGAGATCGGGGAGCTCAAGCGGCCAAGAACCACCTCCTGCTCTGCTCCCTCGGTAGAGCCCAGTAGAAGAGCAAAGGCAGCAGCCAATGGGGCGAGGAGGAGCCACCAGTGCAAAGAAGAACAACTGACCTAACCTAGCATCGGGAACCAGAGCCGAGGAGAAGGAGAGCACCAGCCCAAGCCAACACTGCCATCCCTTCTCCCCAACCTAGATCCATCACGAGGTAAACCCCAGCACAAATCAGTTTGCTTTGATCATCATCCATTCACATCACCAAATCTCAATAGCATCAATATAGATTTGATCTTTTCCATCTCGAGCGGTAGGGTTAGAGGAGCAGGTTACCTGTGGTTTACCAAGAAGATCGGGCAGGCGAGCCTGGAGCAATGGCGGTTGGCGGTGGGAGGCCGAGCCGGGCGGGGCGAAGCCGGCTGAGCGAAGGCAGAGACGTCGGTAGCCAAAGCCCGAGCCGACCGGAGGCGAGGTAGAGAGAGAGCGCTTGAGTCGAGCAGCGTAGGGTCGGTCGGGCGGAGCAGCCCGAGGCACCGCGAGTAGAGAGGAGGCGCGCCGGGCCGAGCCGAGTGAGGTCGGAGCGGGAGAAACGCCGAGCCGAAGCCGAGGAGCGGAGCGACCGCAGAGGAAGGAGGTAGCGCAGCGGCGCTTGCCTTGGCCACGCGCTGGCGCGGCGTGCCGAGCCGAGGGAGTTGGCGCAGACGGAGGAGGCGCAGGAGCGGCCGAGGCGGAGCGGCGGGAGGCGATGGCGGCGGGTTTCGATAGAGAGCGAGCGGGGAAGGCGAGAGCGGAGAGGAGAGGCGAGAGTGAGAGGGTGAAGTGAGGTTAGAGGCGGGGGTGGTTATGTCGTGAGAGGAGTAGGCGTGAGAGGGTGAGGTGAGGCGTCGCGCCCGAAGAGAGAAGAGGGAGAGAGAGTGAGACAGAGAGGGGTAGATTAAGGGTTAGATTAGGGGGTGAGTTAGGGTTAGGATTAGAGAAGGGTTTAGCCGGTTGGGTGAGTTTAGCCGGTAGGTTAGTCTGTTAATTAGAGATTAGGGTTAGAAGCTAGTTGTTTGGTTTTTGAGTATAGAAGATTAAGGAACCAGTTTAGCCTAAGTGGTAGTGTTGTCGAGTGTTAGGGCGTGAGCTAGGCAGTCGCGGCTGTTAAGCGAGTTAGTAGTAGATCGATTTTTTTAGCGGGAGAGTGCTAACTGGGTTTGGTTCCAAAAAGTTTTATTAAATTAAAATATTGGCTAACATAGGAGTCGTATTAGAATTTTATTCGTCTACTATCACCAAAACTCAACTAAGTATTTATTTATATATTATTCGTGCTACCGCTTTGCTACAGAGGGCAAACCAGTGCCGACAGGAGAAGCTGATAAGAGATTCGTCACCGTCGACCTTTCCAACAACTCTAAAGGCAAGCTATCCTTTTGAGCATAAATATAGTTATGTTAAATGTAAACCGTATATTGCTCTATCATATATGTACTGCATCAAAACTATTTCCCAAAAACAAATTGGATTGAGATGATGAGAAAGATAAGAAAACTGAGATGAGATGAAATTGAGAATTACTATGTGGGTAAAGGGGGCCTTGGCAGAGAAAAGAGATGATGATGATGATGATGATGATAATGGTAAGAGGTGGGACCCCTTTACCTACGGTTATAATATAAGGACTAACAAAACTCTTACTCGGTGGATCTCAGAAAATCGGTGCAAC
Source organism: Hsuehochloa calcarea (assembly GCA_036346395.1). Lineage (NCBI taxonomy): Eukaryota > Viridiplantae > Streptophyta > Magnoliopsida > Poales > Poaceae > Hsuehochloa > Hsuehochloa calcarea. Next base: position 3,438,807 of record CM070593.1, on the reverse strand, counting down.
CATTTCCCGTTTGTGGGCGTAAAATGCTACCTGTTTACGTAATTATGTTCTCCACAACGGGAGTGTTGGGCACGGAGGATAGCCGTCCCAAGGTGGAGTGTTGAGCACGGATGAGAGCCGCCTCAACCAACATTGTTGGAACTCGGTGGAGGACTGAGTGCGCTCAGGACACCGACGGAAAACAATGGGTGGAGACTTAATCACGTAACCTGGAAAACGTTCTGTATTCTGAACTCGAAGTCGCATCAAAGGAAATGCGATGGACCCAGTTCACAGAGAGCTCAGAATAGCTATGGGTAAAGTGTTACAAGCTGCTTGTGATGCTATACAAATCATGAATTCATGTCGGTCTCGGATTGGAGTCTCAGGAACCACTGGGTCTTTCTTCTTTCCGAGTGACTAGTAGTATTTTCAGAATTAAAATTGCAACCTAATGTTTTTATGATTTATTTTCAGAATGAGATGATTTTAGAATTTGTGATAAGAACCAGAGATCAGTCATGCAGTGCACCTTTTGCTATTAATGCTTGCTGAGTACTTCTGTACTCAATCTTGTTAGTATTCTCCTTTGTTAGATCCTAGTCCGGCCGGGAGCCATCCCGAGTGGGACGAAGGACTTGCAGGTACCAATGCAGCAGCAGGAGGAGAAGGCACCGGCGGCGAGGACTTGAGCGAGATGGAAGCCATCTTTGACTCGTGGGACGAGTAGGAGGGCGGTAGTTCAGAGCAGACTCCAGAGGCGGAGAAGCTTCCTTTTGTGTTGTGTAATAGCTTTACTAAGAACCCTAGCCTTGAGTGGCTACTACTGTAATAAAGATGTACAGTTTCTATCTTATTGTTCTGCTGCGCAACTCTAATAAAATGGCTTGCTATTCGTCGGAGCGGTGTTCTACCGGGCAGACGAATAGTAATCCGTGTGCCTAAGTGTGATTACCCTAGGGGTAATGACACGGGGCGTCACAGGTGGTATCATAGCAATAAGATCGGGCCACGCTAATAAAATAGAAACTGTAGCAATACCTTAAGTATGCCCTTCTTGCTTGCTATATTGCGCTAAATATTTTATTAATCCTTGCCTTCATTTCAATTTCTATTCTAAACCCCATTTCAAAAAAATATATATTATGTTGAAAAGCTTACCTTTTCTTAAAGTGACATTCCTGCTAACTGTGAGGACCCCCGGGTTATTTCCGTAAGACCGAGGTTTACCTGGTCTTAAGGAAATAACTCTGGGCCTCAAGTAAATGAATTCCACCTTAACTCCATCTAAGTGAGGAGCCCGACTGAAACTAGAGCCCCGGTGATCATGCGCGCTGCTCCTCTGCAAGCACTACATGATTATCGGTTCTCCAAACGGTCAAAGCCAACACTTAGACAAGTTAAGGGAGGATTCATCACAGCGAGTATGAGGCCGTGTTGGCTCCCAGGATCAGCGACCAACACGCTCATACTCTCATTCAACGTTAATCACATCCATACAACAACGTACATTATCAATCCAAAAGACATACAACATAATAGTTAAGTCTACACTATTACATAACAAAAGACCGCCAAATTCAAATAAGAGTGATAAATAACAGTGAAAGCAAAATAAATAAACCAAAAGTCCAGCAAGGTATGCCCATAACCCAAGGCAACCGATCAAGTTAAAAGATAGCACTACTCGTCGTTGTCGCCTAAATCGTCTTGACGAGCTCATCGAGCTCAAATCGTCCTCACTGAAAAGAAAAACAAAAGGCCGCCAACATCCGCCGAGTACAAGTGCACTCGCAAGTCTTACACAAAGAAAAGTAGTTATGCATATTGGGCAATCAAGGGATAGCATTAGTGGTTCTAGTTTTGCATAAAACGCAACATCTTACATTCCTAGACCATCTAGTTTTGAAAGCCAAGTTATAAATCCTTTATTCAAGAGAGGTTTCACAAGACATATGTAATAATATGGATCAATCAATATCAAGGTGGCTGTCCACTTTGATAAACTAAAGTACATGAACATCCCATTCATGCCAAACCAATTGTAACCATGTCAACTTTTAATTTTTGAAGTCTAACGATGAAGCATACTTAAACCAAGTGTTGTCCATAACCGTGACACGGCTATTCGAATAGATTATCTCTGCAGAGGTGTACTACTTTACCCACATGACCCGACTAGCCCGTAAGCCTCCTAAAATAGCACACTTCCTTAGGTATGCCTGTAGGGAGAATCGAGATACAATCATTTTAGCAAGAAAATCTTATTGGGATGTACCACCCATATGTGGGAATCCCAACTTAGACATAAGCATATAGCAAATGCTAAGCGGGCACACATGTTGTCTTGGAGTGGCGGTGTGAGGTAGTTAGTATGTTGCATCCCACAACATAGGTAATCGTGCTCATTGAGCACGGTATATATCTGCTCAGGGTCCCAAAGGAACATAGGATTTCACGGTCTCTATGTCCCCACACCGCTCATGGTCTTACCCAATAAAACATTCCCTTACTTAACCGTCGGTACCCATATCCCGCATGTGATAAATGCGCTCGGTGCTTGGAGTGTAACGTCCATGGCTCGGTCCTTAATGGTCCGCACAAGACAACCACAAACCCGAATCTCGTGCATAACGGCACCCACACTAACAACCACTTATCCGGACCCAAAACCATTTAACGACAACAAGTTTTGAACCAAAAATAACCAGATATAACAATGCGGACAAAAATTAATAACAGAATAAGAGTTGTTATGTGTCTCCCACAATTGACGAGCTAGTCCCGCCAATTGATCTACTGCGTTATCTAGACCCGCAATGGCTAAGCAATAGACACACAACAATCATATCATCACAAACCTATCTTAAGCATATGTGTATGTGAAATATCGGGGATAACCATCAAGCATAGGATATAACTAATCTACTCAAACATAAAGGTATACCAGAAAATAGCATGCGAGCAATATCATTGCATTTCAAATACTAATGTAAGAAAACGGGATCAATATGATGCAAAAGAAATTTCAAAGGATGCTTGCCTTCTTTGGAAGAGTAGTTGCTCACTCTCGGTGGCGTAAGAATCTACGTTGATTTGACGGTTTCTATAGAATGGGAAAATCGATAAACATCGAGAAATAACCCAAAATCAAAGTGCTCCAACATGCATGATTTTTCTACAGAGAAAGTTTATGCCATGAGATGAAAATAGGGACAAGAATTATTCCAATTGGATTCAGTAGGTGAAAGTTATGGTCAAATGAAAATTACCTGCACTGGTTTCATCCCAATTGGAGTTAAAATGAATTTGTTATGCATTTTGAAGTAAATCCTATTTTTCGCTTTATAAATAAATACATTCGATTTTCTTAATTGATTATTCCTTTTCTTACTGAAATGTATCTAGCCACTCACATCGACATGTGGGGCCTAGAATAATAGCCATTTCTCATTTACCCACAGGATTTAATTTCCGATCGACAGCGGGGCCCGTGATGTAAGCGAGGCGGCTTACAAGATAGTGCATGGACCACGGGTCCATGACCGTTCACGCGATGATGATCGTGCGTTTAGTGGCGAGCCCACTTGTCGACCATTTGCTTATCTCCTCGGGTTTACATATCGGGGCCCGCATGTCAAAGACTCATCTACTCGCTTAAGACACCATTAATAACAAGAACGATATTAAGGCCTAATGACGGATCTCGATTGTCGGCCGTCCGACAATGCGTCCGCGCGCTTGCCGGCGGCTTGTCGGCGCTCGCCACGCGCCTGCGAGGCCGGCCAAGCGCTCTGTTGCGCAATAACCTTGCGCAACTTTGGGTGGTGGTGGCGATGCACGAGGTGGCCTGTCTTGCGCCGCTCGTCGGAGAAGAGCGGCGTGTGTACAACACGGCAACAGTGCATCCGCTAGTTAAAGCTCAAGAATGTTCAAATGCGGGTGCCTGAGCATCTAGGGACTACTGGGGAGCTACCTGAGTGCTGGAGAGAAGAGGGGATGGCCGGAGCTAGCTTGGCGACGGTGAGGTCCACGGTGGCGGTGCGGTTCAACGAGGAGGAGACACCCTGAGCAACAAGGAAGATAATGAAGCTTCGGGATAGCTCAAAGATCTCAAGATTGTGCTTTGGTAGCAAAGAATTGACTAATGCCTTACCGGATCAAAGTGGGAGACGAAGAGTTCGGTTTTTTGGGCGAAAATGGACCAATCTTCGATTCACGAGCTCACATGCGTGCATTGCCAAAATTGGGTGAGGGGAACTCATACTCTAACTCAAAGACATAATGTGACGTCTTTGGAGTTAGCAAGTATCTCACCGGAGGTGAAGATAGCCCAGCAGTGTCCTCAGGTGCAAGCTCTGGGCGTGAACCGGAGCGGAGGAAGACACGGTCGCGTTCCTGAAGCTACAAGGCACGGTAAGGCTTGGCATTAGCAAAAATGGAATGGCCATAGGTCGGAATTGAAGAGGAGGGGAAAAACGCGAGGCTTACCCGAGAGCCGAAGCACACGAGCTTCTCCTTCCTCTGGTGTCGAGAGGAAGAATGGCCAAGAGAAAGGGGCAGGGTGGCTTAAACGGCCGAGGGACTAACAGAGCGGCGTTAGATGGCGATGGCCCGTGATAGGTCACGAAGGCGGTCGCGGTCCGCGGCGTCCGACGAGCTTCGCAGAGCATGGCGGGCGTGGCGCTTGGCTTCGCTGTGGCGCCCACGCGAGGTAGACGAAAGCGGCAGGAGGTGGGCCCACATGTCGGGCGAGCGGGAGGCGCGGCGCGATCACGTGGCTCGCTCGTGGGCGTTTGATTTAAATCGGACGGTCCACGTTCTAACTGTTTAGGCGAATCACCGCGCAAGCGGCTCGGTCGGACTCTTGTGCAATGGGTTTGAGCCCGAGGAATGTTGCTCCTAATTGACCAGTTTTAATTTTAAACCTCCTAGTTTGACCAGGCTCCAAAATATAGCAATAAAATTTATAAAAATGTGAAATAATTCGAGGGTTCTGAGGGTGACCTAGTATCCATAAAAATTCAGAAACCCCAATGTTCATTATTCATTTGGTATATTTCAAATTCCCAAAGCATAAGTTGATAATGGAGTTTGAAATTTCACGAGGTCAAGTGAGATTCCAAAATTTGGAAAAATTATTTTAATCCTCGATAATTAATATAGTATTCGAATAAATTATTTTCGAGGGTGTTGGATGTGGTTGCTCTTTGTTTCTTTTAAGTTTTGTTTTTGGTAAGTGTAGGTTCGCATATTTGGATAAGTTTTTCCAAATCACGATTATGATAAAAAGCTTGAAAAACATGATGCATACTAATGAGATGCATAGTAATCTTCTTTATTAATTTGGGGATGTGACACTAACGTAGAACCATCTCTAAGTTAGTTCTTCTTTCGAGAGAGTGCGGGGGAACGCGTTGTTGTCGTAGGGCTCGGTGTGGTTGTCTTCATGAGTAGATGGTTAGATTCGGCCAACCTAGGATAGAAAATATAGGCTGTGGGTGCAGTACCATAAGGTTTATAGACTAGTGCCTGGACTAGAGGCATGGAGTAGAACTCTGGTATGGACCTGCTTTTCCAAATTTGGGCAAGTCTGGACCATACTCTTTAGCTTCTTTACCTTTTCTTCTATAGCAAGGTGTCCTATCTCACTTCTGCACATCAGATTTCCCGGACGAGTGGTTCGTGGCACTCGGCGTGTAGCTCTGGCGTGCTCAGAGCGAAATCTCGGGCGTACTCGGGAATGAACCTGGCGATCCCAAATATGTGATTTGGGTGGACTCGAGCGGATCTCGGCGTGCTCGGGCGCGTGGATCCAGTGGTAGCATAGTTCGCACTCGAGGCAAGCTACGAGCGATCCCAAACCTGTGGATTTGGGCGGTCTTGAGAACGGGATCTCAAGCGTGACTGAGCACGAAAGACTCAGCTAGTATAGGATTTGGATCTTTTTGCATCTCATTGTTTCTTGATGTTATTTGATTATCTGTGCATGTCATAATCCAACTCACCTGCGGTTAACCTCCTGCCAGATAAGTGTATTACCTCCATCTCTGCCCCAACAGCTGTTAAGGAAGATGGAAAGTCAAGGAAGTCAAGACCGTGCATTGAGATTGAGACTGGGACTTCTGCCGCATGGACAGTCCACACAGGATCCAGCAGTGAACCCCAATGAGTCAGCACCTGGTCAACCTCCAGCTACTACCATCCCAGGAACCAGCCAACAGCCACCCACCAGAGCAACAGATCCCCTAGGCATAATGGCTGATGTACTCATATTCTTAGAGAACTCCAGAAAAGAAGCCCAGGAGAACCAAAACCGTTTCATGGAAGCTCTATTAACTCGAGTAGCACCTACTACCTCTCAACCAGTCCGTGGGGTTAGTCTGGGTGATTTTCTCCAAACTCACCCTACCACTTTTGCTAAAGCTACTGATCCACTGGACGCGAGTGATTGGTTGGTGGAGATAGAAAAGAAGTTGGATACTGATGGGATGCTCGGATCTGCGAGAAAGTATCAGATCGTCACACCACCGACCGGACCAGGCTGACTACACAGTGGCTTAACTACAACCGCAACCGTGTCAGTGAGCAACCCATCACTTGGGCTGAGTTCAAGATACGCTTCACTGAAACACACGTGCCTGCAGGAAGTATGGAATTGAAGAAACGGGAATTTAGAGCTCTAACTCAAGGCGGGAAAAAGATGGTGGAATATTTGAGTCGCCTCAATGACCTTTCCGTTACGCTCCACCGATGTCGACACCGAGAGAAGAAGATAGAGAAATTCTGGATGGAATGCGTGACCATATCTGAAGATGCTCCTATCCATCCACAAACTCACTGAATTCCAAGACCTAGTCAACAGAGCCATAATTCTGGAGAATGAATACTCCAATCTCACCGAAGAGCGGCGGAAGAAGGCCAAAACCGATCACCATTCTTCATCTGCTCCTAGACGTCATCCCTTTGTGTCGCAGCAACCGCCACCAAGATATGGACCACCTCGGACGACCCTTCAACCCACCTTTCGCACTCCCAAAGAACCCAACAAAACCAAGTACTTCTAGCAATTCGATGTGGAAAGTGTAGAGGAAGCCACATGACGAAGGATTGTCTGAGGGACATGGGTGCATGCTTCAATTGTGGACAGCTTGGTCATCGTAAGATTGATTGTCCCAATCCCCGGAGGACATCTGGAACCCCACAACCAGCATTTAGGCCAAGGCCACCTACTCCAGCACCACCGCAAATCACCTATATGAAGCAGATTGAAGACCACCAACTCGTCACGAAGGAAGCTGGAAAAGGAGAACCGGCACGCCTATCACCCATGAACGCCAAACAGGTTGGAGAAGCATCAGGTGTAATAACGGGTACGTTATTACTTCCACTCTCCCCGGGTATTATTCTTCTAAACGTTGGAAGAACCCAGTCCTTTTTATCTTCTGCATTGCTAGTAAGGAGCCTTGTAAATTCTGAATTTTTGGAAAAATCCCTGGGAGCGAACCCACTGATTGGAATAGTCATCTGCTCTCCAAGTAAGTATAGATGGCGTATTCCCGCAAGCTTCCAGCAAAAAGTCCAACCGAAAACCCGTCAGTAAAGGAAACAGAAGATCTGTCCAAGAAGAAATACAGTGGAAGGATCACCCCGTCAGTGAAGCTTCGTGGAAAAGGAAGAAGCACTACGCGAGCCTAGCCCAAAAACCCCGTCCGAAGATATTGCAATTTCGGGGACGAAATTTTTCCAAGGGGGGAGGATGTGACAACCCGCATCATTTGCATATTTGTTAACATAAAACATTTCCATTTCATTGCATCAAAAAGATTTTACAACATTTGTTTTACAAGCATTTACAATGTTTTTGGCAGTAAGTAATTAAAACCCTAGTTTCTTCTCTTCTTGCCGTCTGTAGTAGCAGTTTCCTCGTCGCCTTGTCTTTGAGCGCCTGTCCGTAGAACCACCTCACGATCCATTTTTCCTCGCTCGTAAGAAAAATCAGCAATCGGTTAGTAATCGTAGTCGAGAATATTCTTGTGAGCAGTAGTGTATAGAAGTTAGAGTTTAGAAAGTGGCCGTCAGATTTCCCGAAGTGCAGTAGAGTATCCGGAGTACCCTGAGTAGTCGGTCCCTTGGCAATCAAGATTCCCAGATGTGGATTTCATGGGGATATATTCCAGATCTTAGGATGATGTGACACTTGGCAATGGCGTTTACGGTTTGTCGTTTCACATATTTTCGACAAAGCTACAGGCTTACTAGACAGGGGCGGTCCGACCGGTCCTTGCACGGCGGTCCGACCGGTCCCAAATCGGTCGGACGAGCCATGTGGGGCGGTCGGACCGGCGGTGAACTAAAAGTACTCAAAACGAGCTGGGCCAAAAATAGGTGTTGTAGGCAAGTGAGGGGATCCCAATGCACTTGGTCTTGATGAGGACATCCCTACTATGGATACAGCCGCACCTACACATACAACTCATCCACTACAAGGACCTCTTACCCGAGCTCGTGCTCGCCAACTTAATTATCAGGTGAATTCGTTCCTATGTTTATATATTACTGAGAATAAACCGCTACCTAATGCAAGTGATTTAATTGTACTTAGGAACATGGGAACAGATCAAGGAGAGGCTTTTGGAGTCATGGACATGCATGAAAGACATAATGAAGGTCACCACGTCACTTTGTGTCCGTGTCAAGCAAGAGTTCGAGTTGGGCTCGTTCTGGATTCGAATTCGGACTGCTGCGATAGTACTAAGTTCAAACAGTCGTAACTTCTTCATACGGACTCCGTTTGGGGTGATTCTGGACTTCATAGAAATCTTATCAAGTCTACTTTCCAACGGATCCAAGATCATCATCAAACTCCATCCGAGTCAGGCACAATCATCAAAAGAGTCCACGTCTATTTCTAAGTCCGAGTCAAACGGGTGCTGCGTCACCTCCACTTGGGCCCATGGGCCTTGTAACCCTAGGGCGCGGCGCCCACTTCACCGCCACCACCCCGGCCGTCTCCTATATAGGAGCCGCCATCTCCTTTTTTTCTAGAACTTGGATTTCGTTTGATTAGTTTCTCCATTGTGAAAACTCTCGTTCTTCGCTTGTGTCGACTAGACCAACCGAAGGACCTCTCGGAATCCCACCTTCAACTCAATCATATATTTGCAATTCGATTGCTTTTACCTCGTTCTTGCTTGTTCTTGATTGCTTGCGAGAATTGATCCTCGTGATCGAGTCAACGGGTCTTTAGCACGGTTGATAACGACTTGTGGTTAGTTCAATGATTGCTTGGTTAAATGCGTCGCGCTGCGTTCGTAGCTTTGGATCGTGAGAGTTGACCATCATCCAATCGAATTTACCCTCTCACCAAAGATCGGGACAACAGAGTATATCAAGTGGTATCAGAGCTACAGTTCATCGGTGAGTCTCCGGTTTTTCATACCTAGAGTCCAGAAAATTGCCCAAAAAAATCGCATCTACCATCCATACCGAGCCCTTTGAGCCTCGCAATTTTTTCTTTTCAGTGCATTACATTGTTGAACTTTCGGTTGCATCGTTGTGTCTTTTGCTGGTCTTAGAGTCTAGTTCCTTTAGAGTTTCGAGTTCTGTTCACGTTTGGTCTCACCGCTGCAGTTGAGTTCGACAGACCATCTAGGGAGGCTTTGCCCTTGCTGATCTCGGAAAAGGAAACCTTGCCCAATTCGGAGACAGCAAAACAGCGTGGTGATCGCAAAAAAGAGAGAAAAAAATAGAGAGAAAAAAAAAAAAAAAAAAAACAGAGAGAAGACAAAAAAAAAAAAACGCACATAACTTTTGCATACGACCTCCGATTGGAGTGATTTTCGATCCGTTGGAAAGGGAACGAGAAGATACATCCGAAAAAGCTTCCATTAAAGTCAGGATCATCCGAGTATTTTATCAAATCGTCGCGCCGACGTCTTGTGGAAAACTTCGAAAAACGTCGTTTAGGGCCTCAAACGGGCATAAGCGGTACCGCAAACCGAGAAAAATTCAAGTTTCTCGGAATTTGCTCAAAATTGACAGAGCCCTTTTACAAGTGATTCTAAGGTTCCCCGCGAAGACGGCATCCTTTTTCGAGCTTCCAAACTCCGTGTGCGACGTTCTCCAGTTCTGTAGCGCCGTGTTTTCGTTTGTGTTCTAGGCTCGCGTCTCTAGTACGGTCTAGCCTAGGACCAGCAACTAACCGGCGTTGAACGATTTTTCAGCTTGCATTCACTGAGTCGATTATTGCTAATCCTTGCTACCATATTGAAGCCTTCCGAGCTCCACTTCCTACTAACTCAGCAGGTTCTGTTCCTTGCAATCGTTGTGCTAATCGCAAGTGAGATTACCACGAACCAGCCACCGGTTGTGCCACCTCCTTGCTGCGTTGGTAAGAGCTTGTAAGAACCTGGTAAGGCATTGTGAGAGAGTGACTTGTGAAACTCAAAGAACCTAGTAGTTCATAGAGATATATACACTGTGATTTGTTCTTTTCTTTGATACTAACAATGGCAGGTTCATGGTCACAAGGGGAGAATAGCATGCCCAATGTTGAGGATGCGCTCTCGCGCCGCACGAAAGACATCATGCAGCAATTTGCACACTTATTGAGTCAACATTCAGAGCGTCTTGAGGCGGTTCTAGATCGCACCAATGACGGTCTTGCTGTGATTGTTACACGTGTGGAGCAGCTAGAGAGAGCTCCACCTCCTGCTGTTGCTGTCGGCGTTGCACCACCACGCCGTAACACATCCGTTGCTAGCTCATTGGCCAATGAGATAGAAGATGAAGTGAACCCATATGTTGCTGATACGAGTCCGATGGTGGTTTCAATCCCAACAATGGTCGTGATCATCGGCAACGACACGTCAATCGACAAGGTATGCGAAGAGACCCACCACGTGAGGTACATGATCGTAATGATGCACTTGGTAAAATTAAATTCACTATGCCTCCTTTTGCTGGAAAATATGATCCTGATGCTTACCTCACATGGGAGTTAGTCGTAGACCAAAAATTTGCTTGCCATGAATTTCCTGAAAATAAAAAGGTTAGGGCTGCTACTAGTGAGTTCACTGACTTTGCATCTATATGGTGGAATGAATTGTGCCGTAATGAACAAAACATACCTAGAACATGGAATGCTATGAAGAGAGCTATGAGAGCTAGATTTGTGCCTTCATATTATTCTCGTGATTTGTCAATAAATTACAACGCTTAAGACAAGGTAGTAATCTGAGAAGACTACTATAAAGAATTGCAAACCGGTATGTTACGTTGTGGTTTAGAAGAAATCAAGATGCTAGAATGGCTAGATTTTTAGGAGGGCTTAACCGGGATATTCGGGACATTCTAGATTATAAGGAGTATAATTCTATCACCCGTCTGCTCCATCTTGCTTGTAAAGTGAACGTGAAGTGCAGGAAGACAGTCTCGCTCCCGGGCTCTTTTGGAGTTTCTTTGCGGTAGGCAAAATCAGGTGCGATCCAAGGCGGGCACCATCCCCGCTGTCCCCGCAGTAGCCGCCCTCCCTCCCTCTCGGTCATGGGCGACTAGCAAGCACCACTCCCGAGCCTCCGACGAAGGAAATCAACTTCGGTTCAAAGCAAGCTCGGGGCTCTACCTGGTTGCTTCCACCGCTGAACGCGAGACATACAATGCCATCGCCAAAGGCTTCGGCACATAATGAGAGATTGCCCAAATCAGCGGGCACTTCTTGTTAGAGATGATGGTGAGTATACTTCATCCAATGGATATTGATGAAGAACATTCATTGCTTGTAATCGACCCGCAGTGAGCAATTTGAACCCGAACATGACGAAGAACGCTTTGGAGTGAAACAAGTGATAAATTTTTAGCATAATTGTGAAGCGTGTCCTCGCTCAAATGGAGCGTCTTTGAATGTAATCAACGCCACAACTGTTTCAAACAAAATTTGTGGTCAATGAGCGTTCTTGTCGTGTGATTATTGATGGAGGAAGTTGCAATAATTTGGCTAGCATTGATATGGTTGACAAGCTTGCCTTGATCACACAACAACACCCGGTCCTTACCACATTCAATGGTTTAATTCATGTGGTAAGTCAAGGTAACTCGCATTGTCGAGTACACTTTTCTATTGGCTCATATCGTGATTTTGCTTGATTGCGATGTCGCATCTATGCAAGCATGTTCATTATCGCTAGGTAGACCATGGCAATATGATAATGACACTCGTGCATCATGGTAGGACTAATCAATATACTCTCATGTCTAAAGGAAAGCGAATCACATTGCTACCCATGTCTCCGAAGCAATTTTAAAAGATGAATTAGAAAGAGTGGATAGAGATAAAGAGAGTAGCAAAACTGAAAATCAGATTGTAGCTAAGGAACTTGCATCGCATAAGAAGAAGCAACCTCGTGCTAAGGAAGGTGAAATTAGATTGAATGGTTCTGCTTTGTTAGCTACCAAGTCCGATATGAGTGAGGTAGAAGTTGGTAATTCGGTTGCTATGCTTTGGTGTGCAAAGCAACTTTGTTTTCATTTGAGGATATGCCCCCTCTTTGCCTCCTGGCATTTACTCACCTTTTGCGAGGAGTATGACGATGTATTTTCAAGTGAGATACCACCGGGCTACCTCCAATTAGGGGCATTGAACATCGATTGACTTGATCCTGTGAGCTTCACTACCCAACCGTGCGCCATACCGCATAAACCCGGAGGAGACTAAGGAGATTGAGCGTCAAGTGCAAGACTTGCTTGACAAAGGGTACGTCTGAGAGCCTTAGTCCATGTGTTGTTCCTGTACTTTTGGTTCCAAAGAAAGATGGTTCATGGCGTATGTGTGTTGATTGTAGAGCTATCAATAACATTACAATTAGATATCGTCATCCTATTCCTAGGTTAGACGACATGCTTGATGAATTAAGTGGCTCTATTTTATTTTCTAAAGTTGACTTGCGTAGTGGATATCACCAAATTCGCATGAAATTAGGAGATGAATGGAAAAAATGCTCAAAACTAAGTTCGGTTTGTATGAGTGGTTAGTGATGCCTTCGGTTTAACTAATGCACCTAGTACTTTCATGAGATTGATGAACGAAGTATTGCGTACTTTCATTGGTAAATTTGTGGTGGTTTATTTTGATGATATATTGATATATAGCAAATCGTTAGAGCAACATCGTGACCATTTACGTGTTGTTTTAATGCTTTACGTGATGCACGCTTATTCGGTAACCTTGAGAAGTGCACCTTTTGCACCGATAGAGTCGCGTTTCTTGGCTATGTTGTTACTCCACAGGGAATTGAAGTTGATCAAGCTAAGGTTGAAGCAATACAGAGTTGGCCGACTCCTAACACGGTCACACAGGTGCGAAGCTTTTTAGGACTGGCTGGATTTTATCGCCGCTTCGCTTGAAGGATTTTAGCACAATCGCTGCACCATTGAATGAGCTCACTAAGAAGGGCGTGCTATTTGTGTGGAGCGCCGCACAGGAGAACGCATTCACCACACTGAAAGATAAGTTAACACATGCACCCCTACTCCAACTCCCTGATTTTAATAAAACTTTTGAACTAGAATGTGATGCTAGCGGAATTGGTTTAGGTGGCGTGTTGTTACAAGAAGGTAAACCGATAGCATACTTCAATGAGAAATTGAGTGGGCCTAGTCTGAACTATTCTACTTATGATAAGGAATTATATGCACTATTTCGAACTTTAGAAACTTGGCAACACTATTTATGGCCCAAAGAATTTGTTATACATTCTGATCATGAATCTTTAAAGCATATTCGAAGTCAAAGTAAACTAAATCGTAGACACACAAGGTGGGTTGAGTTTATTGAGTCTTTTCCTTATATCATAAAACATAAGAAGGGAAAGGAGAATGTTATTGCTGATGCTTTGTCTAGGAGATATACCATGCTTTCACAACTTGACTTTAAAATTTTTGGATTAGAGACCATTAAAGAGCAATATGTGCATGATGCTGATTTCTACGATGTCTTGTTGAATTGTAAAGAAGGGAAAACGTGGAACAAATTTATCATTAATGATGGGTTTGTGTTTCGAGCTAACAAGCTATGCATCCCAAATTAGCTCGCTCGTTTGTTGTTGTTACAGGAAGCGCATGGAGGCGGGCTGATGGGACACTTTGGCGTGAAGAAAATAGAGGATATACTTGCTGATCATTTCTTTTGGCCAAAAATGAGACGGGACGTCGAGCGCTATGTTGCTCGCTGCACTACATGTCAAAGAGCTAAGTCACGACTTAATCCTCATGGTTTATACATGCCTCTACCTGTTCCTAGCGTTCCATGGGAAGATATTTCGATGGACTTTGTTTTAGGATTGCCTAGAACACAAAAGGGGAGAGATAGCATATTCGTGGTTGTTGATCGATTTTCCAAGATGGCTCATTTTATACCATGTCATAAGAGCAATGATGCTACCCATATTGCTGATTTATTCTTTCGTGAAGTTGTTCGATTACATGGTGTACCTAATACTATAGTTTCAGATCGTGATGCCAAATTTCTTAGCCATTTTTAGCGAACTTTATGGGCTAAATTGGGGACTAAGCTGTTATTTTCTACTACTTGTCATCCCCAAACTGATGGACAAACTGAAGTTGTGAATAGAACATTATCTACAATGCTTAGGGCTGTGTTGAAAAAGAATTTAAAAATGTGGGAAGAATGCTTGCCTCATATTGAGTTTGCTTATAATCGCTCCGCATTCATTCTACCAAGATGTGCCCTTTGAGGTTGTTTATGGTTTTATGCCTCGTGCTCCTATTGATTTAATGCTTCTTCCATCTTCTGAGAAATTGAATTTTGATGCTAAACAACGTGCTTAATTGATTTTAAAAATGCATGAGACAACCAAGGAGAATATAGAGCGCATGAATGCTAAATATAAACTTGCTGGCAGTCAGGGGAGGAAACATCTAACTTTTGAACCAGGTGATCTTGTTTGGTTGCACTTGAGAAAAGATAGGTTCCCTGAATTGAGAAAGTCAAAATTGATGCCTAGAGTTGATGGCCCTTTCAAAGTGTTAAAAAAGATTAATGATAATGCATACAAGCTTGAACTGCCTGCAGATTTTGGGGTTAGTCCCACATTTAACATTGCAGATTTGAAGCCATACTTGGGAGAAGAGGACGTGCTTGAGTCGAGGACGACTCAAATGCAAGAAGGAGAGGATGATGAGGACATCCCTACTATGGATACAGCCGCACCTACACATACAACTCATCCACTACAAGGACCTCTTACCCGAGCTCGTGCTCGCCAACTTAATTATCAGGTGAATTCGTTCCTATGTTTATATATTACTGAGAATAAACCGCTACCTAATGCAAGTGATTTAATTGTACTTAGGAACATGGGAACAGATCAAGGAGAGGCTTTTGGAGTCATGGACATGCATGGAAGACATAATGAAGGTCACCACGTCACTTTGTGTCCGTGTCAAGCAAGAGTTCGAGTTGGGCTCGTTCTGGATTCGAATTCGGACTGCTGCGATAGTACTAAGTTCAAAC
This sequence comes from Hsuehochloa calcarea, assembly GCA_036346395.1. Classification (NCBI taxonomy): domain Eukaryota; kingdom Viridiplantae; phylum Streptophyta; class Magnoliopsida; order Poales; family Poaceae; genus Hsuehochloa; species Hsuehochloa calcarea. Next base: position 3,423,296 of record CM070593.1, on the reverse strand, counting down.
AGTCGTAACTTCTTCATACGGACTCCGTTTGGGGTGATTCTGGACTTCATGGAAAGCTTATCAAGTCTACTTTCCAACGGATCCAAGATCATCATCAAACTCCATCCGAGTCAGCCACAATCATCAAAAGAGTCCACATCTATTTCTAAGTCCGAGTCAAACGGGTGCTGCATCACCTCCACTTGGGCCCATGGGCCTTGTAACCCTAGGGGCGTGCGCCCACTTCGCTGGCCGCCACCCTGGCCGTCTCCTCATATAGGAGCCGCCATCTCCTTTTTCTAGAACTTGGATTTCGTTTGATTAGTTTCTCCATTGTGAAAACTCTCGTTTCTTCGCTTGTGTCGACTAGACCAACCGTAAAGGACCTCTGCGAATCCCACCTTCCGAACTCAATCATATATTTGCAATTCAGATTGCTTTTTACCTCGTCCTTGCTTGTTCTTCGATTGTTTGCGGGATTGATCCTCGTGATCGGTCAGCCGGTCTTTGCACGGTTGATAACGACTTGGTGGTTAGTTCAACGATTGCTTGGTTCGTGCGTCTTTGCGTTCAGAGCTCGGATCGTGAGAGTTGACCATCATCCAATCGAATTTACCCTCTCACCAAAGATCGGACAACAGAGTATATCAGTCTCATGATTTTTGGAGTCTCCAAAGAAAAGTTCTATTGGTTTAAAGTTTCCGTGAGGTTTTGGATTTTCGGGTTGAAATTGCTAAGTCCCAGGCGGTCCGACCGCTCACGTGGAGCGGGTCCGACCGCTCACCCGAGCGGTCGACCGGTATTGACTTGAACGTCGGCCAACTTCGTGGCGATGTTGATTGGTTAGGTCAAAGTCATTGGTATCGTGGCATATGGTTTGCATGATGCATGTTTTGACTAACATGGGTCAAGTTGTGAAGAACTTGTTCCCGAATCGTGTTTGCTTGTCCGTGGTTGTGCAGTTGCTTGGTGGTCAACGACGGTCAACGCGAGGAGGATCGGGACTAGACTTGGAGAGTTGAGGTCCGAACGATTGACGATGCCGGGTGAGGTCAACGACTCAAGCGTGATACAAGATGGACAAGGGTGACCTATTGGCAAATCCATGACGCATGGTGAAGCGGTTTAGGTGAAAAGGTTAAAGACGGCGCTGCGGCGTGCGTGGTGTGACCCGTTTGTTAGTGGGCCTTAATGGGAGCCCAATTGAGTCAAACCCTAGAGAGTTCTAGGCCTCCACTATAAATAGGAGGAGGTGGTGGCACCTCCCTCTCGCTTTTTTCACCTCTTTGTTGCTTGCAAAACCCTAATTGGCTTCGGGGGAGTTGAGGTGGAGGCTAGGGATTTTCATGGTTTGAGGAGAATTTCGTGATCTTGGATTGACCACTGATCCATGATGGTGTGGGTGTAATCCAATGACGATCACGTTCTTAATCTATGCAAGGTTTGCTTGAGATAAGTCTCTTTCGTTCTTGCTTTCAATTTCGTGATTTTAGGGCTTTCTTTGATCCGCGAGTTTGTGATTGATTCTTTCACGTGAATTAGCTTGCCGTGATATGTGTGAATCTATCTAGCATCATCTTGATCATCAATCTCTCACGAACAAGCATTAGGATCAAGTTTTCGTTTTGCCCGCTTTTAGACCTTCATTAATCAATTGGCAATTGCTCAAGATCGTTCCAAGAATTACAATAATATTCGATTGGAATAGGTCCTCAATAGCGTATATAAGGTGTGTGCAAAGTTTCATAAAGATTGGAGTTGAGAATCAAAAGTTTCACCTAATTGCAACTTCGTCATCGGCCGATTTTATCGCTGCGGATCGGTTACGAGTCGCGGCCGATCGCCACATCACAGGGCCGACCGATTTTGAGCGTCCGACCGCCAACACAACGCCGGCCGACCGCCCGGCAATCGGTCCGACCGGTTGGGTCCAGCGGTCAGACCGCCCGTGCTGTGAGTTTGCAATCTTAGTTGATTTTGTTATTTTGCTTAGGGGATTTAATTGGATTCAATACTAGTCTTCCATTTGATCGGTATATTGATCTTCATAGCTTCATCATAGCTATTGGAGTGAAATTGTGTTGAATTCATTATTTGGGAAAAAGTGAGCGTGCTCCTATTCACCCCCCCTCTAGTCGCCTTTTCGGTCCAACAAGTGGTATCAGAGCCCGGTTAGTTCAATCTTGATCTTAACCGGTCACCAACTTTGGCGATGGATAAGTTTTCTACTAAACCGCATATCTTGATGGGCACGACTATGCCTATTGGAAGAATCGTATGCGCGTCTTTCTTGAGAGCGAGGGACAAGCTATTTGGGATGTTGTTAGAGCCCAGCTGGTTATTCCTGAAATTGCTACACCTGCTTCTGCAATTCTTTTGGCTAACAACAATAAGGCTAAGAATCTTTTATATGGTGCACTTGGTAGACAAGAATATGATAGAATTTGCAATCTTTCAATCACAAGATGAAATTTGGAACACTCTCGAAACATATCATGAGGGTTCGTCCCAAATCAAAAAGGTGCGCCAAAATGCTTTACAAGCGTGAATACAATAAATTCGGATGCGCCTGGAGAGAGCATCGATGACATTTTCATCGCTTTAATAAAGTAATTAATCAAATGAAAGTCATTGATATTGAATATTCTCAATCTGAAATGCCACCCATCTCTTGGCTGCAATCAACACCAAGGAGTGGGAGATGAAGGCTACTGCTATAGAGGAAAATGTTGATCTTTCAAGTCTTACTTTAGAATTGCTTTATAGTAAACTCAAGACTCATGAAATTAAAAGAGTTGATCATCCCAAGAAAGATAATTTAGCTTTGGTAGCAGATCCTCTCAAAAGGCTTTTGATGACTCTTTTGAATCTTCTTCTCGATTTTCATTTGCTTGTTTATCCGCTATTCATGAAGAGGAGCTTGAAAGTATTCTGAAACAGAGTTAGCTCTTCTAGCTAAAAATTCACACGGGCCTACAATAATGTGAGAAACAAAAAGAGGTGGTCCGTGACATGCTATGAATGTAGTGAGCTCAATCATATCCGCAAATTGCCCCAAGTCGAAAGGTAAGAGCAATCATAAGGAAGGAAAGCTACTTGGAAGAAGCCTCCTTTCAACAAATCAAGGTATGAGGCTAATAAGCTTGTGAAGGCGCTCACCGGGTCCTTGCCGCTTTGAGGATCAATCCTTGAGCGATGTGGATACCGGGAGTGAGGAGGACAAGGAGGAGGAGATCCTCAAGGCAAAAAGAAAGGAAGGCCAAAGACTTCACGGCATGTGCTTCATGGTCGACACTGACGACATTGATGATAATGAGGTATCTTTTTCTTATGATGAGCTTTCTGCTAAATATGATTCTATAGTTGAGCAATTGCTTAGTCAAGATGAAGCACTAGAATTTGTCATGACAAAAAATAAGAAATTAGAGTCAAAAATTAGCAAACTGAAAGTAGAGCTTAAAAATGCTAAGACTCTTGAACCTGATGAATGTTTATCTTGTCATGCTATGCATTCAGAAATTACCAAGTTACAATCTGCTCATAATATTTCTGTACAACAACTTGAGAATGCTAGATCTGAACTAAATGAAATTAAAAGTGCTCCTTGTGAAAAATGTTTAGAATCTAGTAAATTGATTGCTTTTGATGAATTTGATTCTAGCCCTTGCACTTCATGTTTAGAAAAAGAACGTGAAATCAAAGATATCTTAGAAGCTGCTAGAGTCAAATATGCTAAGCTGAAGGAAGATATTGAAAATACTACTTGTGCTTCATGTTCCACTCTTAAGCTTGAAATTGCTTTGTATAAGGAGAAATCTATGAATAATACTTGTGATGCTTATGTTAACTTGAGAAAAGAAAATGCTTACCTTCATGATACATTAGAGAAATTTTCTAAAGGTAAGAAACAATTAAACATGATTCTTGACAAGTCTAAAACTCCTTATAAGAAGCAAGGTTTAGGATTCAATTCTTTTCAAGACAATTCAAACCCAAAAGTCATTCAAGTCTTGGAAAAAGGTTTAATTGAATTCAAAACCCAACCTGCAAAAACATCTTTTAAATCTGCAGGTTTTGCCCAACCTTGTATTAATTCAAATGGTGCTTCTTCTAGTGGTACCAAGTATCATTGCACTTATTGCAAGAAAGGTGGGCATTTGATTGAATTTTGTTGGCGTGGGTTGAAAAATGATAGGAAAAATTTTGATAGAATTTCATTCATGCAACCTAGAGCTTCTATGAGACATGGTAACACTGAAAAGAATAAACCTGGATTAGGATTTTTCTCTCATGCAAATCATTATGTTTCTAAATATCCTAATTCTAATGTTTATCGATCGGGCGGTCCGACCACCGTGGTCACCGGCTCGACCGTTTTGGTCGGCCCGATCGCCAAAGACAACGCCGCCGATCCGCCATGGACGCTTTAAGTCTCATGTTAATTTAAACATTGCTCATAACCGAATGTTAGATGAAATCAAGGATAGTACTTACGGTTTGTATACTCCTTGCAGACGTGTGTCTCGAAGATCGATTCCTAAATCTTGTTTATCTAACCCCAAAGATTGAGACACATCGCTCTTTTGTTCCTTGATTTTCGGGACTACCGTGGAAAGGGGAAGAACACGTGGTTCGCCGACTCGGTGTTCACGCCACATGACCGGAAACTCAAAATGGTTCACCTCTTTCACGCGGCAACAGTGATGACTTCATCACCTTTGGAGATGATACACAAGGGCGAATTGAAGGAACAGGATCAATTAGGGTGAACAAAAATTTATTCTAAAGGATGTCGCTCTTGTGGACAAGCTTAGGTATAATCTCCTTTACGTATCTCACCTTCTTGATGATGGCTATGAGACTGCTTTTTAAGAAAAATGCTTGTCGTGTGTTTGATTCTCCGTGAGCTTGTGTTTGGAATCTCTAGAGTTGGTAGAATTTTTGAGCTGATTTTTCGAATCTCTTCTTCGGATCTCTTAAATGTTTGCTTACATCTTCTTCTCGATTTACGGCTTTGGCATCGACGTTTGGGGCACATTGGTTTTGATCATCGACACGAGTTAGCAACCTTGATCTCATGAGAGGTTTGCCCAAACTCAAAGTCGCAAGGATGTCAGATGTATACTCAGAGGCATGGCAAACAAGTTGCCGCCTCACACCCTACTCAGGACTATGGTTATGACCGACGGACCAGGACGGTTGCTTCATATGGATACCGTTGGTCCCGCTAGAGTCCGGCCGATCGGTGGAAAATGGTATATTCTTGTCATAGTCGATGATCTTTCTAGATATACTTGGGTGTTCTTTCTAACTTCAAAAGATGAAGCTTTTGGTTATTTTCATGACCTTGTTCTTCGCTTGGCTTCGAGCTTCTGGTGCTTTGAGAGCGATTCGCAGTGATAATGGCACGGAGTTCAAAAATACTTCTTTGCTTCTTTTTGTGCCGAGCGTAGTATTGAGCATCGCTTCTCCTCTCCACACGTCCCTCAACAAAATGGCGTGGTGGAAAGGAAGAATAGGACCTTGGTCGAAATGGCTAGGACGATGCTAGACGAGTATAACACACCGAGGAGATTTTGGGCGAAGCTATTGCTCTCGCTTGCCATATTGCAAATCGTGTCTTTTGAGACCTTCTTTAGGCAAGACTCCTTATGAGCTTCGTTTTGGTAGAAAACCTTCTGCTTCATTTAGATTTTCGAGTTTTTGGATCAAAATGTTTTATTCTTAAGACAGCAACTTAGATAAATTTGAATCAAGAACTTTTGATGGGTTATTTACGGTTATCCCGCTCATTCGAGGGGTTTTCGGTTTTTAATCTCGAGACTAACATTATTCAGAGACTTGTAATGTCACTTTTGATGAGACTAGCCACGAGCTAGATCTATTGCTACGATGATTTACAGTGTGAGAGAGCATTTTTGTGGAGGAAGATGAGGACGAAGCTAATATCATTCCTTCATCTGCACCGCTCTTCAAGCGCCCATACCGATACAAGAACACGCTCGTCTACTTCACCTTCGCTGAGGCTCTGCTTTGATCTTCATCATCGCCAGCATACTGCGGAGGTCGAAGAAACGGTATCTCACCCGGGCGCTCCACTTCGCATTCAGAGACAGCATCCTCCGCAATAGATAATAGCAATGCAAGGAAGGAACTTTCATCCATCAGACGAAGTACACTAAAGATCTACTAAAACGCTTCAACATGGGTGATTGCAAGCCAATTTCCACTCCCATGGCAACCTCGATCGCTTTGGATCCGGATGAGGAAGGAGAAGTCGTGGATCAACGCGAGTACCGCAAAGATGATCGGCTCCTTCATGATTTGACGGCCTCGAGACCGGACATTCACTTCACTGGTATGCCTTTGTGCAAGATTTCGAGCGCCTCCGAGAACTTCCCATCGCCAAGCCGTTAAGCGCATATTCGGTATTTACACTCTACCCTCTTATATGGCATTTGGTATTCCTGCTCTTCAGCTTTGTCCATTAGAGGTTTTTCAGATTCTGATTTTACGGGCTGTCGGTTAGATAGGAAGAGTACCTCAGGCACCTGTCACTTTCTAGGCACTTCTCTTGTATCTTGGTCCTCTAGGAAGCGTCTTACATTGCACAATCCACCTTTGAAGCGGAGTTTGTAGTCACGCTAGTTGTCAGAGCTGCGATTTTGTGGATGACGTCCACTTTGAAAGATTATGGGTTAAACTTTGCTAGTGTTCCTCTTTTCTGTGATAACACTTCTGCTATTAATATTGCTAAAAACCCAGTGCAACATTCTAGGACTAAGCACATAGACATTCGCTTTCACTTCCTTAAAGATCATGTTGAAAAGGTGATATTGTGATGCACTTCGTGAGAGTCCAAGCTCAATTGGCGGATATTCTTACCAAACCTTTAGATTAAACCAGATTTTCCTCCTTAAGAAGCGAGTTAGGGTAATTTATCCTTATGGGTTGGTTTGAGGGGAGTTTGATTTTTTCTATCTTTCCTTGTTCTTTTGATCTTTTATTGTTCTTTTCTCGAACTTAGTGATCTTTTCAACTTTTTAGGTTTTTAGGCTTTTTAATTGCATCTCATTGTGTCATATTGCATTCATATGAAAACTCCAACAAGTGGTTACAACAAATGGTATGAAAAATCCAAAAGATGCATTGTAATATAAGATTTTCCTTATTTTTAAAATTGATGAAGCTTTGCCTATTACCCTTTAGAGCTTTTGTATTTCAATTCTTGCTCAATGTCATGTCTAGTTCTTTGACTTACTAGAATTATCATGCTTTTACATGTGTAGCTAAGTCTTTGCTATATGAGCTAGAACCTTTAAACAACTCAAACTAAGAAATTGTAATTTGTGGATGTTTTAGCGAGTTGCGCAATTAGTGCTCCTCTTGTGACATTGGCCCCGCTGTAATTGCTTTGTTAGCTCTTTGATCTAAAATTGACCATTACTTGAGCTTTTGTGTTCTTGAGATTCTAAAAGCTGCTCATGTGAAAATGAAAATCAAGATTGTCTTATGCTTAAATTGTGCCAAACTATTCTTACGAGACCGCTTGTCAAATGACATGAACTTGGAGATAGTTTGATGAACCAGAACGATCTCATGGGGACCGCTTGTCGAAATGACATGAACCTCAAGATTTGTCGCCTGTGAGAAGCTTAGAAAGAGTTTGTGGATGGCTCCTAGTCCAGATCTTCTTTACTAAGATATACCTTTAATCAACTTTTGGTCAAGCTTAGGATGAGTTTGTGGATGGCTCCTAGTCCAGGATCTTGTCACTAAGTTAGATCATTAGTCAACTTCAATATTCAATGCAAATGAGAAAATTGTTGACAAATGGGCGTTTACAAAATATTGAGCAAAATGATTCAATACGGGACTTGATTGACTCTTAATGTGGTCTTTGTTAGATTTTTATCTCACTTTGACATTTTGACATGGCCAATTTCACTTTAGGATCCTCGTTGATGAACTTGTTTGAATTTGAAGCGTTGCTTAAATTGATCAAATCTACTGCTTTACTTTTGAGCCTTTGTGCTTAGCTTTGATATATATGTCTTACCATGATCTTGCTAGCGTGTCAGGCTTGATATGGCTGTTTGTGCAATATTAGAGATACTAGCTTGTTCTTTTGGGTAATCTCCAAAGCTTCTTGTAATCAAAAATTGAAAATACAAAAATTGAAGCCACTCCATTGCACTTCATGCATATTCCTCTTTATGCTTCTTTTGTTTCTGCTTCTTCCTTTATTCTATATTTATTATCTCTGGATGAGAGGAAGGCGTGATTCCTTGATGAATCCATTGTCAAAGGGGGAGAAGATGTGTTAAATGAGAAGAGAAGATGTGTTAATAAGAAGATATTTCTTTATTGGGGGAGAAGTTTATACAAAGGGGAGAAACTGAAAATTTGAAAATTGAGGATCATAGTGAGGGGGAGTTCTTGAGTTGCATTCTTATTGTCTTATTGAATATTCTGAACTTGAATTGCATTCCTTTATACTCACAATGATCATAGGTCAATTGAACAATTGTTCTTTCATATGGACCTTATGTGAGAATTTTTGACCCTTTTCTGGAAATCAAAGTTTTTATGCTTACTTTTGCCTTGTCTCACATGCCTATACTATTCTGATGCCAGCTTGGTCATTTACATTGCTTTTTCTTGCTTATGGACCAAGTTGTGCCTTTGTGCGAAAACTGCGAGTAAACTCGTTTTCAAACCTCTTACTTATATTTTCTGGATAATTGCCAATGTGTTCATCAAGGGGGAGATTGTGGATTTCATGGGGATATGTTCCAAATCTTAGGATGATGTGACAATTGGCAATGGCGTTTACGGTTTGTCGTTTCACATGTTTTCGACAAAGCTACAGGCTTACTGGACAGGGGCGGTCCGACCGGTCCTTACACGGCGGTCCGACCGGTCCCAAATCGGTCGGACCGCCATGTAAGCGGCCGGACCGAGGTGACCTAAAAGTACTCAAACGAAGTGGGCCAAAAATAGGTGTTGTAGGCAAGTGAGGGATCCCAATGCACTTGGTCTCATGATTTTTGGAGTCTCCAAGAAAAGTTCTATTGGTTTAAAGTTTCCAGAGGGTTTGGATTTTCGGGGTTGAAATTGGCTAAGTCCCAAGGCGGTCCGACCGCTCACGAGGAGCGGTCCGACCGCCAGCATGGTCCGACCGGCTCACCCGGGCGGTCGGACCGTGTATTGACTTGAACGTCGGCCAACTTCGGCGATGTTGATTGGTTAGGTCAAAGTCATTGGTATCGTGGCATATGGTTTGCATGATGCATGTTTTGACTAACATGGGTCAAGTTGTGAAGAACTTGTTCCGAATCGTGTTTGCTTGTCCGTGGTTGTGCGAGTTGCTTGGTGGTCAACGACGGTCAACGGCGAGGAGGATCGGGACTAGACTTGGAGAGTTGAGGTCCAGAACGATTGACGATGCCGGGTGAGGTCAACGACTCAAGCGTGACACAAGATGGACAAGGGTGACCTATTGGCAAATCCATGACGCATGGTGAAGCGGTTTAGGTCAAAAGGTTAAAGACGGCGCTTTGCGAAGCGTGCGTGTGTGACCCGTTTGTTAGTGGGCCTTAACGGGAGCCCAATTGAGTCAAACCCTAGAGAGTTCTAGGCCTCCACTATAAATAGGAGGAGGTGGTGGCTGCACCCCTCCCTCTCGCTATTTTTCACCTCTTTTGTTGCTTGCAAAACCCTAATTGGCTTAGGGGGAGTTGAGGTGGAAGCTAGGGCTTTTCATGGTTTGAGGATAATTTCGTGATCTTGGATTGACCACTGATCCATGATGGTGTGGGTGTAATCCAGCGACGATCACGTTCTTAATCTATGCAAGGTTTGCTTGAGATAAGTCTCTTTTCGTTCTTGCTTTCGATTTCGTGATTTTAGGGCTTTCTTTGATCCGCGAGTTTGTGATTGATTCTTTCACGTGAATTAGCTTGCTGTGATATGTGTGAATCTATCTAGCATCATCTTGATTATCAATCTCTCACGAACAAGCATTAGGATCAAGTTTTCGTTCTTGCCCGGTTTTAGACCTTCTGTTAATCAATTGGCAATTGCTCAAGATCGTTCCAAGAATTATCATAATATTCGATTGGAATAGGTCCTCAATAGCATATAGAAGGTGTGTGCAAAGTTTCATAAAGATTGGAGTTGAGAATCAAAAGTTTCACCTAATTGCAACTTCGTCATCGGGCTAATTTTATCGCTTGCGGATCGGTTACGAGTCGGCCGGTCGATCGTCGTCATCACCGGCCGATCGATTTTGAGCGGTCCGACCGCCAAAGACAACGCCGGTCGACCGCCGACAATCGGTCCGACCGGTTGGGTCCAGTGATCGACCGCCTCTTTGTGAGTTTGCAATCTTAGTTGATTTTGTTATTTTGCTTAGGGGATTTAATTGGATTCAATACTAGTCTTCCGCTGTACTGGTATATTGATCTTCATAGCTTCATCATAGCTATTTGAGTGAAATTGTGTTGAATTCATTATTTGGGAAAAAGTGAGCGTGCTCCTATTCACCCCCCCTCTAGTCGCCTTTTCGGTCCAACACCGCACCAACCGGAGTTAGTCGGCCCTTGATCGCCAAGATATCCGCACCACCTAAGATCCTTCGACATCCGCTACTACGGGTCTCATCATCCCAGATTATTATAACCCAACACACACTGCTTGCATTTGCCAAAACCCCAATATAACCCTCGAGCATACCCTTGGTAACCACACCTCTCGGCTAAGCTTCACCGGTGCGACAACCAATTCCAAAGCAAGATTACTAATTCATCTCCCTAGCCGAGCCCATGCAAAACCAAAGAATTTCAACATTCAAGCACACCAAAGAAACAAAGAAAGACCACTCAAATGCATCTCCCTGCGCAAAGAAGAATGCACTTTCCCCAAAGAATGCCTCCCCAAAGAAGCACCAAGAAGACAAAGAAATACATTCCCCACGAAGCCAAAGAACAAAGACAAATGCATCCCCAATGAAACGGTAGCGACAATGCATCCTCAAAAGCCAAGACAAGTGCATTCCCCTTCGAAGCCAAAGACAAATGCATCCTCAAACCAGCCCCAGCATTCATCACCCAGCAACACACGAGCCATACATTCCCCCTCCTGAAGCCAGTTCTCATTCCCAGATTCACAAAACAAAGCAAAGCCTCCAGCCAGAAGCCACCACTGCCTAGAGCAAGGTGAGATCAGGAGCTCAAGCAGCCAGCAACCACCTCCCCTGCTCTGCTCCTCACCGAGCCCAGTAGAAGAAGCAAGAAGAAGAAGCAGCGGCCTGGCGGAGGAGGAGCCACCAGCAAAGAAGAAGAACTAAATGACCCGAAGATCAAGAACCAGAGCGGGAGCGAGAGAAGGGAGAGCACCAGCCCAAGCCAGCACTGCCATCCCTTCTCCCCAACCTAGATCCATCACGAGGTAAACCCCAGCACAAATCAGTTTGCTTTGATCATCATCCATTCACATCACCAAATCTCAATAGCATCAATATAGATTCCAGTCTTTTCCATCTCAGAGCAGTAGGGTTAGAGGAGTAGGGTTACCCAGGGTTTACCAGTAGACCGGGCCGGGCCAGATCTGGGAGCCATGGCGGCCGGGAGGCCGAGCCGAGCCGGGCCAGGCCGGCCGGCAGAGAGACGGCGCGTCGGCGCCGAGCCGACCGGAGGAGGCGAGGTAGAGAGAGCCGCGAGGTCGAGCCGCGTAGGGCGGGTCGGCGGAGCAGACCGGCACCGCGAGTGGGAGTGGAGGCGCGCCGGGCCGAGCCGAGCGAGGTCGGAGCGGGAGGAAACGCCGAGCCGGGCCGTGGAGCGGAGCGACCGGCAGAGGCGAGGAGGTAGTCAGGGCGCTTGCCTTGCCTTGCCGCGCGGCCTGCAAGGCGAAGGCGAGTCAGAGCCGAGGAGTTGGCGCAGGCCGAGGAGGCGCAGGAGCAGCCGGGGCGAGCGGCGGCCGGAGGCGATAGCGGTGGGGGTTTCCGAGAGATAGAGCGGAGCGGGGGAAGGCGAGAGAGCGGAGAGGGAGAGGCGAGAGAGTGAGAGGGTGAAGCGAGGGTTAGAGGCGGCGGGGTGGTTATGTCGGCAGAGGGGGAGTCGGGCGTGAGAGGGTGAGGGTGAGGGCGTCGGCGCCGAGAAGTGAGAAGAGGGAGAGAGAGTGAGAGAGAGAGGGGTAGATTAAGGGTTAGATTAGGGGTGAGTTAGGGTTAGGATTAGAGAAGGGTTTAGCCAGTTGGGTGAGTTTAGCCGGTAGGTTAGTCTGTTAATTAGAGATTAGGGTTAGAAGCTAGTTGTTTGATTTTTGAGTATAGAAGATTAAGGAACCAGTTTAGCCTAAGTGGTAGTGTTGTCGAGTGTTAGGGCGTGAGCTAGGCAGTCGCGGCTGTTAAGCGAGTTAGTAGTAGATCAATTTTTTTAGCGGGAGAGTGCTAACTGGGTTTGGTTCCAAAAAGTTTTATTAAATTAAAATATTGGCTAACATAGGAGTCGTATTAGCATTTTATTCGTCTACTATCACCAAAACTCAACTAAGTATTTATTTATATATTATTCGTGCTACCGCTTTGCTACAGAGGGCAAACCAGTGCCGACAGGAGAAGCTGATAAGAGATTCGTCACCGTCGACCTTTCCAACAACTCTAAAGGCAAGCTATCCTTTTGAGCATAAATATAGTTATGTTAAATGTAAACCGTATATTGCTCTATCATATATGTACTGCATCAAAACTATTTCCCAAAAACAAATTGGATTGAGATGATGAGAAAGATAAGAAAACTGAGATGAGATGAAATTGAGAATTACTATGTGGGTAAAGGGGGCCTTGGCAGAGAAAAGAGATGATGATGATGATGATGATGATGATGATAATGGTAAGAGGTGGGACCCCTTTACCTACGGTTATAATATAAGGACTAACAAAACTCTTACTCGGTCAGATGCCGTAAAATCAGTGCCAACCATTTCCACTGCTTTGAGGCGAAAAATGCTACCGCTTACGTAATTATGTTCTCCATAACGGAGTGTTGGGCACGGAGGATAGCCGTCCCAAGGTGGAGTGTTGAGCACGGATGAGAGCCGCCTCAACCAACATTGTTGGAACTCGGTGGAGGACCGAAAGCGCCAGACACCGACGGAAAACAATGGGTGGAGACTTAATCACGTAACACGGAAAACGTTCAGATTACGAACTCAAGTCGCATCAAAGGAAATACGATGGACCCAGTTCACGAGAGCTCGTAATAGCTATGGGTAAAGTGGTACAAGCTCAGCATGCTATACAAATCATGAATTCATGCCGCCTCTGGATTGGAGTCTTGAGAACCACTGGGGGTCTTTCTTCTTTCCGAGTGACTAGTAGTATTTTCAGAATTAAAATTGCAACCTAATGGTTTTATGATTTATTTTCAGAATGAGATGATTTTAGAATTTGTGATAAGAACCGTAGATCACCATGCAAAGGCACCTTTTGCTATTAATGCTTGGCCGAGTACTATACAGACTCAACCTTGTTAGTATTCTCCTTTGTTAGATCCTAGTCCGTACGGAGCCATCCCGAGTGGGACGAAGGACTTGCAGGTACCAATGCAGCAGCAGGAGGAGAAGGCACCGGCGGCGAGGACTTGAGCGAGATGGAAGCCATCTTTGACTCGTGGGACGAGTTGGAGGGCGGTAGTTCAGAGCAGACTCCAGAGGCGGAGAAGCTTCCTTTTGTGTTGTGTAATAGCTTTACTAAGAACCCTAGCCTTGAGTGGCTACTACTGTAATAAAGATGTACAGTTTCTATCTTATTGTTCTGCTGCGCAACTCTGATAAAATGGATTGCTATTCGTCGGAGCGGTGTTCTACCGAGCAGACGAATAGTAATCCGTGTGCCTAAGTGTGATTACCCTAGGGGTAATGACACGGGGCGTCACAGCATCGGCGATGGTAAATGAACATCCACATTCGGACATGTTATCCCCTATAATGATGAGCTCTGGGTCAATAGTAAATGAACATCCATGACTTGGGGTTAAGCTTATCGGGCGAGTTGATGTAAGAATAAGGTATTGTAAAGGTTTTGTGATAATATCTTAGTCGCACACCTTCAGAAGTGTGTGAGTAGACATTATAAGCTGATTATCTTGTGTAGGTCAAGCTGTACAACCTTTGCAGAGTATAAAATTATTTGAATAGCTGTGTCCACGGTCAAGGGCGGGCAAGGTGCATTTTCACATGGCAGATTTTGGTTTTCATTTCACAATAGAAAACTTTGGGAACTGGGAGCAGTTGGGACTCTCGGGTAATTTCCTGGCAGCTAGAGCCAGTTGGGCAGCTAGAGACCTATCCTTTGAACCTTGGCGGCTAGAGGCTGGATACTAGTGGTTGACAGCTAGAACCTCCACTAGTGTTATAGTTAGTTTACTTAATAAAACCACTTTTTGTCAAATGTGCTTTATGAAAACTGTTTAAACTTAAAATATTATTTTTTGCAAAAGAATCCTATAAGCCCAAATTGTTAAAACTATGCACATGCATGTTTCCCAAGGTTTGCGGAGTACTTTATATATCCACATACTACACCCAAAATTAATTTCAGAAGTCTTCAACAACACTGTGGACGACTACGACTACTACGTGTGCGACTTTGATCAAGGACCCCTGGAGTCCTAGGCTACGCCAGTGATTTCAATATCGATCGAAAACTGGTTCTACCGGACCCCCTCGGTAGAACCATAAACCGGCGCCAAAATTTTTGGTTTGGTTGAATTTTGGCTAAATTTGATTGAATTTCGCTCGAATTTAATTTTTTTAAACTTAAAATCCGAAGAATTCAAATTTTTTTTTTTGGAAAATGTCGACCGAAATTGGCCGAAATGTTTCGATTATCGGCCTTACCGGCCACCCCCCGGTAATTTTTCTGAACTGGTATTAAAATCCCTGGGCTACGCTCCCAGTCTAATGCGAGTGAGCAGTTTGATGGGTTATCACATGGAGTCTAACTTTTGTTGTTCCCGCTGTTGTAAAATTCAAGGTCTGTTGACCTCTTTTGTAATAAGCAGCTTTAAGGCCGGTACCTTTGTTTTTTTTTTACTTTTATGTTAATCGTGATTTAAACTTGTTAACAACGATGTGACTGTATGTACTAGCTACTAATCGAAGGACTAGTGCAGAAAATACAGAGGGTTCCAGATTCGGAAATCCGGGTCCCGATACAACCTCCCTTCTCCAAGGCTTTCCACCTGGGCACATGCACTCATGTGCTTGGATATGGTTACAAATCTTCTTTATATTTGACAAAAAATTAGCAAATTCGATTTTTTTTTTTACCGGTTGGAAATTTTACCTGTGGCTCCGGTAGAATTTTTTTTTCACCAATTTTGGGTGAAAATCGGCTGAAATATTGAACCCTCGTGTTACTAGGGTGCCAAATGATCTCCGGGCTGTTTCGCGAATCTGCTTCCGGCATTGCAGCCACGAATCTTCAATCGATCCGTACGTGTGCTATATATATGGGATGTTGAAGTCGTCTGAAATCATTGCTCGGATATGGCTATCCAGACCGCAGCTGAGAAATTGAACTCCTTGAACTGGTGCTGTTTTACAAATTCGCTAAAATATGTACGAAAACAACTGCAAAAACAATTAATTAACGCGAAAAAGTTTGTTTATTTTTTACTGATGGAAAATAGTTTATAAAAATAAAATAAAAAGATATAGTAGCAAGCAAGATGTTAGCATACACTTTGACTATCTCTGTGTATAAGGACGCAAATCTAGACGTAACAATATACCAATGCAAATTAAATGGGAAAAAATCATATATGCTCCTAGCTCCTAATTAACTTAGAAGTTGTCCGACTCTCCAATGGTATAGTGCTTTATGTATAGTATTTTTATAAGCAATTTGGAGAAATCAGGACTATGTTATTCAATGTTAAAGATTGATAAATGTATTATAATGTTTGAAAGAGACTTTAGCCTAGTTTAACCTTTAGTTCCTCTACACGATCGAAGTTGAAGTCACTCTATGAGTAAGATTTAGTACGTGATATTGGACAATTGGACGGATTCAAAAACTGTTTGGCCGAGTTTAATCTTCATTTTATTAATTTATAAACATAATAATATTAATTAAACTGTCATTTCTTTTTCTCCTCGATTAACTGGATGCCCTCTTCTTTGCCTAGGATTATATAACAAATCTAAAAAGAACACTAAATCAATTGGGAAATGGGTTTTACTTGGAGGTAGGTTGTCATATTACTTCATCCTCTGTCCTATTGAATAAACATTGATAAATTAAACATTGTGTAAACATCGTACTAGTGTGCAAAGTGTAAACATCGTACTAGTGTGCAAGCATTGTCTCACTGGAAGACATAATATAGCTCTTAAACATACAGGCAAGTCAACAGGTTGAGAAGACAAAACACATCAATCTACAATGATAAATTGTACCTTGACCCATATATGATACAAACTTTTTAGATTTTCATCAAGAATTTACAATTTTCAGGATTAATCCATGAAGTAAAACATAGATTTCAGAAAGATTTAGCACACATTTGACCTAGTTTTTAACCTTTAGTTCGTGGCTTTATAAAATGATATTTTATCGGATCCAGACAGGCACATCAATTTTGGGGGCTTACTCAATGAACTACAGCCCATAAAATTAACAAAACAAAAAAATGAAGCACGGTGGATCAAGGCGAGACATTCGGATATTATTATATTAATTATAATATAATTTATTCAATAATATTAAGGGAAGCCATACAATCCTCAAAATAGGTCAAACATACACTGTTGATACGGATAGTACTCCTGAGCTTTGCCATAAACAAACACCTAAAGAAACGGGATACATAGAAATTAACCCTAAATCTACAGAAACTAATTCTCCATCATATATCGATGCACTGCACCCAACCGTACTACTTAACGCTCATAGCTGCTCTCCGCGGACTCGGCGTCGACGCGGTCAAGTGCCAGCAACGCCGCGTTGATGTTCCTCCTGAGCTCTCCACGAAGTCGGCTACGACGTTTCGCGCTGTTGGTGGAAGACTGTTAGAAGTAATCTTGTTTTATCTTTTTGGTAAGGTTTTGTTTCCGGTTGCCTCTTTAGGTGTCGTATCCGAGTGGAACTCGACTGTGCGCGTGAATCGGTTTCGGTCTGGAAAGTTGCGTAAGTGTATAAAGGATGAGACTAGTACATGAGATTTGAGATGTGTAGAGAGAAGAAATAAAAAAATACAAAAACAGGAGCATCGCTCCGACCAAATAGTTCGGCTGTTATGATGTTGTTTTGATCTCCCAAAGAAGAAAGAAGCTCCCGGAGGAGGTAGCCTTTTCTGGAAAAACAGCGAGTCTTGCTTTATGTAAGTCACATCGAGTGTCACGTTAAGAAAAGAAACAGTACAAAGATTACAGCAAAATTCCAACAATTGGTATCAGAGCTTGCACTCGATCCGACGATGCGTCGATCATCTTCCCACTCACCTATCCGCCAAGGATGCCCAACAACGCGACGAACGTCCGAGGCGGGATCGGCGGCGGCGGCAGCTGGTGGCGGTGGGAAGTTGTCATCCATCGCGTGGTGAAGTCGGGAGGCTCGCCATATACCCGATATTGACGCGAACCAACTATGGAGATTGGTCTCGTGATGAGGTGAATCTACAAGCGCAAGGCTTGTGGGAGGCGATCGACCCGTAATGGCGACTACCGCGGCGGCGGGATGGCGTTATCGCCATACTCCGAGCCGTTCCATCGGAGATCTTGTCACGCTTGCGATCAAGAACACCGCCAGGGCGCATGGGACACCATCAAGACAATGCGCATGGGAGTCCAACGTGTACGCGAGGCAAAGGCGCAGACGCTACGCAAAGAATTTGATGACATCAAATTCAAGAGCGGCGAGTCGGTGGATGACTTCGCAATGCGGCTCACCGGCTTAGTCAACAACTTGGAAATACTCGGGGACAAGATTGAGGAAGACCGTGTTGTAAAAAAATTCCTCCGCGTCGTCCCACCAAGGTATTCTCGGTAGCAATCTCAATTGAGGCGCTGTTGACTTGCGACGCTCTCGGTGGAAGAACTCACCGGACGGCGAAGGCCGTGAAGAGCGCTCGAACAAGACAACACCGACGGTGCCGGTGGACACCTCCTCCTCACAGAAGAGGAGTGGCTTGCGCGCATGAAGCAGCGCAAGCATGGCCAGGGCTCGTCTGGCCGACAGAAGCCCGGTGGTGGCAGACAATTTTACAAGGAATCATCGAAGGAGGATGACCGTGACTCATCAAGAAGCCGGCGTGGGCGTGGGCGTGGCGAGGCGGTAGAGGAGAACGTGGAGATTGGGCTAGGCAAGATGATGGTGACAGATCCCATGACAAGTCACATATCAAGTGCTTTAAATGTGATAAATACGACCACTACGCGTCGGAGTGCCGCAACCACATAAAGTGCTTCAACTGCGATAAATATGGGCACTATGCTTCGGATTGCCGAAACAAGAAGAAGGACGAGGAGGTAAACCTCACCCGAGCTATTGAAGACGACGAGCCGACCCTGCTTCTCTCCTTATGTGTCAACCAGGCGCCGGTCATGGTGATGTTGAACGAGGAGAACGTAGTTCCTAAACTACGCACAGAGGGAGGAAACCATGATCATACTGATGAGTGGTACTTAGACAATGGAGCAAGTAATCACATGACGGGAGATCGCTCCATGTTCCATGAGCTTGATGAGAAGATTTCAGGCAAAGTCAAATTTGGCGACGGCTCCACGGTGCAAATAAGAGGTAAAGGATCAATGCTATTGCAATGCAAGAACGGCGATCGAGGATCTTGATCGAATCTATTATATACCAAGTCGTGTAACAACATACTCGATCTCGCCGGTTGGCGGAGCACGGGGTGCGGGTGGTCTTTGCAGGATGAGTTCTTGCGTGTCTATAACAAGAACAAAGATTTGTTGATGAAGGTGAAGAGATCTCCGAACCGGTTATATAAAATTTTTCTGAAAGCTTGTAAACCGGTTTCTGTGAAGGACAGTCTGGAGGAGCCAGAGTGGAATTGGGGAGTAGAGTCAGGACAGGAGGTCTCAGGCGTTGTTGATCTCATCGGTCAAGGACATGATAGGACCCAAGGACGGCACGCAGTTGGCGCAGGAGGCGCAGCAGGCGGAGCCTCGGGGGGTGCAGACGGTACGCGGGAAGGCGTGCAGGGCACTCAAGAGGACGGCAAGTCCCACACGCATGCAGTTGCTGCTGGAGGAACCAGCGGCTCGGGTCAAACTCATGGACCCCATCGGCATGCAGGCACAGCAGGAGGGAGAGGCGGTGTAGCCTCAGCTAAGATGTACGCATGGAAGTGGGCAGATTTGGTCCAAGAGAGAGGAGCGAGAGGCTCAAGTAATGGCGAAGCCCAGGTGGTCGTGGGAGCAGATGCTCCAGGCGAGATGGTCATGGGAGCAGGTGCTCCAATCCAGGCGGGCGTGCAAGGAAGGATGAGTTCAGTCCAGATGCGAAGCACGGCAAGCATTGGTTTGTGCATGGCTCAGGATGCCGCAAGCACAAGCGGTAGGGCGGTGTCGGCCCGGGAAGGAACTACGCTTGGGAGTGCAGGTAAAAGAGGAAGATTTGGAAGTTCAAATACGTGAGAAGATTGGCGTGATCAAAGTGAAAAAAAAACAAGATTAAGGGGGTGATTGTTAGAAGTAATCTTGTTTTATCTTTTTGGTAAGGTTTTGTTTCCGGTTGCCTATTTAGGTGTCGTATCCGAGTGGAACTCGATTGTCTTGCGTGAGTCGGTTTGATCCGGAAAGTTGCGTAAGTGTATAAAGGATGAGACTAGTACATGAGATTTGAGATGTGTAGAGAGAAGAAATAAAAAAATACAAAAACAGGAGCATCGCTCCGACCAAATAGTTCGGCTGTTATGATGTTGTTTTTGATCTCTCAGCAGTAAAGAAGCTCCTGGAGGAGGTAGCCTTTTTGCTGGAAAAACAGCGGGAGTGCTGCTTTAGGTAAGTCACATCGAGTGTCACGTTAAGAAAAGAAACAGTACAAAGATTACAGCAAAATTCCAACAAAGACATGACAGACGACACGGACTCCGCTGCGAGAGCGCGGAGAGGTCGGACGTCGGACTTTGGGAAGTACGTCGGATCCCCGCCGTCGATGGAGACGCGAAGGAAGGTGCCGCCGGGATAGTTGCCGTACAGGGATACGATGGCAGGAACCCACGCGCCGTTGTGGAGCACCTCAACGGTGCTGCCAGGAAGGTACGAACCGCTGGCGCGTCTCGCCAAAGAAGAAGATGCAGGCCGCGGGCGAGTTCCAGACACCCTAACCCTAACAACCATCTTGATCTGTATTCTCTCCCTACCTCTCTCGATCTCTCTCCGTCTCGGTTGTACAGTGCTTTTGCTGGGAGGCACATACATATACGGGAGGGGCAAAGCTGGTGGCAATTAAAGCATACCATGTAGCGTTTCCAAATATGGAATCTGCGCGTTTTACCGGCGAGAGGCAACTCATGCTGGGCTGTGTACGAGGCGTCTTCCAGAAATCTTGCCGCAAATACAGAACCAATCAGAGAACCTATAATACCTCAGTCGGTTCGTAGTGCCTCCCATGTGGAGTGATGAT
This sequence comes from Hsuehochloa calcarea, assembly GCA_036346395.1. Lineage (NCBI taxonomy): Eukaryota > Viridiplantae > Streptophyta > Magnoliopsida > Poales > Poaceae > Hsuehochloa > Hsuehochloa calcarea. Next base: position 3,402,661 of record CM070593.1, on the reverse strand, counting down.
GGTGGGATTAATCTCATATTGTTTGTTTTAAAGTGAGTTGTACTAGTGTATAATGCATATTGAGTCCAAACGTAGTAACTCCGAATTAATATTTTTATACGAAGTGAGGCCGAAACTGTACGTAGGGTGCTATTAATGCGCGGGTCAACCCCACGGTGGGTTGGGCATTGAGCGCAGTTTAGGCCAATGTAATATCTTAAAATTTTCATTTATGGGAAGGTATAATAAAAAATAAATGGGAAAATAATTTTGAGCATATTCTATGTGGGAAACTATTTTATGCATGTTTTTTGAACTTCTTGTATAAAGTAAATACTGAAATTTTATACAAGCAGCAAATTGTAAGAATTTTGAGAAAATCACATGACAGATAAAATCCTAATATTTTTAAAAGAGAAACTATTCGATGTCAGAAGCCACCACAAAACTTTTCATAAATTTTAGAGCTAGTTTGATAGGTTCAAAAATTCGGCAAAGACTCAGTAAGTTTTTGAAATTCAAAAACAGTTTTTGAATTCTCGCTCGCCCTTTTGGGCCAAATTCGAGCCGGCCCAGAATCCTTCGCTAGTTCCAGCCCACGCCAGCGTGCGCGCTCGCCTTCTCATAGACGTGTGGGCCCCGCTCGTCAGCACCCTTAGTCCACCTCGCTCCCTCGCCTGCTCGCCACCGTGCTAGTGCGCCGCCCGGCCACCCCCTGCGCCACGGTTTCCAATTGCCGCCCACTGTTTTGCGCCAAATTACCCTGTCACCTCCGCTAGCCCCTGCCCATGCTAGCTACCCCATTCATGGTGCCCTATTCCCGCGCTGGCTGAGAGACCCAGAGCAGACCGCGAATTTCTCACACTATCACCAGCGTCTCGCCGAATTTCTCGCATGTGCGCCTAGCTATTTAAGCCCTAGTGCACGCACTGTAATCCTCCACTCGCCCAAGTTCCATTTCGCGCAAACCTGAGCTTCATAGCTCCTTGGTTTCGCTGGAACGTTTGCGTCGTTCTCGACGCCGGTGAGTGTGCCTCCGCACCATTCCCATAGTGGTGAGCTTCCTCACCCACGACACCTATGTCATCTTGATCCTCATGCATAACTCATTCCTATTCTCTGCTTAATGTAGCCCTAGAAGCCTTGTAGCTTGATCGTATTCGCCTTCATCTTCAGCTCCGGTGCGCACTCGAGCTCGCCAACGTGTTTCCGTCGCTGTGATGAGTCTGAGCCCAAATTGATCACGTCATAAGGTGTTCTACACTCCATTGATGCTAACCCCTCACTCAATGCAGGCAATCTCACCCTAAATTCAAGCTTCACTCTCATTTTTCTCATTCATGGCTGCACCGACATTTCTAGTCTTCTTTGAAACCCGGGGAGCCTTAGGCCGATTCCCTGCATCTACACCATCCTCAGCACCTCAGTAACCTAATGTGACACTTCTTGTAGCACCTATGTTGCAGAGGACCTGAGGTGAGCTGCCATCGTGGACCTCCTCTATGCCGCCAATGCTTATCATCGACATGTTGTTCCATAGCCTCCCCAAACTCATATTTTGCACCCTCGTGTGACTCCCCCTTAGCCACTAAATCTCATGCATGCATCAATTTGCCAAGGGCGAGTCCCTAGTGTGACTCTCCCTTAGTCACTCAGGCGTCGCTGCGGTCACATGCCGCTGGCACGCCTCCATTGATGTAATACTCTGAATATTTCTAAGAAAGGAAAGCAAGTAAAAGTGAATATTTCTAAGGAAGCAAAGAAAGTAAAAGAGGGAATACAAATTTTAAAAGGGTTTTTCTGTGAAAATCCGCTAACCTGGGCTTTCGGCCACGGCCCAGGAGGCCCAAGTGGGGGCCAGCCAAAAAAAGGGGGGCGCCTCCCTCCCCCAAAACCCTAGCAACCTCCTGTTGGAAACATGCCCTAGAGGTAATCATAGTGTAATACCCCGGAATTGAATCGAGTAATTAGGAAATCAGCCGGGAGAAGAAAAGGCAATGAAAGGAGAAGAAATTCCTAAAAAGGGGGGGGGGTTCGTATTTATTCGACAACCTGGGCCACGGGCCACGGCCCAGGGGAGAGCCCACCAGTGGTCGGCCAAGGGGGGGTTCCCACCCCCAAAACCCTAGCCCCACTTCCCCTCTCCCCCATCCCACCTTGAGCCGCCACCCTCCCTGCCCCTTTGTGCCGCCACCACCACTCCCCCTTGCGCCTCCCCTGCGCCACCATCTCCCTAGCAGTGCCACCATCCGCCCCGGCGAAGCCCTTGCTGCTGTCCATTGAAAGGAAGGCGAGGAGACGACCATTGGAGGGCCGGCTAAAGCGGAGGGACAAGGAGAAGAGGAGAAGAAGGGGAGGAAGAAGGAAGAGGAGGAGAAAAGGGTAGGAGAAAGGCACCTGCACGCAGTCTTATTTTGCATGTAACTTGTGTACTACTTTCATACCTTTGAAAATCCATAGAAAATTCATCTTAGCTCCGAATGAGGTGAATCATTTTTTGTTGATCATCTCATGTGATGCTCTATCTACAATAAAAATTTTATGTGCACCACCTCTCTGAAAATTTTCACCAAAACTTTTATATTCGGATGAATAGTAGCAGCTAGCAATTTATTAGATTTTCTGAAAAGCTGACTTTCGAACTGTCACTACTTTTGCAAATAGCATCCAAATAAATTTATTCTTGTTGCTAAATTCAGCTAAAATCATTCTCTACCTTCTGTGAATTTTTCATGATTTTTGGATGACTTTGAATTTTTTGATCTTTTCGGTATTATTTGTTCTTACTGTGATTTCTACTTCTTTCGATTGGTTTCGTTGATCCTATTGTATTCGAGAATGATCCTCTGCAGCAAGATAGTAATCCTCAGCAAGGCAATCAGTTTGATCATGTTAATCCCAGTATTTTCAAGTCTAATATATTGATTTCAACTTGTATGTATGCATTGCTATTTTGTTGTTAAATTATGGTTTTATTAGTTCATCCTATAGTTGCATAATCTGTAGGTAAAGGATATTCCTCTACTATCTGAGCCTAGGTTATTTGCTGTGATTGGAGTTCGTTGGATAAGCTCTTGTCACTTAGTAGATTACGGGTTAATATTGCTTAGACATGCTTAGCTATCGATAGTTTTGGGCGGTCATCGACTTAGTCGATGATCTTGATCACACAAATCTAATTATTATTCCATTATGTCCAGCACTTGTGCTTTGTTAATTTGTAATTTGTAACATATCTCTAACCCCCCCCCCCCCTCAAATGCAAGGCGTAAACTAGGGAAAATCCAAAGTCCAAGTCTTGATAATGTCTTCGTAGCATACAGTTTTTAGAAAAAATATATTGACAAAAGATCTCTTCCCATCCGGGGTCGTGCATCAACCCATAAAGCACAAGCAAGTGCAGGGGCTAAGAAAGTAGAGGTAAGCGGGAGCAAAGTCAACCACGACAACACAACAGAGAAGATGATGAAACTGACAAAAATAGAGAAAGTTGTTAAATCAAGCCGAATAGGAACAGATAGAGGCATGGTGATGCGGATCGAAGCTCAAGGCAGGCAAAGACAAAGGCACAAGAAGCGCAATAGAGCGCGATCACGGAAGAAGCGGTGGCCTTAGAAGCTTGGGGCGGAGGCTAAGAGAGCGGCGGCATTATAACGACTTCTACGGTCTGCGGCTCGAGAGGAGGGCAACAACCATAGAAAAAGGATTTTATATGCTTCTATGACTGACAATAAACTTGTGAACTCGCATGGCTTAGACGAACTAAAAAAGTGATATGGACTTGGATGGACGCAACGAAAACAAAAAAATGACACAGGAAGAAAAGACTCAAGCTAACTAAGAAATAAAAGACTAATTAGCAGCAGCAAAACCATGCAATCAGATCGCAAGCACAGCCAAGCCATCCCAATCGGGCCAGCACACTCCAACCACTTCAAGTCTTTGAGGCCAGAGCAACAATGACCACTCACGCGCAACTTGAGCAGGCGGGCGCAAAGTGCATCCACAGAACCAGGCCCAAGAGCCACACTCCAACCATCTTGTATCCATCGCCTTAACTCTCTTGTATTTTGTTTGTGATGCTAGGGTCAATTGGTGACTAAGCATTGCAAGCTTAATAAAACGAGGTCCTCACTGGCCGACCAGGTGGATGAGGTGGAAAGCGAGGACGACGTGAAAACAACTAGTTCGAAAGACGACGAAGACGGAGAAGCTGCTACGGGAGGAGGTGCAGTTGGTGGTTTTGTGAACACTGACATTGCTTACGTCCCCTCACGATTGGACGACGTTGCGACGACATCGCTGGTTCTGCCACGTCCGGAGGGGGCTGAGTGGGGGTTCAATGAGGACACCCTGCTCCTAGGCCAGCGCTTCCCTAACAAGAGCGCCGCACAGCATGCTATTGCTAGATACACCGTTAACATCGGTCGGACGTATCAGGTGCAGAGGTCCAACCCCGGCACGTACATCGTCAGGTGTGTTGATGAATCCTATGCTGGCAAGGTCCGTGCGTAGAGGTTCACGGCCACTGCCATGGGCTTCCGGATAACGGTGCTGAAAGACCACACATGCGAGTTAGCTGAGCCGCTTCACAGGCACTGCAATATGACGTCCTCGTATGTTGCCAGCTTGATAAGCCACCTCATCACTGCAGATGAGTCCATTTTATCAAAGCTCCTGCTGGCGAATGCTGCCAATATGGTGGGGTTCCCGGTCAGCTACAAGACGACATGGCGTGCGAAACGCAGGGTTCTGGAGCGAATGTTCGGCACATTCGAAGAGGCCTACAACCTAGTACCAAGATTGCTGCATCAAATCGCGGAATCTAATCCCGGGACGTATGTAAACAAGCTTGAGCGGGTGCATCCGACTAATGGGCCCAATTGTTTTGTTCTTGAAAGGGTCTTATAGGCCTTCCGTCAAGCGATCGAAGGGTTCAAGCATTGTCGTCCCGTGCTCACGATGGATGGCACCTTCCTATGTGGGAAGTACAGGGGTACCATCCTCACCGCCGTTGCGGCCAATGCGAATGACCAGTTAGTCCCCGTGGCGTTCGCAATTGTTGAGAGCGAGAACACCGAGAGCTGGTTGTGGTTCCTGTGCAATGTGAAGCAAGCGGTGGTCCAAGATCGGCCAGATGTGTGTGTCATCTCGGATCGCAATGCTGGGTTGATGTCTGCGTTGTGCATGATGCAAAACGGGACACATCCGCCGTTCCAGTGGAACGATGTTAGGAGCCATTGGTGCATGAAGCATCTCGCGGCCAACTTCCACACAAGGTTTCAGAGTAAGGACCTCATGAAGATGTTCAAAAAGCTCTGCATGAAGAACCAAAGGAGGAAGTTCGAAGCAGTGTGGAGATAGCTCGATGAGGAGACCGGGAAGCATGTAAGGAACTCAGCGCATGCCGAGGCAGGGGCAGCGGCTAGAGGGTCCGCGAGAGTTGGAGAGTTCACACAGTAGGTTAACTCGCACACACCTGACCTGGAGAAATGGTCCCTATTGCACGACACCGACGGTGCAAGGTACGGGATCATGACGACCAACATGTCGGAGGTGTACAACGGTGTGCTCAAGTGTGTCCGCTCCCTGCCGATCACTGCGATCGTGGAGGAGAGCCGGAACCGTACCATCGGATACTTTGTTAACAGAACTATGATGGCCAAGAAGCATCTGGAGGATGAGAAACAATTCTCCGAAGTAATGCATGCCTACATGGAGAATAAGATCAGCAAGGCTCGATCACCGCTCGTACCATGGATGGCGTCACGTAGGAGTTCGAGATTAGGCTCAGGGAGAAGTACGTGATGGGCCACGCTAGAGGGGATCATAAGCAGGTCTGCACGATTGGTGAAGAAGCAACGTGCACCTGCAACAAGCCGCAGCTTCTGCACAAACCATGCTCCCATGTGTATGCGGCGTGCGCGGCGTGGCGGCAGGGCTCGGAGCGTTACATCTCGGAGTTATACGACATCCACCATCTCTATGCCACTTGGAGTGCCGAGTTCCATTCGTACGGGCTGGACACGCACTACAGGGACCTTTGGCTGGGGCAGGTGAAGTGGGTGCCCAACGACGCACTAAAGCACCCTGGCCGTGGAAGACGCCAGTCCCGACGCATCCGGAACGATATGGACGACAGCTAGCGTGGGCAACGGGTTCACCGCCCCCGTTGCAGACTGTGCAAGACAGTTGGGCACTCCATCAGCCGCTGCCCAAATAGACCCGGCACAAGCAGTGCACCATAGCGATGAAGATATAATTACTAAGTTGTGATGTTGCTTGCTTATTTCAATGTCTTTGATGGGCTGTGTTGCTATTAATCTATGCCTTTATGTACTACTTGTTAAGTTGTATGGGTCTCTTGTTAACTCATTATGGTCATATTGTGTTGTTGAATTTTTTGTCGTATGTTTTGCCTTATTTTCCTGTGCCACACAATATGTTTTACATGCGTGCACTGGCATATTATTTTCCTGTTGGCAGGAGATGGCGCAGGCTCCAGTTGACGACGCGTATGAGCTGCTCGACCCACGCTGGGATGTGGGACACCGTTGCCAGACGTGGTCCGCCGGCGTCGGCCTTCCGAGCCTGGTCCTGAGCGCCCCCAGAGAGAGATGGCCCCTTGACGAGCGGTACGTCCCCAGGCTGCGGGAGACCGAGCTCCTGCCCCTTGCCCGGATGTTGGACCTCACGCACACGCTGCAGTTTGACGCGGTACTCCTGTCTGCGCTCGTGGACCGTTGGAGACCGGAGACTCGCACTTTCCACTTCCGATGGGGGGAGATGACCATTACTCTGAGATGTGGCTCTGCTTACAGGTCTACCGCTGCGTGGTCTTCTAGTAGTGCCCCCTCCGAGGGCAGTAGACTGGAAGGTCTGTTTGGCCGACAGATTCGGTCACCCGATTGCAGTGAACGCGTCGGGCGTGCCATATTCCTGGCTGCGGCAGTACATGATCTGCCCCGTGCATGCGACTGTGGAGGAAGTGAGGACACACTTAATCGTGTACCTTTTGTTCCTGTTCGGATGGATCCTGTTTTCTACCACGCAGGAAGACTACGTGTACCCCAGTTACATTCATCTGGCAGAGCCTTTGGCGGACGCCTGGCCTGAGGAGGTTCCACAGTACAGTTGGGGCTCCGCAGTGCTTTGCGTCACCTACAGAGGGTTGTGCGATGCTTGTCAGCGCAGCACAGGCGAGGAGTTAGTCATCGTGGTATGCTACGCCCTGCTACAGTTGTGGTTGTGGGAGCACTTTCCAGTTGGCTGACCGTACTTCCGCAGCACCGTGCACCCTTACCAGGTGACCACCGAGCTTTACGGGAACACTGCATGCGACGACCCCGTCGACGGGCCTACGATGGGAAAACGTTCGACACATGCTACCCTAGGGTGGGCTAGGGAGAGACTGAGGTGCGTGTACCCAGAGTTCCATAACCTTTTCGAGACTCTCCACGAGGACGAGGTCATCTGGTGGCCATGGACAGCACAGTTCCTTCACGACACGGCCCCTACGAATTATCGTCCCAGTGCACTCTGGACGAGGCACTCTGGTTGACCACCTGTCACCTGGTCTTCTCGCACATGGTCGGGCCGTATAATCCACAACGGGTCATGAGACAGTTCGACCTTTACCAGGAAGTGCCACCGCTCGCGGGACAACCTCTCACAACAAAGGCTCACTAGTATGTCATTCTTTGGTGTCATTTTGCGGGCATGTCTGAATAAGATTTTCTGACATATCAATTCAATTGCAGGCAAACGAGGAGAGGGCGGAGGAGCGACGACTGGAGGCAGACGCAGCAGCCGTGTGGACGGACCGTGGGTAGCGACAGGTTCTGACGGGCGTGGTCTTTGGAGCTTCGCGGCTACACCATCCAGACGGAGGCTTACTGGGCCAGCGCACACTAGGTGCACTGGCTTACCGGGCCAGCGCTGCAGTGGTACGTTCCGCACACTAGGTGCAGGCTTACTAGGCCAGCGCTGCAGCGTCCAATGGACGTCGTACTAGCTGGTCCGGACCGTCATCGGGCGACCCGCCTCGACGAGACGGTAAAACATTCTTCGCATAATTTTCGTCCGGCAATACTTTTCGCACTTACTATCGGTTTTCATGTAGTACTACCACTTGGAGCGTATCTAGCATGAGACTACTGAAGCTCTACGCCGTAGAAACAACAACACATTTGATCGTCTCCTAGGCGTGATACACACCATACGTGAGGACGTGATTGCTACGATTAGATCCGTAACTTGTGGTCGCCACTGCGACGTTCACATGCAGCATCACGTACATGGTGGGCACCCTCCTCCACCTCCGCCCTCGGCACCTCCGTCGGCACCGCCCTTCGCACGCCGTCGCACTCCAGGAGTCGGCGGAGATACGGTCGCTCGGCCCCGACCCGCCTCGGGCCACAGGGTTGTCATGTGTCAACCGGTTCTTGTCATTAGTACCTTTTCATGCACTCATTTCGGACGTATCTGGCATTACCCTTTGTTCTTGCAGCACTTGCGAGGGGACAACACTCTGCTGCAACCATCGTCATTACGAAGGGAGGCGCGGGACTGGACTTTCTCGCACGGCGTTCAATCACACCTGCGGAGCGCGACCAGTGGTTCGGTGACACGTACGGAGGGTACACTGTGCAGCACTACGGCTCGGGTGGCGGGAGGATCCTCCTCCTCGCTGCGACCCTACTCAGTGCGCTGAGCGTAGTTACACCAATTTTACCGTCGCACAAAACCAATGACTAACTCACCATGTTCCCTTCCCACAGGAAGAGCACCAGTGGGTTGACGATATGCTCAGGCCTCAGCCGGACACCCATGATGAGATCACCTCAGATTCGCCTCCCAGGCAGGGCCCCTACTACGGCCTTCGAGACGTACGCCGCTCCCCGGACAGGTTCACCTTCCCTGAGGATTAACTACGCCGTCCCGGCAGGTGACACGACGATGCGCCCTAACTAATGTCATGGCCGTGTAAAACTTTTTATGTAATGTCATTGTGCATCCCGCCTTTTTGATTTATGTAATGTCCTTGTGCGTTACAACACTGTGATTTATGTACACAAATGTGCTCCAAAATATTTAGTACTAACAACAACTGTACCTCCCGATTTTAACTTACTAAACCTTAAAGACATAAGACAATGCTGCCGCAGATACCTCCTCGGCCCAGCTACCTCGCGGACGTGAATTTTCTTAAACCAAATTGTAATTTACCAGCAGGCTATATATATACATGATTTGGCTGCCATTCCCCTCACTCTTGAGTTCCTCTTCTCCTTCCTTCCAGTCTTAAACGAGATGTCTATGGCCTCATCAAACTTCCGAGTGAGCAGGCAATTAGAAACACTACGACAACACTTGGATTGCCCTCGTTGTAGGGATCCGGTGAATGTGTTCACCTCCCATACGCCAACGAATCCATCCTGAGTGTTCATGAAGTGTTTAAATCTTACGGTAACTTGTGCCTGATCATCCCCAATAAACTTCTTTCCAAACAGCATGTTTTTTCACTTGCAGTTCCAATTATTTTTACAGAACACAACATATCGGTTCTGGCTGTGGGCTGATGAAGCTGTGCTAGATGTTCGAGACATTGCAATGCAAATTGCAGCCTTGCAAGAGGACACCCGTCGTGTGGCTGTATTTCGTCAAGTGTCTCGACCATCGGATCAACCGGTGGAAAATAAAGATAATGTTCTTAAAAAACTGGATGAAAGGATGGAAAGGGTTGAGAAATCGCTTCAGAAATTAGTTAACATAACTAGTTTGGTAATTTTTCTTCTATTGTTTCTTGTTCTTGCCAAGTAGAAGTTCAGTTTTAATAAGATTGTAATATCCACTCTTTATCTATGTATCCCTGCACTACGTGATGTATGTCTTTGCAGTGTTGTTGTACTTGTTTGTATCATGTATGCCTCTATCTAATTCCGTTATGAATACTTTGTGTGTGAATTAATCAAACCCTAATTTCCAAATCCTACATTCCAAATTTTCGAGACCTAAATCTGTTATGTTGCAGACAATTTCAGCATACTTAGTTTTCGCAATAGCAAGACCGCGCGATATGACTCCACACAGTAACGGCTATTTCAGACGAGAAACTAGCCGTTGAAAAAATCAGCGCGGAACTACCGCCAACAAATTTGCGGTACTTCCGATTATCGGAAGTTCCGCAAATTTCTTGCGGTACTAGCGCTCTTAAATGAAGCGCAAAAAGACCCTCTCTGGAAGAAATGTTCCGCGCGAAAATCAGAACTTCCGCGGTGCGGTAGTTCCTCTCCCAACATGGCGGTACTACTGCGCTTCTAGAAAATCGGCTAAGTCCCAAAAAGGGTGCTCTCTGAAAAAAACGTTCCGCGAGATTTTCTGAAGTTCTGCCCAGCGGTAGTTCCGCACTTGTAACGCCGGAACTACTGATTATCCTAACAAAGCAGCATATGGCTTTGAAAACAACTTCAATTGCAAAACAAATTTGCAAACTTAAGTCACAACACACTGCCTCGCCTACTTTTCAGACCGAAATGACATCACTCTGCAAAGTAAGACGTGACAACACACTGCCTCCCTAGCTTTTCAGACCGAAATTACATCACTTTGCAAAGTAAGACGTGACAACTCATTACCTCGCCAGCTTTTCAGACCGAAATGACAGCACTCTGCAAAGTAAGACGTGACAACACGTTATCTCCCTAGCTTTTCAGACCGAAATTACAGTACTTTGCAAAGTAAGACGTGACAACACACTGCCTCGCCAGCTTTTCAGACCGAAATGACAACACTCTGCAAAGTAAGACGTGACAACACACTGCCTCGCCAGCTTTTCAGACCGAAATGATAGCACTATGCAGAGTAAGACGTGACAACACTCTGTCTCACCAGCTTTTCAAACCGAAATGACAGCACTCTGCAGAGTGAGACGTGACAACACTCTGTCTCGCCAGCTTTTCAGACCGAAATGACAGCACTCTGCAAAGTAAGACGTGACAACACACTACCTCGCCAACTTTTCAGACCGAAATGACAGCACTCTGCAGAGTAAGACGTGACAACACTCTGTCTCGCCAGCTTTTTAGACCGAAATAACAGCACTCTGCAAAGTAAGACGTGACAACACACTAGCCTCGCCAACTTTTCAGACCGAAATGACAGCACTCTACAGAGTAAGACGTGACAACACTACGTCTCGCCAACTTTTCAGACCGAAATGACAGCACTCTACAGAGTAAGACGTGACAACACTACGTCTCACTAACTTTTCAGACCGAAATGACAGCACTCTGCAGAGTAAAACGTGACTTCTCTCTGCAAACCAGGATGAGACAGGACTCTGCAAAGTAAGACGTGACAACACTCTGCCTCCCCAGCTTTTCATACCGAAATAACAGCACTCCGAAAAATAGGACATGACTTCTCTCTGCAAAAAGATTAGACAACACTCTGCCAACCACACCATGCCAACCCTCTAGCTTATAAAAGGAGGTGGAAGACATCTACGAGAGAAAACCACACAACAAAACCCAACGCTACACCAGAGCTTGCTTCACCACGCTGGGATGGACAACCTCAAGAAGCAATGGGACAAGATCCGTGACCAAGCAAGGGCTTCAACGGCACGGGCCGAACAAGCTAGGGCTTCGAGGCCGGGTGCGCTAAGCGCACTTGCGGGATGGCGCCCTCGCAATGAAGCTCCCGTAGCGAAGAACCCCCGCGAGCGTTCCAAGCGAGCCTTGTGCAACACCCGCCAGAGGAGGAGACGCCGCCCCTCTGTTGGTGCAGGGACACATGCAAGTTCTTCAAATCCAAGCACCAGCTCAGCATCAGCATGCGTTACTGGGGTTGTCCTAACTACTCCTCTCACTATCCCGACCGTCGTTGGGATACGAGCATCTATCGGCAACGAGTAAGGACTAATTACAGTAAGTTCCCCTACAAATTCTCTTTCAAAGTACGTACTAACAATCTCTCCTGTCTACTCGTAGTCCCCGGAGCCGCTTTGTGGCTACCGCAAGTGGATCGACCTAGAGATCCACTCACACGACCAGTGGCGAATCGACTTCGAGGAGTGGAATGCCGAAAGGGCACGCGAGATCCGGGAGGAGGAGCGTTGAACTGAAGAGCACAACTAACGTATCCGGCGGGAGACACAGGCCCATCTCGAGGCGTGCAGGCGCAGGGAGCGCGAGGCACGAGAGAGGGAGCGCGAGAAAAAGCAGGAAATGGCGGTCGAGACTAGGGCGGCCGGCGAAGAGTACAACGCCGAGCTCGCAAGGAAGAGAAAATAACCCGGTCCACGCAGTAGGTCGGGCCATTCCGTAGTAGTCCCCTACTACCCCCTCCTATTCGCCATATTTTTAACTATCCCCTAAAGGCAGGCGTACTTACATGGTCCGGAAGCTCGTGTCGCAAGTTACCGTAGTAGTAGCGTCCATGGTAAAGCAATTAGCCAAACCATCATGCCATGTGACCACATGTAACGTGCTTCTGTCCGCGCGCAGACTGCAATGTAGTTCTGGTTCTGTGCCTCCGCTGTGCCATCAAAGTATGCCTCTTCTGGTGGAATCGCAGAGATAACCATTCACATCGACATCGATTCTTCTATATTTTAGAGCTTCTCCGTAATAGTCAACGTTCTCAGCCCCTTCAGTTAAGTTAATTTCTGTACTTTGCTTTAACTCCACCGTACAGAAGAAATATGATCAAGAACCAGAGCGACCAAGAGTAGTCATGTCGTACCAAACTTCGCACATCTCAAGTCACATGAAATCATGAAACCCTATTTTTTGAAACATTTCGTCCTAATTTTTAGACCGAAACCCTGAATTTGTTAAGACAATTTCAGAGCATATCAAATTATGTAAAATTTACACAATCAAGTCCACTGTGTACGGAGTTTGGAAAAAAATTCATAATGTTTGGACCTCATTTGCTATATTACAAAATTCGTAGAAACATTCGCCTTTAAAGAATTTTGGAGAAAAAATAAGAATGCATAAAATTTTAAAAAAATTACACAAGCAGACACGCTGTCCCAGGATGCTCCATGTAAAATTTCATAATTATTTGAGCTTAATTTATATATTTAAAAATCGACCAACAAATAGTATTAAATATTATTTTTTTGTTTGGGGCGACACTTGCACTAACGTCATGCCTGTGGCGGCGAGACCTTACCAAGGTGTCTTTGCTTTGACACAACAAACTAGTACAACGACGGGGCTAAATTTGGAATTTTAAAATTATAGAAGCTATTTTTAAAAATTTTGTTGCGCAACGGGACGACAGCTAGTACAACGAGTGGGCTAAATTTGGAAATTTAAAATTATAGGGGATATTTTTGAAATTTTTGTTGCGCAATAGGGCTAAAATAGTCTAGAATTCCGTATCTGGCTCCGAGTCCAGAGTAAAAATATGGGTTAAATTACCAAAAAAATAATAATATTCAATCATATTCGACCCATTTTCATCCCTAGTGCTCGTGTACGAGTATGAAAGGATGGACTAGACTTGCGCCAGCCTGGGCTGGTTTCGGTCTGACTAGCACAAAAACAGTGCCTAAGAATGAATACTTACTTTTTCGTGAGAAGCGAGAGAGGACACGACCAAAGTAGCTCTATTCCTTTTTCAACCAGTTATACAAACTCCGGGTTTCGTCACTTCAGAAACAGGACGGGACAGGGGACTTGGTAGGAGTACTGTCCTCGGATGATTGATGAAATTTTTTATATAGTTTTTAATTTATTTATATAAAATAGTAAAATATTTATAGTTAGTATTTCTCGATGTTTAGTTATTTGTACGTAAGTCTCTTGGGTAAAAATTTAGTGGCTCCAGCTCTGTTCAAAAGTGATTATTCCAAAATTCCAACCCACTAAAAATGCGATCTTGTCCATCACTGCGCGAGATTAAGTGGGACCCGTCGGCGATCTCGAATCACGATCCTTCATTCCGCACCTACCACCCCCACGCGGCAGTAACCCACCGTTCATCACTCCCGCCACTGACTGGCGGGCCCCGGTGCGTGACCCCACTCGTCATCGACTTCTCCCGTACGCCCAACGAAAATCTCCAACAACCCAGTCACGACCCTCATGACTCTTGCGCTTCCTAAATACTCGGTCGGAGACTCCGAGCCTCCAACGAGCGTTGAGTGTGAGTGCGAACTGTGAAGTGATGGGGAGAGGCGAGATGGGAGGCTGCGTCGGCGGCGAGGGATCGGAGGAGGCGAGGGCGGATGCGGCGGCGACGGAGAGGGAGAGGGAGAGGGAGCGGGAGTGGGAGGAGGCGGCGGACGCGGTGGCGTACGACTCGTGCACCTGGCCGCCGCCGGTCGTGGCGGTGTGCGGCCCCGGCAACAGCGGCAAGTCCGCATTCTCACGCCTCCTCCTCAACACCCTCGTCGGAAGGTCAAACGCCTCTCCCCCTCGTTTGGAATAGCAATTCGCAAACAGTACGACGTGTGAAGGAATCGGAGTTGTTTTGGCTGGGAATTGGGATGGAGTTGTGGGTGATCGCAGCGGTTCCTCGTACAGAGGCGACTCCCTCTTAATATCTTGTGGAACGATAGATAACTTGCTCAATTTTTCCCCCCTCAATCTACTCTGCTGAAGAGGTCCTACTGCATTTATGCAGTCCACTGTTCTGTTCTTTTTTAGTGTAAAATATGTGAATAAGCAGTGCTGCTATGATCGAATGCGAGTATGCGACTGTTCTGTCGGCTGTTCCTGAAGTCAAATTACAACGAATTAACTTGTTACGAAATAGTAGTATCTTTACTGAATTTAAATTTGAGTGATCTTGGTTCGGAATTGGGGTGGGTGGTGCTTAGCTTAATTTCATCAAGGTTCTGGGTGATCGCTGCTATTCTTCGTACAGAGGAGATTCATTTTTGCTAACTCTTGTGGTTGTACGATGAAACAGTAGAGAATTTGTTCATTTTTTTAATTCACTCTGCTGAAGAGGTTCGACTGAATTCCCCTTTTTTGCAATCCTCTTCTGGTCAAAATTTTGTCTGTTTGTGTGTAAAGTCTGTGAATACATAGCATTGATGCATTTGTATAGTGTGCAGAAGGATACACTCAAAAATATTCTTGATGCAATCATAGCCTAAGCTGAAGCAAGCATTACATTTTGGTTTATATGTTAGAAATTGTTAGATCATAATGTTTCGTATATAATCTGAGTAGCTATTTATGTGCACTGCAAATTCAGTTGACATACTATCCGTGTTTAATATTTATATTGAAAAGCAACCTGAGTTGTGCTCAAATTTCAGTAATGATCCAGCTGAAATTTGAATCTATAAAAGTTAACAGGGAGTTAGTCATAGAAACTATTGCTCAATGATTTCATTGATTAGACCCCTGGAAATGTAGCCATGTGTCCATAATTGTTTAGTAGGTCTTGTAATTTTGAAAAGTGTAAGGATGCCATTTGTTAGATTTGATTTTAGTTTGCCGATGTCTCATGCATATGAAGGGTCCTAAGGTGATTTGGTTTTGTTGTTGCTTTCTCACAAATATGTGATATCTCGGTTCTGTTTGATGTTGTGCTCTTTTATGTAATTTTGTTTAAGTTGATCTGAGTGAAAGTATTTTTTGTGGTTAGCACTAGTTTGGCTGTCCGTACTTGAAATGTAAGCAGTGAATGTTTTCGTGTGTTGGATGGTAATTTTCTTAATCTGGCAGTAATGGGACAATAGACTGGTTCTACTGGTAGTTGTCACAAGTTTGGGTATTACTGCAACTCAAGATTGCGAGATTTACTTTGTTGTATTTGTTATTAGCTTCTGTACTGTCAGTTCAATTTTTGTTTCTTTGATTTGCACAGGTATAAGAAGGTGGCATACCTGGATACTGATGTTGGCCAGCCTGAGTTCACACCTCCAGGGTTTGTCTCACTTCATGTACTTGAGGAACAGGCTAAAGGTGTCAGCTTGGGATCTTCTTTTTTTAATTCCCGTTCTAAATTTTGTGGTCCTTTTGTTGTAACTGGTTGATCATTTTGTTGCTTTTGTGATAATTGCAGATTTCACAATGCTATATCTGCGGACTCCAAAGAGGTAAGTTCTAGTAGCATGATCTTCGGTTATAGCTTGTGTTTTATGGTTTCATGCTTTATTATGATTTATTCAAGGTAATTGTTGGCACTGTTAGGAACAATCCTCTGCTCAATTGAAAATGGCTACTCGTATGTGACAAAGCTATTTCATTTGTTAAAAGATTCCTGGATTTCTTACTAAAATCATTGCTTTAGCATTCAATGGTTCAAAATAGTCATATATGTTTCTTAAAATATTATGAATACTACAACTTTACGAAGTCTCGTTTTCTGCTAATTTTTCATACGCTATATGTGCTTGTCCAGAGTCTTAAGTGCGCCACAGTAGTTATGTTTCTTTATTAGTCAGCACATAAGGTTTTATAGACGATTAAATCAAGGTTCAAGAAAGCGCTAGGCACTAGTCAGGGGATGGCTTGGCGCCTAGGCGGCCAACTTGGCTACGGATATAAAGCAGAGGGGGCGAGAAGCAATCGACATAGCACAGCACAAGACAATCGGAGCAAAGGGGGCGAGAAGCAGAGAGCGGGGGCGGCGCAGAGAGCAAAGAGAAGAGGCGAGAAGAAAGCAGGGGCGACATACCTCGATTCGGCGGCGACGATCTCGATTTGGCGGCGGAGATGGCGGGAGCAACCTCGATTCGGCGGCGGTGAGCTCGATTAGCCGCCTCAAGCCGCCCAAGCCGCCTTTGACCAGCTTTAACTGCTTAGCTGGTCCTAGCATTACAAATCAAATATCACGGCTCTCGGCATATATGTACTTCCCAGAAGTGCAGTACACATACCCCATACAAAAATTATGCATCAATTCTATTCAACACATAGAATCCAAAGCACAACTAAACAATTCAAAAGACATACATAATAGAGAGTTATTACAAAAGGGGCCGACCGGCCAAATGACAACTAAAGAGTCTTAAAATAACAGCGGGAGCAAGGTGCCATAAGATGGCGATAAACAAAAGCCAATTAGCGTGCCTTCAACCCACAAGGCAACCAACCGGGCCACCGACCTAGTCGTCGAAACCACCGCACATCTCGCAAAAGTGGAACCCTTGGGGTTCAACTTCTTCCTATGCAACAATTTTATTAAGCAAAGTAAATGAGCACAAAAATGTACTCGCAAGACTGACGTGTAGAGTAACAGACCTATATATTTAACTACATGCAAGCTTATTTAAGTGGAGGAGGCTCTAGACTCAATTTTAGCATAAAGCAAGTTTTCATTTGCAATAATGTAATAGATTCAAAGCCATTTTACAATCTAATTTTATTTGACAAAAACCCGATAAGTAAGTAACAATAATAAAAAGACATCCTGAAAGTGGCTAACCCAATAGCCATCACAACAAATAGCATGAATTCCCCATTCATACCACCCACATCAAGTTTTAATTAAGAATTCCAAATTGTTGAGTCTAACTCCTGCAAATCCAATTCCAAGCGTGTCTATAACCTAGGACGAGGCTATTCGAATAGTTTATACCCTGCAGGGGTGTACCAATGTACCCACACGCCAGACCGCCTTTTTGCCACATGATTTAGCATAATTCCTTTGGTATGCCGGCACAGCTAAGTCTTACGAGACATTTCCAATATTATGTATTAAATACGAGTCGCGCGTGTGGATAGAAACCTATACGTTGTGTCGGAGTCATCGTAAAGCCTCGGTCAACTACCCCTCACGGGTAAAGCCTTGGACAACTACGATGCCCCTCGAGGCGGAGAACCTACCCGGAACTCCACCGCCGCACACCCCAACAACGACACAGGTTCCTTTTCACACAACACACAAACCACCTCCTGCGATCCGGAGCTAACACACGCCAAAGTACTAAGTCAAGAGAGGTCTCATATCCCTCTTATGTGGTTAGCACGCAATTATGCTTGGTTTTGGTGAAACAAGATGTTCGGTCCTTGTTGACCTGGGCAAGACATTCACACACTCAATATCCCACCATCCAACCACTTGCCCCAGTCTAAATCATTTCATTTGCACTTTTAGTTTCCAAAGTAATTTAGTACAAGGTGTTGATCATAGTGTAATAAAATGATTTGTGTGATCAAAGTTACTGACTAAGTCGATAACCGTCTAATTCTACCGGTAGCTAAGTAATTCTAAGCATGACCCGAAAAGACAATAAAAGAGCATAAATAAATCACCGGGCTCTAATTCACCAGCGATATTAATAGCTTATGTTTTGTGGCAGGGAATAACAATTTAAGGGCAACCATGCAATAGGAATAGCTATCTCTAATCGGGAAATTTAATTTAACACAAAAGTATGCATACATACGATTTGTAAACAAGGTATTAGACTTGAAAGTGTTAGAATTAATTGCTATTTACTGTAATCCCCTAGTTACTTGTGTAATCTCCTAGCTATTTAATCCCCTTGCTAGCTGTGCCGGGTTAATACCCAGCTGGCCTCTTGGGACTCGGCTAGCCCCTTGGGCTACCCTCCTCCAATTAATACCCAGCTGGCCTCTTGGGACTCGGCTGGCCCCTTGGGCTACCCTCCTCCAATCTATTTATATGTAACACCTCTGTAATCTCATCATAAAGTAATCTAAGCTCATTAGGTTATTGTCTAACATGGTATCGGACTAAACAACGATCCATCCGCTTCGGCTCCCATCCCATCCCGATCCGTGCCGCGCCTGCAAGCTTCCTTCTTCCGCCGCGCCATGGCCGCCTCCGGCTCCTCCACAGTGGCTACCGCGGCCAAGCTCCGCGACGAAGCCCTCTCTGCTGCTAAGCGCCTGGAGGACGAGGCCTCCTCTCTGCGCACCACCAACACAGAGCGCAGCCAGCAGCTCGCGGAGGAAGCTGCTCTTCTCAAGTCTGCCGCCGCCGCCCAGGAGCGTGTCCGCGCCGCTGCTGACGCTCTTGACAAAGAGCGCGCGAGCCGATGCCTCGGAGCGGCGAGCGCGGCCTCCGGATCACCTCCGCACCGAGTTTCAGGACGATGCCGGCGTTCCTGAGGATGACGACGTCCGCTCTGCTTCCTCTGAAGCCGCGGCCATCGCCCACCTCCACAGTCAAGCTGCTGCCGTCCAGAACATCAAGAACTTAATTCCAATAGTTCTTGATCTTCAATCCTCCAACTACTCCAAGTGGCGCGGCTACGTCCTCCTCATCCTCGGCCGCTTCGCCTTGAAGGATCACGTCCTCAGCAACGACTCCCGCCCCTACGATCCGGCGTGGTCGCGCATGGACTGTGTCGTCCTCTCCTGGCTTTTCAACACCATCTCCGCCGACCTCCTGGATGTCATCCACGAGCACGACGGCCTCACCGCCCGGGCAGCATGGCTCGGAATCGAACAGCAGTTCCTCAACAATCGCGAGTCCCGCGCCATGCTCCTCGACGCCGAGTTCCGCACTCTCTGCCAAGGTGCCCTCTCCATCGACGACTACTGCCGCAAGATGAAGAGCATGGCGGATGCCCTTGCCGACCTCGGCGAGCCCATCCAGGACCGAACTCTGGTGCTGAACGTTCTGCGGGGTCTCAATGAACGTTTCCAGTTCATGTCCCAGCTTGTCACCCGCCAGAGGCCGTTCCGATCGCCGTCGATGTTCGTCGCGACCTCCGTTTGGCCGAGCTCAACATGGGGACGCCCTCGCCTCTCCTTCGGCTCTTGTCGCCGCCGCCGTCCACCAAGCTGCCTACTCCCGTCATCACTGCGCTGCGCCTCCGTTGCCCTCATCAGTCGCTGCTGGATGCTGACCTTTCGGTAACCACGCGGCCGACGCGCCGCCAGCGCGCGCGCGGCTCTGGCGGCTCCATGGCGATCCAGAATCGAACGCACCGGTCTTTGCACTGCCACACCACGATGGCCGCTCACTACTCAACCTGTGGACCGGCTCTATCCACATGTGGCGGGGATCCACCGCCGTGAGCTCGTGGTCCCACCACGCGCGATCCGACCTACATCTCCGCAGCGAGCTCGATGGCCGGCGTGCCACTGCGTACTCGCTCCCATCACGGCCCGGGACCTACTACCCGCAGACCACCTCAGTACACCTCGCTTGGCGCCATGGGCGCCCGAGGGCCTTGCCGGCGCCTTTCAAGACCGTCTCTCTCACCCCACCACCGAAGTTCCTCGGTGGGTGATCGACTCGGTGCCTCCTCCCACATCACCGCCAACCACGGTATGGTCACCGCGATCGCCATCCTCTTCATTTCCTTCCTCCATTGTCGTGAGGCAGCGGTGCCACCCTTCTGTCATTGGCACCGTTACTCATCCTTCCCGACCCTTTCGCCTCGATAATGTCCTTGTCGCCTGACATCATCAAATCTCCTTTCATTAGAAAATTTACTCTTGACAATTTCGTTTACATTGAGTTTGACCCTCTTGGTGTTTACAGAAGGATCTCCGTGCTTAAACACCCTCCTCGGATGTAACGACACGGGCCACTTTACACCCTACACCGCCTTCATCCACCAGCGCTCCTGCGCCCTTGTCGCCACTCCTTCCCGACTACAGCACAGCGCCTTGGTCACCCCGGCAAGGCCACTCTTCAGAACCTCGCTCAGTCTTCCTCCATTGTCTGCAGCAAGCCTGAAGTTGACTCCCTCTGCCACGCCTGTCAGCTTGGGCATCATATTCGTCTCCCTTTTACTACTTCCCTGTCTAGAGCATCCAAGAATTTTGATTTAATCCATTGTGACCTGTGGACATCTCCTGTTGTCAGTGTCTCTGGTTTCCAATATTATTTAGTTATTCTTGACGATTGCTCCCATTTTCTCTGGACTTTTCCCCTTCGCGTTAAGTCCGATGCTTTCCCCACGATTTCTAATTTCTTCGCTCATGTGTCTACTCAATTCGGCTGCACCATCAAATCAGTCCAATGTGACAACGGTCGAGAGTTTGACAACTCCACCTCTCGTGCTTTCTTTCTTGCTCACGGCACCACCCTCCGCATGTCGTGCCCCTATACCTCCCAGCAAAATGGGAAAGCCGAACGCATGATCCGCACCGTCAACAACGTCACACGAACCCTCCTCTTCCAGGCTTCCATGCCCCCCTCTTACTGGGCTGATGCTCTAGCCACCGCCACCTATCTCATCAATCGCCTCCCTACCAAAACACTAAACATGAGCACTCCTTTCTTCGCCCTCCATGGCACCCTCCCTTCCTATCATGATCTTCGAGCTTTCGGGTGCACCTGCTATCCCAACCTCTCTGCCACCACTCCTCACAAGCTTGCCCCCCGTTCCACTCTCTGTGCGTTTCTTGGTTATTCACCGGATCACAAGGGCTACCGGTGCCTCGACCTCCACACCAACCGCGTCATCATTTCCCGCCACGTTGTCTTCGACGAGACAACGTTCCCTTTCTCCCACAGCCGGCCATCCCCACCCCCGCAGGAACTTGATTTTCTAACTGACGACGACACTATTCCAGTGTCCCCTCTTCCTGCAGGTACACCCGGAGCTGTTGGCCCCTTGCCACCACCTCCCCCGACGCGTGCTCCCTCCCAGCCGGTGCCTCTGGTACCATCGCTGGCCCATGTGGGCACGCCGGCGTCAAGGGCTCCTCCCGGCTTCCCCACCCCTCCGGCGTCGCCCACAGCACCTCCGGTGCTGCCGGCGCCCTCCACTCCAGCGCCCCGCCCGGTGTCGAGGTCCCGCCGCCCTCCGAGCAGCGCCCCTGCACTAGATCTTCCGGCTCCACCCATCATTCACGTCTACAGCAGGCGTGCCCCTGCCCCTGCTCCTGCCCCGCCTCCCGAGCGCCCGGCAGGGGCCCCTCCTCGACGCTCCAGCATGGTCCCCTCTCCACCTCGCTATGTCAAGAGCGATCCTCCGGTTCCTGCTGGTGCTGTTTCCATTCCGCCGGTCGCCAACTCCCATGGCATGGCGACCCGTGGAAAGACAGGGTACCGGCAGCCTCGCCTCGCCTTGCATACAGAGGCATTGTCTCCACTACCGTGGTCATACCGTGATGCTCTTGCTGATCCTCATTGGCGCCAGGCCATGGAAGACGAATATGCAGCCCTTCAGGACAACCACACTTGGGACCTCGTCCCCCGCCCTGCCAAGGCCAACGTGGTTACTGGCAAATGGATTTTCAAACACAAGTTCCATGCCGATGGCTCATTGGAGAGATACAAGGCTCGTTGGGTTCTTCGGGGGTTCACTCAACGCCCCGGTGTTGATTATGATGAAACCTTCAGCCCGGTTGTCAAGCCAGCCACTGTTCGCACAGTCATCACGGTGGCACACTCCAGGGATTGGCCGATACATCAGCTAGATGTGAAGAACGCTTTTCTACACGGAACACTTTCAGAGACAGTATACTGCTCTCAGCCTACTGGGTTCGCTGATCCTGCTCTCCCTGATCATGTCTGCAGACTCAACAAATCCCTCTACGGCTTGAAGCAAGCCCCGCGGGCCTGGTACAGCCGGTTTGCCTCCTTTCTGATCTCACTGGGATTCACTGAAGCCAAGTCAGACACATCTCTCTTCATATACAGCCGCGGCACCGAGACAGTCTACTTGCTCTTATATGTGGATGACATTGTCCTTACGGCTTCGTCTCAGCAGCTCCTTCACCGTGTCATTGCTGCATTGAAAAAGGAGTTCTCCATGAAGGATCTTGGACCCCTGCATCACTTTCTCGGCATTGCAGTTCAGCGCCACAGGGATTCTATTCTCCTTTCACAGCGTCAGTACACACTGGATATACTTGCTCGCCATGGCATGAGTGACTGCAAGCCTTGCTCCACTCCAGTTGACACTTGTGCAAAAGTACCAGCTGATGCCGGCCCGTCTGTTGCTGATCCCACTGCTTATCGCAGCCTTGTGGGTGCCCTCCAGTACCTCACCTTCACTAGG
The DNA here is from genome assembly GCA_036346395.1 of Hsuehochloa calcarea. Lineage (NCBI taxonomy): Eukaryota > Viridiplantae > Streptophyta > Magnoliopsida > Poales > Poaceae > Hsuehochloa > Hsuehochloa calcarea. The sequence goes on along the minus strand of CM070593.1, from coordinate 3,379,770 downwards.
CCTGACATTGCCTATGCTGTCCAACAAGTGTGCCTTCATATGCATGATCCTCGAGAAACTCATCTTGTCGCTGCCAAGAGGATCCTTCGCTACCTTCAGGGTACCCTCAGTCATGGTCTGGTCATTCCCCGAACAGCCCCGACACAGCTCCGTGTGTACACCGACGCTGATTGGGCTGGCTGTCCGGACACCCGCCGCTCCACCTCCGGCTACGCCGTCTTCCTCGGGGGCAGCCTGATCTCCTGGTCATCCAAGCGGCGAGCTGTCTCCGCCTCCGGCCTTGAAAGGCGAGGCATACACGGGTTGTTGCTAACGTCGTGAAACCTCTTGGTCGCGGCAATCGCTCGAGAACTTCTCCATCCACGGACTCGCCTGCTGTCTCATCTATCGCGACAATGTCAGCGCCGTCTACCTCTCCACCAACCCCATTCAACATCGTAGCACCAAGCACGTGGAAATCGATCTTCACCGTCCAGTGAGCGAGTCGCCATGGGTCTTGTCGGGTTCTTCATGTGCCCACCACGTCGCGATTCGCGATGTCTTCACCAAGGGCTCCTTCCTATGTCTTCATGGATTTTCGCTCCAGTCTGAACGTTCGCTCCACCGACGATCCGATTGCGAGAGGGGGTTAGAATTAATTGCTATTCTTGTAATCCCTAGTTACTTGTGTAATCTCCTAGCTATTTAATCCCCTTGCTAGGTGTCGGGGGTAATACCAGTGGCCTCTTGGGACTCAGCTAGCCCCTTGGGCTACCCTCCTCCAATTAATACCCAGCTGGCCTCTTGGGACTCGGCTGGCCCCTTGGGCTACCCTCCTCCAATCTATTTATATGTAACACCTCTGTAATCTCATCATAAAGTAATCTAAGCCTGTTAGGTTATTGTCTAACAGAAAGTAATGGGACATTTATGATCAAACTGCTTGCCTTTATTTGCTGGTACTCTGGACATTCACACTATCATCTCCGTTGCACTCCCGAATCATCGCCATCTAACGATAAGTACCGATAAAGAGAAAACACCGAATAAATACCAAAATTCCAAAGACTCCAAAAATTATGAAATTAATAAATAAGGTAGATTATGATTTAGTTTGAATTTAGAAACAAAAATTATTCAATTTGCTAAATACATTAAAACATGCATGACTAAATAAAATACCATGCTTAACATGATTATGCACATGCATAAGTAATATCGAATGCGGTAACGTAATTTAACTAAAGATTTTACCACCGCACGCGCTAGGCGTGTGACTACCACCGGACGTCGTCTTCTCGGTGCTCGTCCGCCGTAGTCGTCGACGACAAGCCGCCGCGCCGTGCTCGGCTTCTCGGTCACGTCCACATCCGTGTCCAGGCACATGCACCGCGCCCTCTGTCTATGGAGCCTCCATGTCGTCCCCTCGGATGCCGCTGTCGCTCCCGCGCCCAAGCCCCGGCCGCCACGCCGCAAAGGGCCGCCGACATACGCGACGTGCCGCCGCCAAGTTGATGCCGTCGAGCCCGGCCGCATGCACCGCCTCCGCATGCATTGCCTTGGCACCGGCCTCGATGTCGCCGCCTTGCCGCTGGCCTTCAAGAGCCGCTGCCAGGCGCTCGGGCTCACCTTGCCGATCTGCCACTACTGGTCCGCCACCTCGCCTCGGCCACTACCGCCGCAGCACCGTGCCACCCGAGCCACTCGCATGCGTCGATGCCGCCGCCCGGCCACAGCGCCTCGGCCTTGCCTCGCCAAGCTGCTGCGCCGAGGGCCGCTGGAGCCGCGCCAATGCCGTGCCGTGCCGCATCGCTGCTGGCCGGCCTCCTTGTCGAAGCCACCCCAGCTGCTGCCGAACCTCTGCATGCTGCTGCACTGCTTGCTGCACTAGCCGGCTGCTACTAGCACTTGGCGCCTCCTGCTTGATGCAATGAGCCGCAAGAAACCACCGAGCCGCACGGGCTGCTGCTGAACCGCCGACTGCTCCACCGGCCGAACTGCTGTTGCACTGCCGAACAAGCCACACCCTGCTGCTGATGCTCCACCGGACTGTGCCGTGTGCTGCTGCTACATGTTAGCACAGTCCGGCCATGCTGCACTGCCGAATGCTAGCAATCAGCCCAACAAATGCACATCTAGTTCTATTGCTACAGTGCATGTTGTCTTCCCTCCTCTTGTAGACTGCTCAAACGGCAATGCATGCGAAAACTATTTACATGGATGGGAAGCTTATGGGGAGATAAACAAGGTAGTGTGACATGTATGGAAGGATTTGCGATTCTTGGTGGAGTTTGGAAGGAGAGAAGATAGGAGAGATGAATATGCACAAGGTTCTTGTATTGACTAGAACTGCTTGGCTGGGAGCAAGCAAGATGGCGTGGAGAGAGAGAGTTGGCAGTGAGAGCTCCCCTAGGGAAAAGGCTTGGCTGTGTGTTTGGTTGTGCAGAAGAAGAAAGAAATTGGTAGGGGAAAGAAAATGACTGAGTGGGGTGGAGCTGTTCAGCTGGGTGCTTTGGGAAAAGAAAAAGATGGCAGTGTGTAGTATAGTTCGGCTGAGATGAAGGAATGGCAGGGGATAGGATGTGTAGTGGAGGTGAAATGGTTGTGGGAGTGCTCCAATGAGAAATGAAATGGTAGAAATAAATAGCAGTGTATTTTTTCTCAATTTCTCCAACTCGATCAAATGATCTCGCATGCGAGAACTAAAGGCGAATGCAGCGGTATAACATGCGTTGCCGAATTCTTGATTTTTTTGTTGGTGATTGCGAGGAGAGAAGTTGGAAAAATAAGGAATGGACACACAGGTATTTCATCTACGCTTATTTTCTCCTCTCGAAAATTGCTCAAAAAGCCATGCATGCGAAAACAAATTGCAGAATCGGGTTGGTCGTGCGATGCTGATCGCGGTGGTATGACATGCATGGCTTGGTTTTGAGTTTTTGGATGACATTTGAAGGAGAGAAGCGAAAGTAGTTAGCAGGGATGGCAGACGGAAAAGATGACCGGAAAAGACGGGACACACAGCGTTTCGCCTGCGGTCGGTCGAGTCGGAAAGGAAAGCGAAGATACTGATGCATGCATGATGCCATGATTTTTATGATGCATGCATGATGCCATGATTTTTATGATGCATGCGAAAACAAGAAATGAAAATAATTAATTTTAATTACAGTCTTTCAAACCTTCGATTTAATATCGATTATTATTACTTGATGTGAGAAAATACAAAACAAGCTTTAATTAATCAATTTATATTTAGAAAAATTATGCCGAGTTTAGATTTTTAATTATAAATTTTTAATCCCATTCGCTTTATTTATCTATCAAGTTTGCATTTTAAAATTCCATTTCGAAATTGACCAAGCAAAATAAATAGGGAACCAATAACCACCAAAAGTTCCAGAAAAATCCAAACAAGCATATCAGAGAAAATAGAATCCAACTCAAATATTCCCACAATTTAAATCATTTTAGTTTTTCTCTGACTTCAAATGAAGCTTTTGAATGAGAGACGATGTATTAGATTACTAGGTTTTTCAATTCTAGTCTTCACATAACGCAAGATTATCAACATATGGGTTACATAAAAAGTTTTAAAAAGTTCAAAATTTCATAAATGCATATTAGATGCTTAACTAATCCAACTTAGGGATTTGGGCTGTTACACCCACCTAGCCAGCCGACTTCGTCAAAGTCTCGGTGGGAGGGCACCGCCGACCACCTAGGCGGCGCCTAGGTCCGATTTCTAGAACCTTGGATTAAATACAAGTCTGAAAATTTTCATCATAAAGCCTAGTATGTCTATTTGATGTTTATTGAAAAAAATTAGTCATTGCAGTTAATATCGCATTGTATTCTTGTGTCTACACAATTCCATTTTCTATCATGTATGATCTTCTGGAAGCTGTCTAAGACCTTTTGCACATATTCCAGGTGCTTCTTTTTTGGTGATGTCTGTGCACAGAAGAACCCAAAACTTCTCTTGAGCTATATATTTGGCCTTTATGATTATTTCCTTAAGGAACTCTATCACTTTAATGAGGTTGATAACCCTCACAAATCAGCTATGCCGCTTGTTATTAACACTTCAGGATGGGTGAAAGGTGAGATTTCATTGCATCCTGCTTCTTGTTGGTAATACTAATATCTGTTGTTGCTAATTGATTGGATCTTTTTTTTTTTGAACGTCTGTTTTGTTTTTTGTAAATTTATCGATCTTGTACTTTGTGACGTTTAGGTATTGGACTTCATGTACTGGCAGAGATGTTGAAATATGTGTCCCCAACTCATGTTATCCGGCTATGCACCACAACAGAGGGTAAAAATTTACCAGGTGGGGCATTTTGGTTGGATGAACATGAGGGAGATTCACCAGTTAATTTAATTGAAATCCGTGCAGCACATGACTCTCCTCGTCAGTAAGTCTTAGTTTAATGAATTCAATGTCTTTGAATCGTCTTTAACTCTTTATAGTAATGTATGTCTTCTCAATGCAGTCTGTTAGTAAAGAAAGAGGCGCGAATCATTCGTGATCTCAGGCTGATTGCTTACTTTAGGCAGTGCTTACCGATGGACTTTCCTATTTTCTCTTGTGATGATTTAGTTCAGGGCTTTTCTGCTATACATCCGTTTCGTCTTCCTCTTTCAAAAATACAGATTATTGATCTACACTGCCAGGTGACTAAAAATACTTCCTTTTTCCAGATTACAAAATCTTTATTCTGATTATGTGATGTAATGATGTTTGCTCTAACCGTTGCTTTTTTATGCTCCATGTGTGGTATTTGCTAAAAGAAAATAAATGGCCTCACTTTTGCGTTAACTGAAGATACATAGCTTTTGACAAAGCTGACTTGACATTCTCCCTGTGCACTAGTTCTCCAAAGAAACACACAAAGCATATGGTTAATGGATGAAGATTACTGTCTTTGGAGCTAACTTGACATTCTAGCCTTTTCGAATTTTCCTTGTGTTGATTAAGAGATGAGAGTTACTGTGATCATGGTCACAATTTAATTAGTAGAATAGTTTGATTCCACGACTCTTTCAGGGAAAGGAGTTGTGATTGAGATAGTCTTAAACAGTGGTATCATAACCCTTATTACGATTCTCTTGTCATTTTAAATAATACAATTTAATACCTACGCTGTGACTAGAATGTGTATAGTATGCATGTTTACAGCTTACTATGATTAAGATAAGTGTTGTGTACATCTTGTTTGCTGAGAAACAAGTTGCAGATATAATCTTTGTATTTATATTTTGTGAAACTTTATGTTTACATTATTATTTTTGCATAAAAAGGATGAATTTATGACATTCTAAAAGGTGTACCACTTGTTCAATACAACAAAAATGCCCAGAAGCTGTACAATGCATAAAACAATGAAGCACTTACAACATTGATCTAAATAAATAGTTCAACATAATACAGCAGTAGTTTAAATGTACTTACATAGCAACTTCCGATAATTTCAAAAAGTATAAAATAACGTGGACAGGTTAACTCTAAGATCCACTTCATTATGTCTAGATAAAGTTGATCCAACATGGAATATCAATACTGACAACTTTGATTTTGATGTGTTTCTACTAATATAGTGTCTATGGTTGTGCTTTTATAGGTTTCTGGTAATGCAGTGTATCACTTCTTGAATGGTACTATTGTTGGTATTGCATCAAGTACATCTATTCCTTTGTCAGTTGAATGCTCCACTCCTTGGTGCATTGGACTTGGTATGTCCAGTTATAATTTGTTTTGTTTAGCGGTTGATATTTTGATATCCTATTCATGTTCTGGTATCCTGCATGATACTGTTCTTGTGTTGTGTTGGATTTTAGGTTTTGTCAAAGCCATGGATGTTCCAGGAGACTCCATTCATTTGATCACACCTATTTCTCATCATCTTTTCGAAAAGATAGATATCATTTTTCGAAGTTGTATTGCAGTTCCTACCTGCCTCTTGCAGGTAATAGTCAACAGAATTCTATTTCTTTTCACTTTTTCTTGCGAGAACAAACTTCTATTTTTGTTACTTAGATAAACTACTTACCATTGTGATACCGAAATTACCTAGGATGTGAGTGTTAGAATTATCCTTTAGTGTTCATTTTTATAGTAAATCCAAGTAGTTTTTGTTATTAATATCGTGGGTATGTATTCAAAGGTCCAATAGGTAATATATATAGGGTGTACAAGAGATGTATGATATATACAAATAAGGCAATACAAAAGGTAGATAAGGAAATACAAAAGAGTTTCTATCTGTAACATATCTCTAACACCCCCCCCCCTTCAAATGCAAAGCGTAAACTAGGGAAAATCCAAAGTCCAAGTCTTGATAATGTCTTCGTAGCATGCAGTTTTTAGAAAAATATATTGACAAAAGATCTCTTCCCATCCGGGGTCGTGCATCAACCCATAAAGCACAAGCAAGTGCAGGGGCTAAGAAAGTAGAGGTAAGCGGGAGCAAAGTCAACCACGACAACACAACAGAGAAGATGATGAAACCGACAAAAATAGAGAAAGTTGTTAAATCAAGCCGAATAGGAACAGATAGAGGCATGGTGATGCAGATCGAAGCTCAAGACGGCGGCAGCACAGTGCACAAGAAGCGCAATAGAGTGCGGTCACGGAAGAAGCGCGGTGGCCTTAGAAGCTTGGGGCGGAGGCTAAGAGAGAGCGGCGGCATTATAACGACTTCTACGGTCTGCAGCGGCTCAGAGAGGAGGGGCAACGGCCATAGAAAAAGGATTTTATATGCTTCTATGACTGACAATAAACTTGTGAACTCGCATGGCTTAGACGAACTAAAAAAGTGATATGGACTTGGATGGACGCAACGAAAACAAAAAAATGACACGGGAAGAAAAGACTCAAGCTAACTAAGAAATAAAAGACTAATTAGCAGCAGCAAAACCATGCAATCAGATCGCAAGCACAGCCAAGCCATCCCAATCGGGCCAGCACATTCCAACCACTTCAAGTGCTGAGACGCCCAAGCAACAGCAGCCCACTACGCAACTTCGAACAGGCGGGCCACAAAGTGCATCCACAGAACCAGGCCCAAGAGCCACACTCCAACCATCTTGTATCCATCGCCTTTCTTCTCAAAAGCAGGCGTCCAGGAGACAAAAGCAAGCGTGCGAGGGTGGCGCAGGGGCGCGGAGGCGTCCACGCCAGATCTGGTAGACAGAGGAGGATGCGACGTCGGGCGAGACGAGGCGGTCTTCTTCCTCCACTCCGGTGGAGCACGGACGGTGCATGGAGCTCGAAGCTGCGCAAATCTGAGTTGGGGCAAGCTCGAGAGACTTGGGCGGCTTGGATCTGAGCGGGGACGGCGGCGGCCCAATCCAGATCGGATCTGGACAGCGGCGGGAGCTCGGGGCAGAGGAGCTTCGGGGCGGTGCGAATCTGAGTCGGTGCTTCTTGCGAGCGGAGCACGGGCGGGCCCGACGGGAAAGACGAAGACGTCGCCAGGGCGAAGGCTCTTGGTGAAGATCTTCCGCGGTGGCGTCCCAGCCGAGGCTGTGGACAAAGATACCTCGTCGTCGTCCCTAGGGTAGCAGCCGAAGGGGTGACCTCGATGTCCCCGCGTCGGTCGATGGAAGATGGCGATGCACGGAACAGGGACCGGCGAAGTTGTGATGCTGCTGCACCGAGTAACTACAACTCGAAGGAAACCACCCCTGGGAGTGGAGATTGCTCCTCCCGGGGGCGGCGGCAGCGAAGGACGAGCAAAGGCTAAGAGGCGGCAGTGGCTACATTAACCCTAACTCTAACCTTCGCTCTGATACCATGTTATGAATATTGTGTGTATGTATTCAGAAGTCTAATGGACAATATGTATAAGGTGTACAAGAGGTGTATATCATATACAGATAAGGTAATACAAAAGGTAGATAAGAAAATATAAAAGAGTTCCTATCACAGTTTTATCGTGGCCTTACTTTGTCATCGAGAATATGCATTTGTTGTATTGTCTCCTTGCAAATCTGCTGCCACAATAATACACAGCATTCAATTTTTTCTGTCTCTCTGTGAACACGGCAATAGATTAGATGCTTGGTAATGTTAATGGAATGCAATGCATCAAATTATCACTGGTCCAAATATTTCAAACCTGCTTACTCTGTAAGCATCATGAGTTGATGGCAAGCATTAGTCTTTCCCTTACACTTTCAGTCCATTGCTAGTATGATATGGTAGCAGCTGGAATAGTACAGTGTACAGGGGAGCTACGTTTCTATTTGATAATCCTAATACTTATAATGACAAGTCAAGAAACAGTCATATGATGCCAAGAATGAAACCCCAATTACTCGTTGATTTTTTATAACAAACTAACAGACATACGATCTACTCCAATGAACATGAGCTTGTATGTGTAGATTTTGTTACCATAAGTTATTTGATTGCTGCATCCCTATTGATTCCCTTCTCACTCAAACTTCAACTTGCAGGTGTCTGACCCAGTAGGAGATATAACGGACAGGCTGAGGGAGCTGTAGAACATTGGAGATGTTTAAAGATACATCTCATTAGGGACAGAGAACAGTACATCTCTCAATTGCCATGAACAACCAGACTAGAGAGAGGAAAATCACTGGACCTTTAACATGTATGGAATGCAAACTTCATAAAGTATTTACTGCCAAACTGGACTTTGTGATGGCATCGTTAGACTACACAAACTGATGCCTAGAAGTAATGAGCAAATGGTTGATGGATTCTGTTCGATCTTCTGACAATATGCCATATTGAATCTGGCCAAGTTTAGTTCCATGGTTATAATTCTTAGTTGTTTGTACGTTCTGCGTTAGCTCAAGTTCCTCCTTACATATTTCCGAGCTAGGACGCATAAGAATATGTTAGAGATCGGAGTCTATTTACATGAACGTTATGTTTTTACCTAATTTCAGATAGAAATTGCTCTGTTTAGGCTTTTGAACGTATGACATGTTCAGGTAGGAATCTCATCGGCGGTTCGGCCTGCCATAGCTTCGCAAAGGCCACGTCCAGGCCCGTACATGGGCATGAGCGAGCTGCTCAACTACACAAGGCCTCCAAAAGTTGACGACCCCAAGTTTTCCCTAACCTTCTATTAGCACTGGTTAATTTCGGTATTTGTTTAAAAAGCTAAGCAAGCCATTTTACTCTCTGTCTCTCTCTCTCTCTCTCTCTCTCTCTCTCTCTCTCTCTCTTCGTTGCCCTTTTGCTGTACACAGTCACGGGCTCACGGCCCTGTAAAAATTAATTCCTCTCCCATTCTTAGTTCTTTTTTTTTCAGAAAATCCTTCCTTAATTCTTCTCCTCCTAACTAACTCGCGATTTCCCAAAATAATCCCTTGGCAATGAATCAATCCACTCTACTCTCATCTGTTTATTGAGTGTTTCTTGGTGCATCGATTTGGCTTGTCAATATTGTGTTCGTCTTGTTATTATTATCTTTGTACATCAATTTGGCTTTGGTTCTTGCCACTTGATCTTGGAAGCAGGCTATCAATGTTGCGTTGGATCTTTGGTAGCCGTATGCCGCCTTCTCTTTTTCATCATTGTATACAATGAAAGATGATGTACTCTTTTTCTTTAGCTGAGTTTTTTTCCTGATGGGTTTTGTAATTGAAGGCATGTGCAATACAAAAAATACAATCTATGTACTCTTTTCTTTTGACCATTTTTTCCCACTGAGTTTTTCGTAAGGACTTTTTAATGAGGTATTAGCATGGCGTTAGCACAGTATTCAAAAGAAGTATTGTATATTATCCTAATATTTATAATAACTTTACCTAAACTAGGTTCATTAGTGTAGTTTTGTTCTATATTGCTTATTTTATTATCATTACACACCTCCCAGGAGGCAAGGAGGAGCAGTTCTCCTGGCCACTAATATAAAACTAGCTCATCTATCTTGACTCTGGAGGGCGTCCGTGAGTAATACAGGCATCTAAAGCTTTGTGAAAAAAATCCAATTCAAACAAATCATTCCTAATATTTTCTCAACTGAAAAGAAAAAAAACCATTCGAAAAAGATCAATTGTGAAAAAAAAATTGTTTCCAAAAAAATCCATTTGAGAACCAAATCATTCCAAAAAATTTCTCAATTGAAAAAAAAAATCAATTAGATTAATCAATTGAGAGAACAGGAAAAAACCGTACCAAAAAAAAATCAGTTTAGAACAAAAAAATCATTTGAGAAAAAAAAAACCTCATCGGTTGACCCAAGGTTGTTGGTGAGCTGAGATTTTGGCTACGACAGTGAGGAGTAGCGGTGGCGTAGTCGATCGAGTCGCGGCGGCACGACCAACATGGGGGGAGGGCGTGCAGTGCTCGACGGAGAAGGAGAAGGGGAAAAGGAGCATCGGTCCATCTAGATCTGGCAGCCCTTCCCTCCTGCAATGGTGAGGAGTGGCGGCAGCGCTGTCGATCAAAGTGCATTGGTGGGCCCGAGCGGCGGCGCAACAGCTAGCCAACAGCATTGGCGGCGGTGGATGACGAGGGAAGGGCGGTGCGGCAGTGACGAGGAGCGGTAGGTGGCATCGGCACGGGGATGCGCGCATCAGGAAGAAGGTGGAGTTTTGGCGCCGTAGTAATAGCAATTTTAAACCTCTCCAGAGTCAATAACAAAAATGGTATTATAAAGCTGCCCGCAGTCAACAGTCAACACGTAGCTAAGCTTGGTCTCCAAGGGGCTGGACTCAACCTCCATCGTGCTCTAGGAGGCCGAACTCCCCCGCACGCTACATGTGAAATCTGGACCCCTAGGACACGGATTATACTAGTCCAGCCCCAAGGGGCACGATAGAGGTATTATCATGCCCCAGGGCAATGAGGCACGATAATGGATTTGCCTCAGGTGGGTTTCAAAATGGATTAAAAATTATTTTTTGATATTATTTGAAATTGTAGTGTATCTTAGGCTCGATAAACATATCTATAAACCAAGAAAATGAAATGTTTGGCACGTAGATCATATAATATCATAATCATACCTTTCGACTCGTGTGCGAATGTGCAATAGCGAGACTGCAACGGTGACGCTAACAAGTAGGCAACAATCTAACCCTAGTAGCAAGGGCACTGGGTCACCCCATCCATCGACTCACCGAGCCGCCGAGGGCAGCGAAGGCCGTGGCGATGGCGACGGTTAACACTCATGTTTGAACCTACGTGTATTGTACTACGCTGTGATTTCATTTGAAAAAATTAAAAAATGTATGGTACATATGATAATATACATTTGAAGTGGCAAGTGCGAGGTAAAAAAAAGAAAAATAATCAAGCATTAAATAGTATTTCAAATAGTATAATATAGTATCGAAAAATAAATTTTTAATCTATTTTTTAAACCCACCCGAGACAAACCCACTGCCTGCCTCCAAGGCACGACATTACCCCACGTTCGTGCCCAAAGGCACGATAATATGCCTCGTGCCTCTGTCGGATTAGCCTAATCTGTGCCTCAGAGGTCTAGATTTCACACGTGACGTGTATGGAGAGTCTAATCCCCTGGAGCACAGTGGAGGTTGACTCCAACCCCTAGGGATTAGACTTAACTTCATATCAGCTGCCGATAACTCTATGGTGTCAAATTTTTTTTATCATTAACGTCGGAAGTAGGTTAGACTTGCTATTAGCGTAGTTAACACTACCAAATCAGACAAAAACTCAAGAAGGTGAGGAGAGTCGGGTGCGTGAGGTGGCAAGAGAAAGTGGGGAGCGAACTCACGGATGCTCGGCTACACGACTAGAAACTGGATTGGGCGGCCAGGATCACCTGTTGCGCGGGTCGCGTGGCTCCGGATGCGGTCCGTGAGTGAGGGAAGCAGAGGGCGCCCGCAAAGTAGCGAAACGGGTAAAATACGCAATACAACACTCGATTCAGAAAAGCAAATAGGATTATTTTTTTATTTATAGAATACGGATCATCCGTGCACGGGTCTCGTGCCAGCTAAGCTTCTAGATGACAACAAAGCACCTGTCACTGTCAGTCCAGTCCAGTCAGTCCCCATTTTAAAGCAAGTTAGACTAGAAAATTTTGAAAAAGTAGGCATTTTGTTTTCTCTCCAAAAGAAGTATAATGGAACGATAGACCGAGACAAGAGGGAGCGAGGCCGAAACGAAAACGCTAATCTTGATGATCCCCGTCCTGTTTCACACCGATCACGGATCACACGTCGACTTAACCGACCTGGCGTATGAACGAGACTAGAGACTTACGGCGCACCTACCACGGCTAGCTAGCACGGCAAAGCCCGTATCCATGTTTGGCTACGATTGTCAGAGGGGGTATTTGGTTGCCTGTCTCGTATTAGTAGAGATAACTTTTGAACATTTTGGTTGCAACTGATATAACAGAAATAGATATCTAAATAACCAATCATTAATCTACTCAGACTGCTAAATTCAACTTATACGATCCTTGCACTAGTAGCATTCAGGCAATCAAATACACTCTTAGCTGCCTATACGTGTGCGACCTTGAAAATAATCTTTGACACGTCGCACCCACGGGCAGGCGGGCAAGCAGGTCGCGATCCGCGCCTCACATTTCTTGAGCCTGCCCACATTCTTCACGTTGAGCCGTTTACCTCCCCGCCCGCCGCCCGCCGCCCGCTACAAAACTAGCTTCGCGCGCGCCCAGCTCCAACCCCCTCTCTCTCCATGGACTGCACAGACCAGCACAACTCGGAGCACTCCTGCAGCTCGCCGGCGGCTGTGCCGTCCTTGCGGGAGGCCACAGGCGACTCGGAGTCCGACGACTTATTACCGGCTGACGGCTCGTCCGTCGACGCCGACGATGTTGGCGACGCCGAGTCTTGCAGCGGCGGGGAGGACGGCGGCTCGGTGGAGCTGGGAGTCGTCGTGTCTTGGGAGTGCTGGACGACGGAGAGCGCGAGCGCGGCGGTGCGGCACATGGCGGCCGTCGGCGGCGATGTTGGTGTTTGCCCGGCGGCGGATGATGCCGCCGCCGGCGACGCCGAGAGCGATAGGCTCTTCTGGGAGGCTTGCATTGCTCATGGCTACTAGCTAGCTAGATAGCTATGTACGGATCGATCGATGGAACGGAAGGCTCGATTTAATCGCTCTTCCGTTCATCTAGTTCATTCACTCATTGCGGTATGAATTAATGTAATAATCCCTTAATTTTAACCGATTTGCTCTTGCGTTCTGGTGTGCTTTTCCATTAATTTTCAATTTTTTTTTATAAATACAGTGGAATACAGTAGTATATATATCCCAATACAGTAGTACAGCTCGATTGTGCAAAATAAAATCATCAGGAAATTCTGCAAATAAATCTACGGAGCATGCAGCTAGTAGAATTCGAACACTTTAACCACGGTGACACACACAAAATTAGCAGCGGTGTTGTTAGGCTTTGGACTGTTAGGGTAATGACCGAGATCTGAGATCATGACTTATACAAACTAGCAGTGGTATTGTTGGACCTCGAACTGTTAGGGTAATGACCGAGATCTGATTGATGCGTAGAATCGGTCTGATTGATGCGTTGATGTCGTACTTAATGAACAGCGAGCGTACAAATTGGCTTAGATTGTCAGCGATATTTACTCACGTGAGTAAGAAAAAACCGCAGCTGCTGCCGATTTGTCGGTGATAGTACGGAGCTGGTCGTCAGCACAGACAAAATGATTTGAGAGTTTGTGACGATTTAAAAGTATGTAATGTATTCAAATAATTGTGGGTAGACCATTATTTTAATGTATTTTGTACTCATATTTTAGCTTTGAATTTAGAGGAAATTTAAATCATGTATAGGCCAAAAATGTCGCTAACTTTACTTTGCATGCACGCAACTACACTTTGCAGATGATCATGGTTTAGCTAGCTAGCAATGACTTGAAAGAACAAAAGCTGTTTACTAAAGAGCCAACAAACTAAAGCATAAACTGCAATTGGCGGCTCAATAGTCTATTGCTACATAACTTTAATTAGTTGGTGCATGTGGCGCCAGTTTAATTTGCTGATTACACATGAGCTGATGAACTGATGTTATGTAACGGTACACCAGTAGTAATTACATTGATACATACACAGATTAGACCAAGAATCAATTGTATTCGAATAAAAAAGGCGTTTTTTTTTGTGCCAATTCTCCTTGACTACTCCGAAAAAGGATAGAACGTACGTATGTACGTACCTGCAGTGCTCCATTTCAAAGAAAAAATTGATTCACGAGTACGTTAATTAGTTCAACGCCGCTTAAAAATGGAGGGAAAGAGAATTTGTTAGGACTCAGCACTTGAGGTTTTCATATAAACGATTAATGCCCCGCTGTCAAATTTGCTAATTTGAATGCTACATATTTTGTAGGAAAAGATAACCACAGGGTGTTTGAATGAATGAGACGATTTGTTTGTGATTTAGTAGTTTCTAGCTTCTAGCAAAAACACGTATGGATTCGATATCTGGATTGGAGTCTCTCCCTGGAACGGGGTACGGGATTCCAACTTTAAGCACTCACTCAAAAGCGGCTTTCACACTACCCAAATCTCATTGCTGCACACAGCAATCCTACGGGTGTGTTTTCTCGTTGCTGCACATAGCAATCCTATGGTTGTGTTCAGAACGGCATCGGTTTTTTTTGCTCCAAAAAACCGTTTCAAACACTTAGCTTTTTTCTCCGTTTTTTCTGAAGGTTATAACGCTACCCACGAAAAACTTACGCGGCTTCCCGCAACCTCTATTCCACATTTACCCCGAAGTTAGAGGTAATTATCCGCCGTTACCATTCAACAAAGAACCCCTGTGCCCGCTCCTCCTCCCTCCTCCCCCGCCTGCGCCGCCGCATCCTCCTCCTCCTCCTCCCGCGCCGCCACCCCGCCGCGTCCTCCTCCCTTCTCCCCTGCCCAAATCTTGATCTGCCCAGATCTGGCCGCCGCTACTTCCCACTTCTCATTTCCTTCACCATCGCCCCGCTTCTCCCCATCTCCCACTCCTCCTCCCCTCCCACGCAGCTCGTCGAGGTAAGCGCCCGTCACCCCAAGCCATTAGTGTTTGCTCCTCGCCTCGATCTAAGCCTGAGCTGTTTTGGTTGGTTTTGTTAGACTCTTCGGTTCCTATTATACTCTTTGGTTCCTGACTCTTCGGTTCTTGATCCACACTTAGTGTTATACTCTTTGGTTCCTGGTCCACACTGTAATCTTTGGTCTATATATATAACCTTTGTCTTATCAATACATACAGTGCGTGTAATTGCCCCAAATATTTCACTCTCTCATGGTATCAGAGCGGATCGCACTGCGACTGCACCTTTCCCCTAATCTCGCCGCTATGGCTGACGAAGACGACACTGCTGCCGCCGCACGCCGCGAGCAGCAGAAGTCCGCCGCCGCCGACGACGCGAAGGCAGAGGTCGCCGCCGCCGCCGCCGCGCGCCACAGGAAGGAGGCTGCGCAGGCACTGGACCTCTCCGAGGCCACCACCATTGCTTCTCTCTATGCTCATGCATACGGCGTCCTCAACATCAAGGCCCTCGTCCGTGTTGTCCTCGACCTCTCCTCTCCGAGTTACAACAAATGACGCAGCCTCTTCCTTATCACCCTCGACAAGTACGCCCTCTCTAATCATGTGCTCTCTGTAGAGAGCCGCAAGCTCATCTTCGGACTCATCGCTGCCCCCTCTCAATGCAACACCTCTTGTTAGTCGTTCACGCAGGATGTTTAGATTTTGGCGTGGTGAAGTTGCGTTGTGTGTAATCTGGCACTGATTCGGTTGATCTTTGGTATATGCAACGTAGAACTTGTCTTAATTTGATAGAAAATGAGAGATGCAAAGGATGCAGTGCAATGTTCATTCGGACGTAGATATAATCGTTTACTGTCCATGGCATTGCGGTAATCTAGAAATTAGTTAGTAGTAGCAGAATTTTAGTACAAAGTTTCGTGTGCTATAGATATAATTCAAAACCTCAGATAAAATGTCAGATTGCGTCTACAAGCGTCAAGCGTTAGTGAACTGCTTAATGCATGTTTCATGCCGGTGTGAAAATAATGACCCACGCGAGTTTTAATTACATGTACTACTACAGAAAAGTTCATCACAGACGGTTCGTAACAGTCATCACAGACGGTTTTTGAACCGTCTGAAATTTTATGTCTGTGATAACAAGCGGTTATCACAGACGGTTGAAAAACCGTCTGTGATAAGTCTTATCACAGACGGTTCCAACCACGAACCGTTTGTGATTCTGTAGTATCACAGACGGTTCGTGGTTGGAACCGTCTATGATAAGTCTTTAGACCTAATTAATTTTTATCGTATTTTCAGCTAGCCTCAGGAATTGCTAGCCATGCCCTCTGAAAACTAGCAAGCAGAAACATATCACAAATAATTGTTGACAACTCAAAGTGATCATTTAACTCAAAATCAATTACAAAAGAATGTTTCAAGTATATATTGTCGCTAGAGTTGCAAATTGAATTACAACCAGTCAAAGTGAATTACAATATTGAATCAATTGTTTCGATGTCGTTCATCGGGGTCGACGGCGTGAAACTCTCCGATAGTGTTAACTATGTCTGCCTTGATGAAGACGCAGAGCTCCACTCGAACTTGCGTGACCTGGTCCATCTCGAGTGCATTTAACTCTATGTTCAAGCCCTGTCGCTAGCAGGAGTAAAGTAGTAAGCATATATATTTAAATTTACAATTAGGAAATAATTATTACGAGATTGACAAACCTGGGAATCGTGCGTCCTAGAAGCAATCAATAGCTGCATATGATGGCATACGTAGAATGCGCATAGGTGATCTCGTTTTTGCTGGCGGCACTTCAAAAATAGAATTTTATATATATATATATATATATATATATATATATATATATATATATATATATATATATATATACAGTCAGTTCGAGACGCAATATTACGGAGTATGATATATGATTATTGTGTTGTAGCGCGTACCGGAAATCGCATCCTGTGAGTCAGTGTGGCGCTCGTTCCCTTGTATAAACCTCCCTCGGTAACATAGCCGATGAACGCTCTACATGATTCAAAAAAGTTATGCTCGTTCATTTCAAACGAAGGAAGACTACAATAGAGTTATGTACGGAGGAAATGAACATATCTGTCGAGTATTCCTTTAAGAAGGGTGAAGTCATGATTTTTGTTGAGTAGAGAATCAAGGTACAATACCATGTTCCTCTTTGGCACAAGAATCAGAAGAATCCAGTGGAACCTACTCGTTTATGTCGCTATAGTCATAAATCTATGTTGAAATGTAATTTGTATAGTAAATATTGAAACACTTACTTCTGGTTGTAGGGCACCATTATGTAGTCCTTGTTGTCCAGAGCAAGCAATCCTATTTTTATGTAATTCTCGACGTAGGATGCGTCTTGGTTGATTGTTTACCAGAGACCACGTGTGGGTCAAGGAAACCCACTGGTTCTTTGATTCGACGGGCACATTTCATAATGTATCTGTATATAAGCAATGAGTTATGATATTTATCGGTATCACGTGAGTGTAGAAATTGATTGTACACACTTACAGTGTCCAGCATCGTAGAAGTGAGGCGCCGAGGCGCTTAGGTTGTATAGGTCAAATAAGTCTTCGAAGCCCACGACGAAGTGACCAGGCTCGTGGAGAAAATGCTCCCTCCCGTATCTGACGGTGATTCCAGTATGACCCCCCTTCTCTCGGGTCTTGCGCAAGTACCAATCATGCAAAGCTTGACAATCTACTCCTGAGCTCTTTATTTCTGCGCCGGAGACCAACGGACTTCCGAGTGAGTATTTCACGGGTTTGGGAGGTGCCTTAATGTTCTTCTATTTTGATTTCTCCTTAACGAGGTGGCTGAGAGACGTCTTCCCGTGAGACGCCTTAGGGACCGATATGGTGACACGTTTTTCTTGTCCCTTCGCCGTCTTCTCGACGGGAAGCGATGTGGCGGCCTTCTGAAGCTTTGGTTGAGGCGGACTCATCGAGGGTCCTATTGGAGAGGCAGGATCCTGTCGATATCGCATCATTGAAGGGTCCAGTGCGATGTCCTTCTTGGGCCACTGGATAAAAGTGTGCGTGGCATCCCCTAGTGTTCTGATTTCTTCGTTCGGGGGAATCTCCAGTGGGATGGTCATGAAATTATCATGTACCATGTCCACCGCACTCGGCATAACCTCGCCCACCGGGCACCGTCTCGCGATCGCCTTCCTGGTATGGATACACCATACCCCGCACAGCCTCAATAAGAATCGACCCAACCATCCTCACTTGGAGCTTGCAGGGCGTCGGCTCCTACAAAATGGTACACAATTAGCTAAGGCATCCTATAGGTCTATCTTTGGAGCATTCTAGAGATGTACATTACCTCGATGTCGTCGATCGGTAATTGCACGTCGTTATGTCCAGAATTATGTGTGGACACGACGCTACTCCGATGTCGAGGAGGACTTGCTCCCAAATTAACAGGGGCGGCTTGCGCCTGCATGAGTTGATTTACTTGGTTCTGCAAGTTTGTTATTTGTTCTTGAAATTTTCCAATAATCACATGTTCCAACCGAGCGTCGTGCTGGTCCTTGGATCTCTTCCTACTCCTATATGTGTCGGAGTTGTGTGGGAATCCATCCCTCCAAGGTACGTAAACCACAACACCTTGCGTGCGACCCGGGTGCTCTTTGTTTCCCAGGGCCGTAGATAGTATATCCTTCTCCCTGTATACTTCGAAGGAACCTTGGGAAGATGCGAAGTCAATGCTTCCTGCAAGAGGACATCATGTTATTGTAGACACCATGAAGTTATGGACTTATTAACAATTAAGTGGTTCGAAAAATTTACCAGGCGTTGAGACACTACCTCGTATGCCGGGTTTGTGAAAGAGATGCTGCCCGAAGACGTGGCTGATGCCCTCGCTCTTAACCAGGTTCGAGCGCGTTCGTCTGAGATCTCAGCAAACAGTCGTGCAGCGGTCTCGTCCTCCGCCGCCCACTGCGTGGCTTTACCCGCGTACCCAGCGGTGCCGAGTCTGTGAGGGTGAGTGTTTTGTGCCTGGATAGCTCTGTGCGCCGCACTTTGCTCCTAAAATTCGGCCGTCGTCTTCATCTGCACGAAGGCGTTCCATGTATCTCGCGACAAAAATTGATACGTCGTGAAGGGCGTCCGACCCGTGTTCACGTACTGCGTGACAAGCAGGCTCTTGAAGGTCCTCCACGCGTGGCACATCGCCAAATAGCGTGCCATCGCACACGCGCTCGGGTCCGCCGGGGAAAGTGAACGAGGCGAAAGTTCATCCACAACCGGTCTCTCGTACATCCGCCGAGACTTCCGTGTTGGGGTGGTGATGGGGACCCGTTCCCTTGCAAGTACCCCGCAGACGATCCGGAATCTCGCAGCTGCTTTCTTGGGACTCAGCGGGATCCCGACGTCACTGACCTCCGTGATCGTCATGCGGCCTGAGGGCAACACATGGCAGTCTGACCGATTTAGCATGGTAGTCTGGCCGATTTAGCATGGCAGTCTGACCGATTTAGCACTGGTCCATAACATGTGACGCGTTTCCATGTTAACATCAAATTACAATGGAATACATACTTAATTGAAATATAGTCCTTCATCATGATCGACGCGCATATAGCTAGCTTCCTCACTAGGTTCTTCCTCCAGTCTGATGCCATCTCCGAAAGGAGGCAACTCGTCAAATTGATTGTACTCTTCCTCATCCACGACATTCTCAACTCCGACAATCCTTCTTTTCCCATGAAGAACTACGTGGCGGTTCTTATTTGCTGGGTCCCGTTACGTAAAAACTTGAACAACTTGCTTAGCGAGTACGAATGGTTCGTCCTTGTATCCGACACATTTGAGGTCCACAGTAGTGATGCCGTACTTGTCGACCTTCACGCCCTGCGGAAGTTTGACCCAATGACATCGAAACAGGGGGATCTTGAAAAGTACATAGTCGAGCTCTCAAATCTTGTTGGACCGAAAAGGCGACTAGGGGGGTGAATAGGAGCACGCTCACTTTTTTCACAAAATATGAACTCAATACAATTTCACTCCAGTAGCTATTAGAAAGCTATGAAGATCAATATACCAGTACAGCGGAAGACTAGTATTGAATCCAATTAAAACCCCTAAGCAATGCGACAATAATCAGCAAGAATCAAAGCAACACAAGTACTAGCGGTCTGACCTCTGTACAGAACCGGTCGGACCGATTGCCGGGCGGTCGGACCAATGTTATCTTGGCGGTCGGACCGCCCAAATCGGTCGGACCGGTGGTGATGGCGATCGGACCGGCGATCCTCATAACCAATCAAACAAGTAAAATCAGCATGACGGTTGCAATTAGGTCTAACTTTTGATTCTCAACTCCAAACTTCACGAAACTTTGCACACACCTTCTCTATGCTATTGAGGACCTATTCCAATCGAATATTATGATAATTCTTGGAACGATCTTGAGTAATTGTCAATTGATTAACAGAAGGTCTAAAACCGGGCAAGAACGAAAACTTGATCCTAATGCTTGTTCGTGAGTGATTGATGATCAAGATGATGCTAGATAGATTCACACATATCACAGCAAGCTAATTCACGTGAAAGAATCAATCACAAACTCGCGGATCAAAGAAAGCCTTAAAATCACCAAATTGAAAGCAAGAACGAAAGAGACTTATCTCAAGCAAACCTTGCATAGATTAAGAACGTGATCGTCATTTGGATTACACCCACGCCATCATGGATCGGTGGTCAATCCAAGATCACGAAATTCACCTCAAACCATAAAGAGCCCTAGCCTCCACCTCAACTCCCTAAGCCAATTAGGGTTTCGCAACAAAAGAGGCGAGGGAGAAAAGAGTCGGATGGTGCACCACCACCTCCCCTATTTATAGTGGAGGCCTAGACTCCTAGGGTTTGACTCCATTGGGCCCCGTTAAGGCCCACTAACAAACGGGTCACACACGCACGCCGCAGCGCCGTCTTTAACCTTTGACCTAAACCGCTTCACCATGCACCATGGATTTGCCAATAGGTCACCCTTGTCCATCTTGTGTCACGCTTGAGTCGTTGACTCACCCAAACATCGCCGATCGCTCGGACCTCAACTCTCCAAGTCTAGTCCCGATCCTCCTCGCCGTTGACCGTCGTTGACCACCAAGCAACTTTGCACAACCACGCATAAGCAAACACGAATTCGGGAATAAGTTCTTCACAACTTGACCCATGTTAGTCAAAACATGCATCATGCAAACCATATGCCACGATACCAATGACTTTGACCTAACAAATCAACATCGCCACGGTTGGCCAACGTTCAAGTCATTCCGGCCCGACCGCTCCAGTGAGCTTGTCGGACCACCCTTGGCGGCCGGACCGCTCCTCGTGAGCGGCCGGACCGCCTTGGGACTTAGCCGAATTTCAACTCCGAAAATCCAAACCCTTCGGAAACTTTAAACCAATAGAACTTTTTATCGAGACTCCAAAATCATGAGACCAAGTGCATTGGGATCCCTCACTTGCCTACAACACCTATTTTTGGCCCAAATTGTTTTGACCACTTTGGTCACCGCCGGTCCGATCGCCCACATGGCCGGTCCGACCGATTTGGGACCGGACTGATCATTGCAAGGACCGGTCGGACCGCCCTCCCAAGAAGCTCGTAGCTTTGTCGAAAACACGTGAAACGACAAACCGTAAACGCCATTGCCAATTGTCACATCATCCTAAGATCCGAACATATCCCCATGAAATCCACAATCTCCCCTTGATGAACACATTGGCAATTATCCGTAAAATGTAAGTAAGAGGTTTGAAAACGAAGTTTACTCGCGGTTTTAGACAAAGGCACAACTTGGTCCATAAGCAAGAAAAAGCAATGTAAATGACCAAGTCGGCATCGAATAATATAGGCATGTGAGACAAGGCAAAAATAAGCATAAAAACTTTGATTTCCAGAAAAGGGTCAAAATTCTCACATAAGGTCCATAAGAAAGAACAATTGTTCAATTGACCTATGATCATCGTGAGGATAAAAGAATGCTATTCAAGTTCAGAATATTCAATAAAACAATAAGAATGCAACTCAAGAACTCCCCCTCACTATGATCCTCGATTTTCAAAACTTTCAACTTTTCGATTCTCCTCCTTTGTTTAATCTTCTCCCCCAACAAAGAAATATCTTCTCATTAACACATCTTCTCCAAATAAAAATAGCACATCTTCTCCCAAAGAAATATCTTCTCATTAATTAACACATCTTCTCCCCCTTTGACAATGGATTCATCAAGGAATCACGTCTTCCTCTCATCCAGAGATAACCAATAGATGATAAAGAAAGAAGCAGAAATAAAAGAAGCATAAACAGGAGTATGCATGAAGTGCAATGGAGTGGCTTTATTTTTGTATTTTTCAATTTTTGATTACAAGAAGCTTTGGAGATTACCCAAAAGAACAATCTAGTATCTCTAATATTGCACAAACAGCATATCAAGTCCGACAATGCTTAGCAAGATCATGGTAAGACATATATATCAAAGCTAAGCACAAAGGCTCAAAAGAAAAGCAAGAGATTTGATCAATTTAAGCAACGCTCAAATTCAAAGAAGTTCATCAACAGGATCCTAAAGTGAAATTGGCCATGTCAAAATGTCAAAGTGAGATCAAAATCTAACAAAGACCACATTAAGAGTCAATCAAGTCCCGTATTGAATCATTTTGCTCAATATTTTGTAAACGCCCATTTGTCAACATTTTTCTCATTTGCATTGAATATTGAAGTTGACTAATGATCTAACTTAGTGATAAGATCCTCGACTAGGAGCCATCCACAAACTCATCCTAAGCTTCACCGGAAGTTGATTAAAGGTATATCTTAGTAAAGAAGATCCCGGACTAGGAGCCATCCACAAACTCTTTCTAAGCATCTACCAGGCGACAAATCTTGAGGTTCATGTCATTTCGACAAGCAATCCCCATGAGATCGTCTGTTCATCAAACTATCTCCAAGTTCATGTCATTTGACAAGCGATCTCGTAAGAATAGTTTGGCACAATTTGAGCATAAGACAATCTTGATTTTCATTTTTCACATGAGCAGCTTTAGAATCTCAAGAACACAAAAGCTCAAGTAATGATCAATTTTAGATCAAAGAGCTAACAAAGCAATTCTGACAGGGCCAATGTCACAAGAGGAGCACTAATTGCGAACTCGCTAAAACATCCACAAATTGCAATTTCTTAATTCGAGTTGTTTAAAAGGTTCTAGCTCATATAGCAAAGACTTAGCTACACATGTAAAAGCATGATAATTCTAGCAAGTCAAAGAACTAGACATGACATTGAGCAAGAATTGAAATACAAAAGCTCCAAAGGGTAATAGGCAAAGCTCCATCAATTTTAAAAGATAAGCGTAAAAACTTATATTATAATGCATCTTTTGGATTTTTCATACCACTTGTTGTAACCACTTCTTACCACTTGTTGTTATACCACTTGTTGGATTTTTCATATGAATGCAATATGACACAATGAGATGCAATTAAAAAGCCTAAAAACCTAAAAAGTTCAAAAAGATCACTAAGTCCGTAAAAGAACAATAAAAGATCAAAAGAACAAGGAAAGATCGAAAAGATCAAACTCCCCTCAAACCAACCCATAAGGATAAATAACCCTAACTCGCTTCTCAAGGTGGCAAACCTAGTTGGGTCTAAAGATTTGGTGAGGATAAAACAAGATACAAGAGAAGAATCTAGTGGGTGACAAGCGCCGAGGTACTCTTCCTATCTAGCCGATGACCCGCACAATTAGGATAAGAAAACCCCGAATGGACAAGGATAAAGAACAGAATATCAAATGCCATACAAAGAGAGTAGAGTGTAAGTACTGAATAAGAGCTTAACGGCTCGGCGATGGGAAGTTCTCGGATATGCTTGAAACCCGTCGACCAAGCGTGAAGGAGGTGAACCATCTTGAGTCTCCTAATATGATGTGAATAGTCTGAGTCGACAAAGCATGTGCTCTTCCTCTTCCGCAGAATCCCGAAAAATCAAGGCATCAGAAGAACGATGTGTCTCGACATCAAGTTAGTTAAACAAGACTTGGGAACCCAAGATCGAGACACACGTCATGCGAGTAGTATGCAAAGCGTATGTTATCCTTGATTTCATCTAAAATTCTGTTATGAGCAATGTTTAAGTTAACATGGGAATTAAATCGTCTGTGGCGGCTCGACAGGCGTTGTCAGGCATCGGACCAGCGACAATCGGTCGACCGGTGACCACCAAATGATCGACCAAGAATCAAGAACATGAGAATTAGGATATGTAGAAGCATGATGATTAGCATGTGAGAAAATCCTAATCCGTGTTTATTCCTTTCAGTGTTACCATGTCTCATAAAAGCTCTAGGTTGCCCGAATAAAATTCTATCAAGATTTTTCCTATCATTTTTCAACCTACGCCAACAGATTCAATCAAATGCCCACCTTTCTTGCAATAAGTGCAATGGTACTTGGTACCACTAGAAGAAGCACCATTAGAATTAATACAAGGTTGGGCAAAACTGCAGATTTAAAAGATATTTTTGCAGTTGGGTTTTGAATTCAATTAAACCTTTTCCAAGACTTGAATGACTTTTGGGTTTGAATTGTCTTGAAAAGAATTGAATCCTAAACCTTGCTTCTTATAAGGAGTTTTAGACTTGTCAAGAATCATGTTTAATTGTTTCTTACCTTTAGAAAATTTCTCTAATGTATCATGAAGGTAAGCATTTTCTTTTCTCAAGTTAACACAAGCATCACAAGTTTTATCCATTGATTTCTCCTTATACAAAGCAATTTCAAGCTTAAGAGCGGAACATGAAGCACAAGTAGTATTTTCAATATTGTCCTTAAGCTTAGCATATTTGACTCTAGCAACTTCTAAGATATCTTTGATTTCACGCTCTTTTCTAAGCAAGAAGTGCAAGGGCTAGAATCAATCACATCAGAAGCAATCAACTTGTTAGACTCTAAGCATTTTTCACAAGGAGCAGATTTAATTTCAATTAGCTCGGTTCTAGCATTTTCAAGTTGTTGTAAAGTAATATTATGAGCAGATTATAAATTGGTAATTTCTGAATGCATAGCATGACAAGATAAACATTCATCGTGTTCAAGAGTCTTAACATTTGCAAGTTCTAGTTTGGTTTACCAATTTTTGACTCTAGTTTCTTATTTTTAGTCATGACAAATTCTAGCGCTTCATCTTGACTAAGCACTTGCTCAACTATAGAATCATATTTAGTGAAGCTCATCATAAGAGAGAGATACCTTATCATCATCAATGTCATCGATTGTCGACCATGAAGCACATACCAGATGAAGTCTTTGGCCTTCCCTTTCTTCTCCTCTTCGCTCCCGGAGTCCACATCGCTAATGGATTGCTCTCCAAAAAGCGGCAAGGACCCGGTGAGCGGCCTTTATGAGTTTGACAAAGATCATACTCGAAATTGTTCTCATGAGGCTTCTTCCAAGTCGTCTTCTCCTCCCCGTGCTTACCCTTACCTTTTAGCTTGGGGCAATTGGCGGATGTGGTAAAGCTCTCCACACTCATAGCAAGTAACAGACCACCTCTCTTTTTATTTCTCACATTGTTGTAAGCCCTTGTGAATTTTTTAGCTAAAAGAGCTAACTCAACCTCAGGGATATTCTCAAGCTCCTCTTCATGAATAGCAGATAAACAAGCAAATGAAAATCCAGAAGAAGATTCAAAAGAGTCATCAAAAGCCTTTTTGAGAGGATCTGCTACCAAAGCTAAATTATCTTTCTTGGGATGATCAACCCTTTTAATTTCATGAGTCTTGAGTTTACTATAAAGCAATTCTAAAGTAAGACTTGAAAGATCAACATTCTCTTCTATAGCAGTAGCCTTCATCTCCCACTCCTTGGTGTTGATTGCAGCCAAGAGGTGGGTGGCATTTTCAGATTGAGAATATTCAATATCAACAGCTTTCATTTGATTAATCACTTTATTAAAACGACTGAAAATATCATCGATGCTCTCTCCAGGACGCATCTCAAATTTGTTATAATCACGCTTATAGATTGTTTGGCTCACTTTCTTAATTTGGGACGAACCCTCATGATATGTTTCGAGAGTGTTCCAAATCTCGTGTGCAATGCAAAAATTGCAAATCCTATCATATTCTTGTCTACCAAGCGCACCATATAAAAGATTCTTGGCCTTGTTGTTGTTAGCCAAAAGAACCACGTAAGGTGAGTTTCAACCTCAGGAATAATGAGCGGGGATCGAACAACGTCCCATATAGCTTGTCCCTCGCTCTCAAGGAATACTCGCATACGATTCTTCCAATATGCATAGTCTTGTCCATTGAACATATGCGGTTTTGTAGAGAATCTATCCATCGCCAAAGTTCAAAGACCTGTTAAGATCAAGATTGAACTAACCGGCTCGATACCACTTGTTGGACCGAAAAGGCGACTAGGGGTGAATAGAGCACGCCACTTTTTCACAAAATATGAACTCAATACAATTTCACTCCAAGAGCTATTAGAAAGCTATGAAGATCAATATACCAAGACAATGGAAGACTAGTATTGAATCCAATTAAAACCCCTAAGCAATGCGACAATAATCAAGAAGAATCAAAGCAACACAAGCATCGCGGTCGACCTCTGTCAGATCGAACCGGTCGGACGATTGTCGGGCGGTCGGACCACGCTGTTATCTCGGCGGTCGGACCGCTCCAAATCGGTCGGACTGTGGTGACGGGCGGTCGGACCGCGCTCACGTAACCAATCAAAAGCAAGAAAATCACCCGATGACGGTTGCAATTAGGTCTAACTTTTGATTCTCAACTCCAAACTTCACGTAAACTTTGCACACACCTTCTCTATGCTATTGAGGACCTATTCCAATCGAATATTATGATAATTCTTGGAACGATCTTGAGCAATTGTCAATTGATTAATGAAGGTCTAAAACCGGCAAGAACGAAAACTTGATCCTAATGCTTGTTCGTGAGTGATTGATGATCAAGATAATGCTAGATAGATTCACACATATCACAAACAAGCTAATTCACGTGAAAGAATCAATCACAAACTCGCGGATCAAAGAAAGCCCTAAAATCATCAAATTGAAAGCAAGAACGAAAAGAGACTTATCTCAAGCAAACCTTGCATAGATTAAGAACGTGATCGTCATTTGGATTACACCCACGCCATCATGGATCGCTGGTCAATCCAAGATCACGAAATTCACCTCAAACCATAAAGAGCCCTAGCCTCCACCTCAACTCCCTAAGCCAATTAGGGTTTCGCAACAAAAGAGGCGAGGAGAAAAGAGCTGGATGGTGCACCACCACCTCCCCTATTTATGGAGGCCTAGACTCCTAGGGTTTGACTCCATTGGGCCCGTTAAGGCCCACTAACAAACGGGTCACACACGCACGCTTCAGCAGCAATCGTTTTAACCTTTGACCTAAACCGCTTCACCATGCACCATGGATTTGCCAATAGGTCACCCTTGTCCATCTTGTGTCACGCTTGAGTCGTTGACTCACCCGCATCGCCGATCGCTCGACCTCAACTTCCAAGTATAGTCCCGATCCTCCTCGCCGTTGACCGTCGTTGACCACCAAGCAACTCGCACAACCACGGACAAGCAAACACGAATTCGGAACAAGTTCTTCACAACTTGACCCATGTTAGTCAAAACATGCATCATGCAAACCATATGCCACGATACCAATAACTTTGACCTAACAAATCAACATCGCCACGGTTGGCCAACGTTCAAGTCATTCCGGTCCGACCGCTCCAGTGAGCCGGCCGACCGCCCTTGGCCGGTCGCTCCTCGTGAGCGGCCGGACCGCCCTTGGGACTTAGCCAATTTCAACCCCGAAAATCAAACCCTTTTAAACCAATAGAACTTTTTACGAGACTCCAAAATCATGAGACCAAGTGCATTGGGATCCCTCACTTGCCTACAACACCTATTTTTGGCCCACTTATTTTGACCACTTTGGTCACCGCCGTCCGATCGCCCACATGGCCGATCCGACCGATTTGGGACCTGGCACCGTCGTGCAAGGACCGGTCGGACCGCCCCTGTCCAGTAAGCCTGTAGCTTTGTCGAAAACACGTGAAACGACAAACCGTAAACGCCATTGCTAATTGTCACATCATCCTAAGATCTGGAACATATCCCCATGAAATCCACAAATCTCCTCTACAAACCCATAGTACGAGTTCAACCCATGTGCCCCCGCGGTATTGAACCCCTCGTGAAATGCATCTATGCGGACACCGCTGCTCAGATGTGGCTCTTTCTATCCCGAGTCAGATATAAAACATGTACCCATTTATGTCGATCCTTGCCATGTCACAATTGTAAATTTTGGTCCTTTGGCCAACTATAGCAGCGTTTCATCACTTGATGACCTCCAAGTGAATCGCATCTTTAACCATTCGTTGAACCGACGGTTGTGCTCTCTCGTTATCCAAACCTCCGACCGGTCTGGATTCTGTTGGCGTACCATGTCTTTGTGCTCGTCGATGTATGGGGACACTTGGGTCATGTGTTGCAAACCGTGAAATGGGCCTGCGCGTATGTATCTAGATCGGGAGTGATTGCTTTCCTCCCGATGGTCCCGATACCCTCCAGCCTCCCCTCGTGACGAGATAGAGGCACACCTATCGGTTCCACCTGAGCCATGTAGTCGACACAGAACTCAATGACCTCTTCGGTTGCATAACCTTCGATGATACTGCCCTCCGACCGAGATCGATTCCGTACATAGGACTTCAGACTTCCCATGTATCTCTCGAAAGGGTACATATGACGTAGGAACACAGGGCCGCATATTTTTATCTCTTTCACAAGGTGAACAATGAGATAGACCATGATATGAAAAAATGACGGAGGGAAATACATCTCAAGATGACATAGAGTCGACACCACCTCGGCCTGCAGAGCATCGAGTCCTTCGGGATCGATGACCTTCTGAGCAATTGAGTTAAAGAAATAACACAGCCTAAAGATTGCCACTCGGACCTTGTTTGGCAAGATACTCCTAATTGCAACAGGAAGCATCTGTGTCATCAGCACATGACAATCATGAGAATCCATACCAATTAATTTCAAATCTTTCATGGAAACAAGTTTCTTAATATTGGCGGAGTAACCGGACGGAACTTTCACACCATGCAAATTTTGACACAGTTCATTTCTCTCGGCCTTGGATAAAGTGTAGCAAGCTGGGGGAAGGTACGTTCGTCCTTTATCGGTCTCTTTCGGTGCTAACTCGGTTCTTATGTTCATATCAACCAAGTCAAGCCGTGCGTTAACACCGTCTTTTGTTTTGCCACTAATGTTCAGTAAGAGACCAATCAAGCTATCACATACATTCTTCTCCACGTGCATGACGTCGATGCAGTGGCGAACTTCTAAGTGCTCCCAATAAGGCAAGTCCCAAAAAATTGACCGCTTCTTCCAGATGTTCTTCTGAGGGGTCTTTAATTTACGTCTCTTTCCAAGCACAACAGCGATATCCTTAACCATATCATAGACCTCTTTCCCTCTAAAAGCCCTTGGAGCTGAACCATCCTCCTTATTTTCGTCGAATTGTTTCTTCATCTTGCGGTATGAGTGAATCCTGGGAAGGAACCTACGATGACGCATATACACAGTTTTGCGTAGTTGTTCAGCCATACACTCTTGGTACCATCTAAGCAGTGCGGACAGGCTTTTGCTCCTTTTATACTGAACCCCGACAGGTTACCAAGGGCAGGAAAATCATTGATGGTGCAGAATAACATGGCGCGTAAAGTGAAGTTCTCTCGTTTGTACGCATCTCATACTTGTACCCCTTCATTCCAAAGCGTCACAAGATCTTCCAGCAATGGTGCTAGGTATACATCAATATCGTTCCCAGGTTGCTTCGGCCCTTGGATAAGTAGTGAGATCAAAATGTATTTTCGCTTCATACACAGCCAAGGAGGAAGGTTGTACATACATAGATTCATGGGCCAGGTGCTATGTCGGCTGCTCATGTTACCGAAAGGATTCATTCCGTCCGTACTCAACCCTAACCTTATGTTCCTCGGTTCCGCACCGAACTCTTCGAAGCTCCGATCGAAGTTTCTCCACTGGGCAGAATCAGCAGGGTGTCTGAGCTTCCCATCTTTCTTACGCTCCTCCGAGTGCCAACGCATCAATCTTGCCTCCTTTCGGTTCACAAATAAACGCTTCAAACGTGGGATCACAGGCAGATACCACAACATCTTAGCAGGAGGTTCTTGCTTCGCCTTAGCAGTATTCTTACGCTTGTATCGGGATGCTTTGCGCACGGGACATACATGCATGTCTGCATACTCTTTACGGTAGAGGATACAATCGTTCGGACATGCATGTATTCTTTCTAGTTCCATTCCCAATGGATAAATAACCTTCTTAGCTTGGTAGGTCGTGCTGGGCAACACGTTTCCCTCTGGAAGGATGTCAATTAAGAGACCTAACAACGCCGTAAAACTCTTATCGGACCAACCATTACTTGCCTTCAATTTCATCAGTTCAAGCACGGTTGACAACCTTGTGTATTCCCTCTTGCAGCCAGGGAACAAATGTTTCCCCAAGTCCTCCATTAAGCCCTCGAATTTAGAAAACTCTCTCTCACCGTAGTTCCCTTCTGCATTGCGTAGTATCTGATCCAGATTGTCATCATGCGACCTATCTTCATCAAAAGCACATTCCATACCCTGCATATCGTTGACTTCCTCGGCGATGTCGTCATTACTGACTTTCGGTATAATCTGCCCTTTACCGTGACTGCTCCAACATGTATATCCTTTTTTGAAACCCCTTCGTATTAAGTGAGCTTCGATCTGCGCCGGGTTGTTAAACATTTTCATATTACCGCAATCAATGCATGGACAGTACATAAATTTTATCCCCTTCTTCAACATATCCTGCTCGGCGGCTCTTCTAAAAGCAAACGCGCCATTACTATACTCTTCACTCACATGGTTCTCAATGTACATCTAGTTTCGGTCCATCTACAAGTATACGCACGTAACAAATTAATTAGTGTTAAATTATATTAATAAACCGCAAGTACCCTTCATAATGACCAAACACATTAGTGATTAGTCTAGAGCAAATATAAAGGGTTACAGATCGTTACACATTAGTGATTAGTCTAGAGCAAAAATAAAGGGTTACAGATCGTTACCCTTCTCTCCAAGGTGGCGCAATGTGGGAGGAGGCAGCAGAGGTGCCGCAATGGGGGAGGAGGAGGCAGGGATAACTGCTCAAAACGGGGGAGGAGGCAGCAGCAGCAGCAGGGTGGTGGCGCCTCAAATGGAATGGAAAGGGGGCCTGTCGGGAGCATCTACTTATAGTGCTTGTATATCACAGACGGTTCTTTGACGTATCACAGATGGTTCTTGTAAAGAACCGTCTGTGATAAATAAGTATCACAGACGGTTCTTTATACGAACAAAGTTCGTATAAAGAACCGTCTGTGATAACACATAGAATCATAGACAGTTCTTTATACGAACCGTCTGTGATATCAAACATAGAATCACAGACAATTCTTTATACGAACCGTCTGTGAAGTATCACAGACGGTTCGTATAAAGAACCGTCTGTGATACTTATTTATCACAGACGGTTAACGAAGAACCGTTTATGATAATTTTATCACAGACGGTAGTATAGCATGTTTTATAGTAGTGATGGTTCATGGTTTTGTTGTCTGATATGTTCAAACCTGCATCATTTTGGGTGTTTTTTTTGTGTTGTGTGTTACTCTGGGGAATACTTGATTTTTTTTACCCATCACGTTCAATATTAAGGTATAAAATAATCGCGAGTTTTGTTTAGCATTAGATTCAAATGTTTGGGTTTGCACATTTTTTTGAACGAGTAGAGTCTGTTATTGCCCTATTTTTATCCGATCATAGCTCTTAGCTCTCTCTAGCTTGAGTCATCATTGAGATGTTATTTCTTCCTGATGGAATCATTTGTGTTTGTGCTTTCAATAGATTTGACTCTGTTATGTATACACTAATGTGGGTGTTGCGAGCAGGAGAACGAGCTGGTGCAGCTTAAGCCTGAAGCCCGGATGAAGGGTGGGTTCTTTGTCAGTCCTGAGGCAAAACTGTTGTATCAATGCCATGCACCCAAAGACCAGGAAGATCTTGCAGTTTTTTGCGTTTCAGGCAGGTGGGTTTGTCAATTAGTTGGTTGTGCAAATGCATCTGTTGTTTGAAATGATGGCTGCTGGTGTTCATTGTGTCAAATGTTTAATTTTGCAGATCTTCAATGGGGTGTTCCTGAAGGTCAACAAAGCCACCATTAACATGCTGCGCAGGGTCGAGCCAAATGTTGCATATGGGTTTGTTCTATGTTTAATTTTTGAGCTATTATTATGATACATGCCTTGAATTTAAATTGAATGTATTCTTGTTGTTGTCCCAGCTTCCAAGTGAAAATAAGATTGTATGAAGTTCTTGTATTGCTTGAATGAATTTACCATGGTGCAGTGTCTATTATGTCGTTTTACTAGAACTATGACTTTAGATTGGTTTGTTTAGCCATTGCAGGAATGAGAGAAGTTTGTGAAAAGAATAGCCTTAAACTAATACTCTCATCCTGAATTTACTTCTCGTTGTAGTTTTCATTTGTTGTTAAGCGTTGAAACAAATTATAGCCACATCCATTATACAAGTAGCGTTAAACCTGCTTTTCAGAAAAACTATAACTATACCAAACAAGCTCGTAACATTTTACGCACTCAAAAGCGGCTTTCTCACCACCCAAATCTTATCGCTACACATAGTAATCTCCTCCGCCCTCGGTCCTCCTCCTCCCTACAGTGGCGTAGCCTCTCCCTCGCCGGGCGACTACGGTGGCTCAAACCCTAGCCACCGCGTCTCTTTTGTTTTCTCTTTTTATGTTGTAAAGTAATTGTTTGTAATAATTATTTATTTTAATAATTGTTTATTATATTTATTTATGTAATATTTATATATTACACTTTTTAGGCCTATTTGGGGTGTGGCAATTTGACAGGAACTTCACATAAGACAATTCAAATCCTGTAGGTAGCATTTGCATTGAATTATCTGAATGGTAGCTCATACAGGGAGTGATTTTCAGAATGGCAATTGACCCTCCATGCTGAACAATGGTAGGGCTAGGGTACGAGAATCAGTCACATAGGAACTGTGCCTTTTTCTCTCTGCTCACTGCTGACCTTTTTTGGACCCGCTGATCACTATTAATCCATCTATGTAAGCACACGAGATGCTGCGCAAGACCAGGACAAGTTCAAAAATTGACGTGGACCGTCCCTGTGGTTCAAAAAAAATCATGCATCATTATCAATCTGCATGATCACTGCAGCATCAGTCATCCGAGTTACGTGCTAAAATTCAACCTTTGGTGTACAGTACTATAAATCTGCATGATCACTGCAGCATCAGCCATCAAAATTTGTATATACTGGGATCATTCACTTTATCTTCTCATGATAGTCATGAGATGGAATATTTTTATCTTACACATCACATAAGCAGGCATCAAGCCCTCTCCGGACATCAATCCCAGTAGTGTCCGGAATCAGTTAACATTATAAACGAGAAAAATATATCCTCTCAGATGAGCGTTCATTATTCTCTCATGAAAATTTCTTTCGTATGCACTGAGAGTTGGTAATCAGCCTAAACTTTACGCCTGCTCATCGTTAGAATGGTGTTGGAGGGGCATCCCCAGAATATCCTTTGAGCCATGTCTTGTGGATGTGTGTTAGCACGAAGCCCTCAGGGGTTTCAGGCTGAGATCAGAAAAACAAAAATAGCATAGTTAAGCATATGTTGTATGAGCTTATGCAAACACATATTCATTACAAATGATACGTGTGTGCATCGGAGACGGGGGTTCCGTTTTTGGCTTAACAGAAAAGATCTACCTTTACATTGAGCGCAAGACTTGTGAGACAGCACACCCGCACATCACCTAGAAGTAGTGTTTAACATTCAAGTGAGAATCATTTGCCCAAAAAAAAAACAAAATAGATCATGGGAATGTGCCAAATAATTATAGAAAGGAGGGGGAAAAATTGGAACTAGCATTTCAAAGCCACAACCCACAGGTTATGTGCTCTGTTCTCCGTTAGATAGAATCAGAGAACAAGGCATGTTAATGTTATATATCACATGTCGGTGTATTTCTCTTCTCCTTGAAATGAGTAGTAGAGCTTCTGTTCTTGGTTTTTTAAAAAATCATGGCTTTACGGGTGTCTAATCCAAAAACATAGAAAATATATAGCATGTTCAACCACACATGGAGATCCACAAATACCATAATTTGTAACTCAAGTTCAATAGAACCATATTCAAGAGCTTGCAGCACAATTTTCTGTTGAAATCAGACTTTATTTTTAGAACAAGGGTGATTGTTTAACACCACCAGCTGACCCAGACCTGGGTAGCCATGTGCGCCTTCCCCAGCGCATCCCACTGGGCACTGAAACACATCCCGCCCCCTTCTGTTCAAATCAGATGTGACCGTAAAAATGATTTAGTTAATTTTACACATTCCAAGCTCTAAATGACCTACCACTGTTACATAGAATACTTCTGACTCACTCAACTATACAATGGTCATCATAACCTGCTCAAAATAATGAAAACAAGCTAAACTTGCAAGCTGAAGATGGTTCCACAATTACTAAGTGACGATCATCTTTAAAATAAACTGGAGAAGAACTGAAATAGCCAAGGTGCTACGATAATTATTTCCATTTCTCTACCACAATTTTTTTTACCTGCAAAGTCCGAACCCTCCACAGCAGACACAAAACCAATAGTCAAACTCAATATGATCTCTTTCAGTGTTTTAACCCCGTCATAGCATATGACATTAGGGCTGGAAACGAGCCAAGCCGGCTCACTCGAGCTCGTATGGAACGGTGGCTCGGCTTGACTCGTTTTTGGAACGAGCCATAAGCCCCACTCGGCTCGACTCGGCAGTGGGCCAGACATCACCAGTTCACATGAACTACACCTCCTCCCCATTCCAGGCGAGCACGAAGAAGGCCACCGGCCTACGGAGAAGGCCGCCGGAGCTCCTCCCCGTCCCTCCATGGTCATCTCAGAACAGGAACAGGGGAAAGAACTGTTACAAATCATGTGTGTATATTCAAGAGGGCCCAATGGGCAATATATAGGGAGTACAAAAGGGGGTTACAGATGAGGAAACGTTACAGATAAGGAAACCAAAATAATATCCTATTCTAGAGTCCTATTCTAACACCCCCCCTCAAACTCATGGTGGATCACACACACTGAGTTTGGAGAGAAAATACAAATGTTGTGCCCTAGTATGTGGCTTCGTAAAGAAGTCAGTAACCTGTAGTTCTGATGGCACAAACTGTAAAGCAAGTACTCCCTCCTGCACCTGTGAGCAAGTGTAAGAAGCATCCATACCAATATGCTTGGTGAGCTCATGCTTCACTGGGTCTCGGCAATCTTGATAGCACTGTCTTGTCGGACAAAGAGTCGTGGAGTCTCACCACAGGTACTCCAAAATCTGCAAGTAGCCACCTCAACCAAATAACCTCTGCTGTCACTGCTGCCATAGCTCTCAACTTAGCCTCTGCACTCGAACGGGAAACTGCAGTTTGCTTCTTAGTCTTCCAGGCAATTAGGGAGGAGCCAAGAAAAACACAGTAAGCAGAAAGAGAACGACGATCAGAAGGATCACTAGCCCAGGTCGCATCGGAGTACGCCTAAAGCTGTAATGAGGTGGAGCTAGGGAAAAACAAACAACGAGAGAGTTCCACGCAAGTAGCGAAGAACACGAAGAAGGTGACTGTAGTGAATATGGGTAGGATGAGCCATGAACTGACTCAATATATGAACAACATAAGCAATATTAGGACGAGTGCTCACAAGATACACCAAACTCCCAACAAGATGACGATATCGAGTAGGATCCTCAAGAAGATCGCCATCAGTGGCACGAAGCTGAAGGGATAGCTCCATGGGAGTCTCAGCAGTGCGAGTATCAGTTAGACCAGACCGGTCAAGAAGATCTTGGACATACTTCTGCTGAGAGAGATAGTAGCCCTCAGGCATGGAAGAGACCTTAATCCCAAGGTAGTATGTAAGAGAACCAAGATCAGTCATCAAAAGCTGCTCACCGAGATGCTTCTTCACATATGTAACAAAGGAGGAATCATCACCAATGATGAGCATGTCATCAACATACAGAAGAAGCAGTGTCCTACCTCGAGATGAGACATGGACGAAAAGAGCAGGATCGTGGGAACTGACAGTGAAACCAACAACAGTAATCACTGAGGTAAAACGTGCAAACCAGGCACGAGGAGCCTGTTTAAGGCCATAAGAGCACGACGAAGATGACAAACATACCCATTAGGAACAGAATACCTAGGTGGTGAAAACAGCATTAAGAAATGCATTCTTAACATCCAGCTGAGAGATAGACCACCGGCGAACAGAAGCAACCGCAACAAGAGTGCGAACAGTGGTCATATGAGCAACAGGGGCAAACGTCTCATCGTAGTCCCGACCATACGCCTGCTGAAAACCTTGGGCCACAAGGCGAGCCTTGTAGCGCTCAATAGTACCATCAGACCGGGTCTTAATTTTGTACACAGGGGCCGGTACAATATCCCAAGTCTCCGTACGACGAAGAGCATCAAACTCTTCTGCCATAGCGAGCTGCCACTCAGAATAAGGAGTAGCCTCATGATAAGAACTAGGCTCAGTGACAGAGAGAGCATGAGCTATTAGAGCAAAACCAAGGCGATCAGGAGGTCGAAGGGATGCCCGGTCACGAAGGATGTAAGGAGGAGCATCACTAGGAGGATCAGATGTGGGTGTCGGCAAGATACCAGAAGAGGAGACTGGTGAAGGACGAGGACGTCTGGAGTAGTGAACACCAGAGAAACGAGATGATGGTGCTGTGGGAACCAGAGACGGTGCTGTAGGAGACACCACCGAAGGTGGAGGTACAGAAGAAACCACTGGAGGCAGACCAGGGGAAGCCTGTGATAATGGAGAAATGGGTGAAGAGTCCGAAAGAGTCAACTATGAAATCGACTCAACAGTGGAAACATGAGAAGAAGCCGAATCTCGATAGAAGAAAGGTCGAGATTCGTCAAAGACAACGTCTCGTGAAATCCTGATCCATCGAGCAGAAGGATCCCAGCAGCGATAACGCTTATGCTCAGAACTATAACCAAGAAACACACACTAAACTGACTGGGCCGATAGTTTAGTCCGCTCACGAGGCTGCAGCAGAACAAAACAAGTACAACCAAAAACACGAAGGTGAGTGTACTGGTGGGCTCGAGAGTAGAGACGCTCTATAGGACTGACACCTTTAAGAGCATTGGAAGGCTGCATATTGATGAGATATGCAATGTGCGAAATGAACCTCGACCAGGCGTGGTGGAACATGAGGCAAGAATAAGAGTGCGAGCAGTCTCAATCAGATGACGATGTTTGCGCTCAGCAACCCCATTCTGAGCATGAGCACAAGGACAAGAAGACTGGTAAAGAGTGCCTGTTCGTAAAGAAACTCGCCGAAAAGCACCGAGCAAGACTCGCCAAAGAAATCACGCGATGAAAAATACGAATGACAGAATCAAACTGAGTACGAACCATCGTTGCAAAACTATGATAGATCGCAAGGAACTGACCACAATTGGAGATAGGAAAAATCCATGTAAACCGGGAATAATCATCAATGAAGATAACATAAGATTTATGCCCGCCTTTAGAGACAATAGGTGCTGGTCCCATACATCAGAATGAACTAAGTCAAAATGACGAGAAGACAAGGACTCACTAGAATGATAAGGAAGTTGTAGCTGCTTGCCCAGCTTACAACCCTGACAAAACTGACAAAACATGGCCGTGTCAACAGTAACACGTCCTAGAACACCCTGACGAACTAAAGAAGAAAGGCGGGAACCACACAAGTGACCTAAACGGTGATGCCATTGCGCAAATTCGCCAGAGGTGGTGGCAGTAGTGGCGGGGGAAGTAGACGTAGGGGTGACAGGAGCAACTGAAGTGGACGGAAGATGTAGGCGATCAAGGATGTAGAGACCACGACGATCCTGCGGCACGGCCGATTCAAGCATCGTCCCTGTCTGAAGATCCCGAATGAAACAGGTGTGAGAGTCAAAACCAACCCTACAGCCAAGATCGGTGAGCTGACCCACCGAGAGAAGCTGCATGGTAAGCTGGGGAACATGGGAAACAAATGAAGCAGAAAAATCGATGGACAAAAAGTGCCTCGACACCGTGACAGATGAGAGGAGTACCGCCACCGTCTCAATAGAGATGGGAAAACAGGAGGTCCTCTTGAAGTGAGAGATGTGGAATCGTGTCATGTGGAAAGAGGCACGAATCTAGAACCCAAGAGGTACTGGAGGAGACGTCTGAGCTAGGCGGCGAACTCTGCCGAGTTGTGAGAGAAAGCGGTGAAGTAGAGCTGACAGAGCTGCCAACGAGTCACCTCGCCGAGAAGATCTGACGTCTTGATGCATCCTCCAGTCGAGGAAGGGCCTCCATGCCCTCCCTTGAAGCGTGGGCCTCCACGTACCTTGTTCTGCTTTTTTTGCACTGCACAACGATGATAGTCGTGCCCGAAGTTCTTGCAGTAATTGCACCAACCCGCTTGGTGCAAAAACAGAGCGTAAATGTACACGAGGAGGAACCGTAGTCGGGCGTAAAACGCTGGTGTAGTCGAAGAAGTAGCCAACACAGCCGGAACAAGCTGTGCTGCTAACCCGCGGCGAAGCTCCTTAGCACGAAGCGTCGAAAGAGCCTCAGTGACTGTCGGTCGTGGTGAACGGCTCAGCAGTTGAGCCCTGACAGGATCAAACTTTGGGCGAAGACGGCAGACGAAATCATAAAGACGAAGGCGATCACGATCCGCCTTCTGCACTTTATGACATGCCTGGCAGAGCGGAGAAGCCAACTCATCTAGCTGGCGCCAGAGACTGGCCAGGGCTCGGAAGAAATCGTCGACGGAGGAGTCCTCCTGGCGAAGCGTCTCCAACTCACGCTGAAGCGAAAAGAATTGAGCATCGCTGCTCTGCTGGTATCGCTCACGCAAGTACTCCCAGATCTGACGGGTGGCACGCAGACCAACAATGTCTGGCTGGATGGAGTTGTTGACGCTGACTACCAGGATGGCTCGAACACGGGCCTCATCAGCACACCAGCACTCAAAAGCATCTATGGCATATTGATAAGCCTCATTAGCAGCATCAGCAGCAGCAATAGCGGCCTCTGTCTCCTTGGCAGCCTCATCTTCTGCACCTCCTGCAAGTAGGTCATCTGAGAGAAGGTCAACCGCGACGACGGACAAGGTCAGGCACCAGTAACATGTCCCCAGAGACGAAGGCCATCGAGCGTGATCTCCATAAGTGAAGACCACAACCTGTAGTTCGTTCCATGAAGCTTTGTTCCCGAGAATGGAATCGCAGCTGATGGAACATAAGTCATTGGTAGGCGGCGCTGGACGGCATGGCGACCAAGACAAACGAAGTCTAACAGGCGACGCTGGACGGCGCGGCGGTTAGATCGACGTGCTGTTTTCTCTTTCCTTTTTTTTCTCGGCAACTTCTTAAGCCGGTCGGCCCGACCCAAAAGCTATTCGCGCACGCGCACGCGCGAGCCTCGCGTAGGCAGGGGAAAACCTAGGTTTTCCTCCTGCTGGCAAGCGGCTTGGCGACGAGTAGTCGAGCCGGCGGCGTCGGCGACTCGGTCAATCGGCAGCGGCCAACAGCAGCGATCACTGGCGGCCGAGTCCCGGAGGGCGTCGGCTTTGGAGGATGCGGCGGCGACGGAAGCGGCTGCGTTATTCGACGGCAGCGGCTTCGGAACGGCGGTCGATGGCGGCGGTGGACGACGCAGTAGCTGTGACTGGCGGCAGCGGAGATCCAGCGGACAGCGCAATCACTGGCGACCGAAGACCGGGCGGCAACGCCGACGCGGCGGCTCGGGCTGCGGCGGGCGGCGGCGGCGGCGGCAGTAGTGAGGGCGACCTAGCTATTACGGACTCGGGCGACCACGAAGCCGGAGGTGGCGGCGACTGCCGGGGGTGGCAGCGGCGGCCGGATGGCAGCGGAAGGAGAGCTAGGCCAGTACCCTAACCCTAAGCTCTGATACCATGTTACAAATCATGTGTGTATATTCAAGAGGGCCCAATGGGCAATATATAGGGAGTACAAAAGGGGGTTACAGATAAGGAAACGTTACGGATAAGGAAACCGAAATAATATCCTATTCTAGAGTCCTATTCTAATAAGAACTACCAAAAAGAACACCGATCCAACATGAAAGGCATGAAATCATCTCAAGAACATCATCCACGCATACAAAACACCAATCGCAATATGCAACCCAAAAACATCATCCACATCCACATGAACCACATCTACGAAGGCCGCCGGGGAAGCTCTTGTCGGCTGTGGAAGGGGATCGTGAAGGGCGCTAGGACGACACAGGACCGATGAGGCGACGAGGAAGCTCCTGCTGGGCCGGCTATGGAAGAGGAACCGCGAGGGGCGAGAGGGAGGGGGAGGACCGATGAGGTGACGAGGAAGCTCCTGCTGGGCCGGCTATGGAAGAGGAATCGCGAGGGGCGAGAGGGAGGAGGAGGCGGCAGGTGGAGGAGGCGAGGGGGAGGGGAGGCGAAGGTGGCGGGTGGAGCTGGGCGAGGTTGAAGGGGCGGTGGGTGGAGGCGGGGGGTGGGGTGAGGGGGCGGGAGGAAGCCGGAGGCGGATCTGGCAGAGTGGAGCGCTAGAGCTAGAGGAGGGGAAGCGGAGGCGGCGGTGGCAGCGGAGTCAGGCGAGAGGAGGCGGAAGAGGCGGGCGGAGCTGGGCGAGAGGAGGGGCGGTGGGTGGAGTTAGGCGGGCGGGGGGCGAGACTGAGGGTCGGAGGCGAGGGGCGAGGGAGGGGGAGGGGGCGACAGAGGGCCGGAGGGCCGGAGGCAAGATGGGCGAGGCAGGGGGAGCCCGGGAGGGGGAGGGGGCGGTCGGCGGGTAGAGGAGACGAGGCGGGCGGGGTGGAGCTGCGGAGGTGAAGATATATAGTGAACAAGGTGGCCAGTAGGGAATTTGGGAGGATGTAGACACGAGCCAATTTGGCTCGCGAGCGGCTCGAGCTCGGCTTGATTTTTCACCGAGCTAAAACCTGGGCTCGGCTCGGCTTGAAAAATCACGAGCTCGAGCAGGCTCGCGAGCCTCGAGCTATTTTTCCAGCCCTATATGACATGCTTTTAGTCCAATTCCCATGCCAAGTACTGTGATACCCTGTTTTTTTTTATAGTCCATTATTTAATTAAAAGTCCATGGGGAAAAGCCTGTGCTATAAAAGAGGAGGGAGGGGGCCGAACCCTCAGCCCTAGCTTGCGTCGCCAGCCACCCCAGCATAGCCCCCGCCGAGCCTCCTGCTGTTGCCGCTGTTATTTGCGCTGCATGCACAGGACTTGCAGCCTCTGGCCTACTGCTAGTTGTTGCCTTGCCTTGCATTGCTATTTGCATGCATGTGTGCGTGTGTTGCTGCTGCTGCATGCGGGATGCAGTGGCTGCAAGCTGCCGCTGGCTACTGCTGGGTGCCACACCGAGCTGCCGTTGCTGCCACTTGACGCCGCGCCGAGCTGCTGCGGCTGCAGTGCCTTGTTAGCTGCCGCCCAAGTTAGAGAGAGAGAAAGAGATTAGATGGGAAGGAGGTAGGCTGTTGCTGCTGCTGGAAGGGAGACGCCAGGAAGGATCGGTAGGAACAGGGATGGGCAAGAAGGCAGAAGGAAAGAAGGGAAGAAGAGAAGGGTTGCACATGATTTCGTTATCATCATTGTTTTCTTCAAGGGTAACGATATGAAAACCCTTATATGGCCCTAGTTTAGTCGTTGCTCATTTTGTAGATCGTTTGGTTAATGGGAAGAGAAGCTTTTAGTATGAAGCTTTTAGTATGCTATAGTTCGTCGAGGTTAGATGCAGAACCTTGCATGGGTGATTAGGGATATTTAGAATCGGATTCAGAGGTCGGTCTAATTAGAGAAAAGTTATATTATCTCGTTAGCTTTCAAAAAAGGTCTGGAACATTAGAATCAGAGAAGCGAGCGAAAAGATACGGTCTCGGGAAGGTCGTTGTCCAGATTTTGGACGTAGTTGGCAGACGTCGTGAAAAAGGGTCGGTTTCATATAGTAGATGGTAAAATTAAATTATGGTGACAACTTGAATAATGTAGAAAATTTTATGTAGTTTCCAGAACTGGTGTAGTTCATATATTTTTCAATTTTTAGAATTAAAGATATAAAGTTGTGAAATGGACTGTTCTAAAAGATCCTGGAACGGTCTTTGGGTAAAGAAACAGGGTAAAAAACGATAGAATCAGAGGTTCGTCATAACTAGAAAATTGTAGGATTTTTTATGGGGATTCTATAAAGTCTTGGATGATTGAATTTGAAGTTTGGATGAATACGTTAAAGTCGTTTTACTACTAGGACAACGGGTAGTGTGTTCGGTAGTTTTGGGTTAAATGAGTCGGTTTAGCGTAGAAGTACGATGACAGTTAGAATAAAGTGTCGGTGCTGTGATGTTATGATTTTGAGATTTGTTTTGAATTGTTTGTATAGAGAGTGTGGTCTCTTGTGCTTTGCCGACGCTTCGCTATCCAACTTCACAGGGATAAAGAGGCAAGTGCATGGTAGACAGTGTTCATTGGTTGATCACTGTATTCTTTATCACTCATTATCATTATATTGTTTGTGTTTTTACTTTATTTAATTGCAAGCAATGTGAACGATCATGATTTTATTTGTATTGATGGATATGAGAATGTTGGATAATGTTAATAATGATGAATTTATGAATAATTGTGCATTCATAAACATCATTGCATATGAGAAGGTGATCATGATGATCACAACTCCACGGAAGTGGAAGAGGCCCGGCTTGAAAGTGAACATTGTCGCGAGTGTTCATTCACGCTATACTGTTATACGCGAAAGAAGTGCACGTGGACATGTAGTGTAAGGATGCATTGAATGAAAAGATAATTGAATGACTGAGTATGAGAATAAAGAAAAGAGAAACAATTTATGTTGTTGATGATAGTGTTTACCGTTGATTAAGCATTGCTCATTGTTTATTATTGTACTTACACCCTTACTCTATTGTTTTTTTAGATGACCGTTGACGACGTTGCTCATGGGAAGGGCTAGCACACACTTGGAATCACGTCATTCACTCAATTACAAGAACTATTGGTCATGAGATATTTTATTAATGTGATAAGTTATAATTAGGAATGGATATTATTGTTTAGCCTTAGTTGATTATTCATTAAACAGACTTATTGGTTTAGTTTTGCGTTGGTCTTTATTATTTTGGCATGCTTCCTATGAATTAATTATCTATGATTTCTTTATTGTTATTCTTGTGTTATTATGACCCGTGGACGGGTTTTATCTTTGATATGCTTTCTGTAATTTAGTGTTAATTGTTGTTAAAATTGATAGCTAGATTAGTTTAGTGGTATCATTCTAGGCTCCGTGTTGAGCCAAGGTGTTACAAGTACCATTACAAACTACAAACTACAATTCAGAAAAGAGTCCACAATTCAGATTTCTAGTTGTACTTTCTCCAACTGGATGAACCACTTGATATTTGCAACAAGATACAAGGATATGACTACTGAATGAGCAATGCAATCTTCCAACTATGAAATGCACTTTTGCAAAGCACTTTTTTAATCTACGATGATAATTTTTATCAACTAATGCTTAGCGTTTCTAATAAAGGAGTTCCCTTGTGAAATAAAGATATATTATCTTATGTATAACATATAACAAACTCAAAAACTATAATTCTGGCTAGATATTGGAATAGAAAGTTATACAACAGTCTGCACTGCATATTTATAATTATACTTTCTCCAACTGGATGAACCAGTCGCTATTTGCAAAACATATAAGGATATGACTAATGAACAGCCAATGAAAGCTTCTGGCATTTGTAAGTACCGTTGCAAAGTGCTATATGAATCTATTCATTTTCATAAACTATTATTTGGCATCTACATATAGAGTAAAGGGGTTCTATTGTGAACTCAAGATATACTACAACACATAGCAAAATCAATAAACTGTAAATGGTGCAATCTACAACAAAACTATCAAGATAAACTTCTGCTTGAAAAAGGCAAAGTTGGGCAACAATATAGTTCAATTTGAACAAACTGTATACAACAGCACAGCTAATTCAGTTATTCTGCAGAATTGTAAGGACTCACCTTCTGACTCCCACAAGTCAAATCTCGCCAGCCAACTGTCTGAACCAGTCTGTGAGATGACAAGTCTGTCCACCCATGCCCTGTATTTTTTCCCTTGTTTGTCACCGTAGCATGAATCCAGTGCATCAATCGACGCATGGAGCGAACGTTCCAGCCCAGCAGGATGAATAATA
Source organism: Hsuehochloa calcarea (assembly GCA_036346395.1). Taxonomy (NCBI): domain Eukaryota; kingdom Viridiplantae; phylum Streptophyta; class Magnoliopsida; order Poales; family Poaceae; genus Hsuehochloa; species Hsuehochloa calcarea. The sequence goes on along the minus strand of CM070593.1, from coordinate 3,335,292 downwards.
AGTCCATTTGCATGCTAACACACAGTAGTTAAATAGGAATTAGTTCGAAAGCTCAATAAATAATAAGATATACCTCAGCTATATGCGAAGTTAGTTCGAGCTAGTGTGCATTACTATGTGCGTTTAATCACTTTTTCCTTCCTTCATAACAAAAAATAGGAGGCCAGCTATAAATTAGGCATTTCCTTCTCTTCTTCTTGAAAATTAGAATGCTCTGAGCCAAATTTTTTCTAATAGATATACATGGAAGTGTTTCGACAATACATGGAAGCGGAAGAATTACCCTTTAGCATATTTTAGCTACAAGTTATATGTCAATAAAACAGGAGAGATAGAAAAGATTTTGACAAGTCACAAAAGTTAACCAAATAGTTAATAGGAAAATCAAAGTGGGAAGCAATGTACTTACAGTGATATTTTTGAAGTACTGTATAACTGAATCAGACTTTAGAATCTCAGCCCTACGCCACTTCTCATAGAGAACATAGAACTTTACAACGGCATCCAAAGGCTTGAAAGAGTTCTCCTTAACATAAGGGAACTCCACGTCTCTTGGAGAAACATTAGGTCCTAGCTTGAAGTGTCCAATAGCTTGAATAATACCAGCAGCACACCTCTCAGTTGCATGAATTATCTTAGGATTATCCTTCGCATTTTCTGCATACCACTGAAGTAGTTCCTCTTGGGCGTTGCTGACCTAAACATTTAAAAACATTGGAGTTGCAGTAAACTCATTCATTCAGGCATAAACTTTGCTAGGTACTTCATGTATCATATACTGACCATGACACCATGTACACCAGGGATGCTGAATAATTCTGCATCATTACCAGAGTCACCACAAACAAGAGTATTGTTGGGTGGTTTTCCACATGAGCTTAACTTCTTGAGCAAATATGCAAGTGCCTGACCCTTTCCAGCCCCTCGAGGTAATATATCAAGGTCCTGGCCACCACTGTAGATTATTTTCACATCTAGCTGTTTACAAGAAGTAGAGCAGTCAAACAAAATATGAAGTCAAGATGCATGTTTCTTAAGAAGAAATTGCCCAAAACCGAAATACAGTAACATCAAAACGCATGCTGCCTCACCCCACGTTTCTCCAACTTCTCGGAGAGAGACCTTATCACATCCTGAGCACTCTCCTTGTCAACATAAAAGCTGACCTTATGCAGACGCTGTTCTGTCTCTGACTGTATCCATGAAAATGTACAACAATAAAGTGCTATTTGTTTAGTAGCCATCAAAATGAATATAATTTAAGAGAGCAACCGTGAAAGTAATCGAACATGCCTGAAGCTTCAGCTCAGAAAAGTTAGCTGTCTCCTCAACAACAGTACTCCTGTCCCACTTATTATTCAGATATTCTTCCCAGCCATCATCAGGAACCATTGCCTCACCATATGTTATCTCAGTGCCAACAGACATGATAGTGATATCTGGAGTTAGCATAGGCTTCTCTTTCCTCAATTCCTTATACAGGGTAGGTGATCTTCCAGTCGAAAAGACCAGTAGAGAATCCCGACAGTAAACAGACTCCCACAGGGCACCAAACCTAAGCAAGGACAAGTTCTCTGCATCATGATGATCAACCTGCAAGTTTGAATTCGAAAAGATTGAACATAAACAGGATTTGAAAAGATTGAACATAAACAGGGCATACAAAAGGCTGTAATTAGCTCTAGGAAAATGCAAGTTATGAGCTGAGAGACACGCACCATTGTATGGTCGAGATCTGAAACAATCATAAGACGTGCAGAACCATTGAGCTTATCCATTCTATCAACCTGTAAACATGGTTGTGAGCTTGAGAGGAATTAAGACTCCAAGGCAAGATTTTTGGTAAAACATTAAAAAATACTTGACGATTTTATTTATGACATTGACATCATTACCAAATTGTGAACTGAGATTTTCACAAGCAGTCAAAGTAGCAACTGAAAGTTCCTAGATGGCAAATGTAAACAAACTGATATTTTGTAACTTTTCATCACCCCTAATGTCTCCTTTTGAATCAGAATGCTAACTCGTATGCTGTCTTGAGAGTTGAGACACTTCTTCAGAAACTAGAAAGTAAATATTGCACTCAACTTTGTCCAGGCATGCACTCAAGAAAGCATATTAGATTCTTTTCCGGTGAGAAAACCTTACCATATCCTAAAATACATTACCCTCCAGTTTTACGAGAAAAATTCCCATCAAAAGATCAATCACTACTACAATAAAATAACAAAGCAAATTCACTGCAAGTAATTTTTGTATTTTGGTACTGCTAAGCCACTATAGTCAAGGTGATAATATCATACCCTCTAAAACGTTATCCCCTGTGTTCAGTTCAAATGGTAGAGGTGTGTCAATGTGTCACTCCGAGAAGTTGGAGAAGCTTGGGCCATCCAATAAAAAAGAAAAATATCAAAATGGATTTAGAATTACAAAATTCTATGAAGAAACTCCGAATTTCCGGCCAGCTTTAATCCCAAGCACTGTTTTTTGACCGGACAGCGCGACAACCGTGGTGAACGGCCCGAGGCGTCTGAATAGTACGTCAGAGGTTGGACCCAACTTGTCAATGGGTGTTGGACTACACCATCCTAGCATCATCATAGCACTAAAAAAAGCGAACATTTTTGGACAACCAATAGACCATGCTTCTAACAACACGTATAACCCTGCATGATTAATGGAATCAGATAGGGAGAATACGACAATGAAATGATCAGATTTTAACTATAGCCTCTTATTTTTGGTAACCACAAGAACACCTGACGCGTGTCGAAGCGGACATGATTCTTGCTCCATTAAATAAAGTTAATACTTTGTCATCGAAAAAAATAAGATTGGATAAGAACACAAAGACCCTCTCTAGTCTCCACTGCTACGCATAATTTCCATCCAATTCCCAAATCTCAAAACAAATGCATAAGCACCGATCGCGCAGGCATGTCCACGGGACTGAAACCCACCCACAAATTCGCTAATTCAATCAGAACTGCGTGGGTCAGCGAAGAAACGCTGGAGCGGAGATTAAAATCATCAGAGCCAGCAGCGAAATGCGTAAGCTAATAATCAAGAAACCGCCCAGAACAAATCAAGAAACCAAGCATAACGCCGGGACGAAATCTTGGTGACGAGAGAAGCCGATCTGGAGGGAGCGAAGAGAGAGGAGATCGAGGGGAGGGGAGGAGGAGGAGGGGCCGGGCGGTTGCTCTCACCTGCGACGTTCGGTGGCTGAGAGCGGGGTGGAGCGGCGAGGGTGGATGGGTGGAGACGGGAGCGCGCGGGAGTGGGGAGTGGAATGGGATCCCGATTCGTTGGCGATTGTTTCGGGAGAGTGGGTTTGGGCGAGCGCTTTTTCCTTTTTCTTTCTGCGCTGCGGTTCCTTACGTTCGTTCCTCCCGAATTTCGATGGTGGCGAGGCGCGGCGCTGGCTGTGCCACCCTTCTCCTATCGATTCGGCTTTATGCTGCACAACGAAAGCTTTATCTTATCTTAATTAATAAAATAACAAAATTATGGTTACACGTGAAACGATGTCATTTCCATTTTGCACGTAATTGGCATCTCTCATCCCTCTCAAATTCATCATCAAAACACATCAACATATGAACCTAATCTGACAGGGACAATGTATCCATATCCCTACTTCTTCCGCAACCACCTAAACCGTCGCCGTACCACTTCTTCTTCACATGCACACACCAAAATTCATCGTTGACTCACTCTTTCACGTCTTGCACCGCGACTCACCACCTACCACCATCCGGCATTTGTTTCGTGCCTCAGAGATGCCGAACCCCTCCGGCACTCAGCCTGCTAGTTGCAACGGCGGCGTACACAAAGATAAAGGAATTCGGCAGCATAGGAGGCGGCGACACGGGGAGGTAGCACCGACGACAGGATCAGGTAGCAGAGAGGGGAGGTGACGCCGAGGACGGGAGAAGGCACTAGGAGGGAAGGGAGAAGAGGAGGTGACGGTATCTTAGAGGAGAAGCGGCAGCGTCAGGGAAGGAAAGGGAGGCAACGCCTTCTCTCGCCACGCCGCCATCTCGAGTTCACCGCACCGCATCCTCTTCATCCTAATCCTCCTATGCGCTGCCGCTACCTCCTGCTCTGCGCCAACCGAGCAAGCATTGCTACCTCCTCGCTTACCACCGCGACGCCGCCACCGCCTCCTCCCCCACCTCCCACCTCCTCACCGTAATATATCTGGCGAGGGCTGTAGAGGCCAATGACCATGACAACTGAGTCGTGGCTTAGGTTTAGGGTGGAAGAAGGTGACCATCAATACGTAACTCTCTTCCTTGCCAGCCAGCGACGGTTGGAAATGGACAGCACGTCAGGGAGGGAAGTCGGCATTAACTTTAACTTCCAAAGGTAAACAATCTGTGAGCTTAAAATTTTAATTTTTAGGTAGTAGTAATAGCAGGTGATGCAATAGACGGAGTTAATGTTTCTGTTTATATATGCGTGAAAGAAAAATTGGTATTTATTATGCAGTTTAGGATCCCGTCTACTGATATGTATCACTCTCTTTTGGAATTTCGTTCTAATATTCAAGACAAGATCTCGAAGTGAAGATGATCATCGTGTGTTGTTGATATTCAAATTAAGAATTTGGAGTAAAGAAAATTATCATGCGTTGATGATATTCAAGACAAAATCCCGAAGTGAAGAAGATCATCATGTGTTGATGATATTCAAGTCAAGAACTTGGAGTAAAGAAAATCATCATGTGTTGATGATTATCAAGTCAAGAACCCAAATTTGGAATGGAGATGTTCGTCATCAAGTGATCACTCCAAGATGGATAGTCAAGGCAAAGGTATGACTAGCATAGGCTAAAGATGTGTTCATAGTCTTTTACCGGTCTCGATGATTGGTGGAAAGACCGGATTTATAGACTAGATGTCGTACTATAAAGAAAGATCATGGCTAGTAGATTGAGGACTTATTTTGTGCCATCTTGATAAACTAAGAGTCATGCATTGTATTTACAACAGCTTCTGGAAGGATTTCAGTATGAACGGTATGACCGCAGCAGATGAGCGGTACTACCTCAGTGTGGTAGTACATATTTCTTGTTGGTGATACTACCTCAGTTAGTACCTATTTCTAGTTGGCGGTACTAGATCAGTGCGGTAGTACCTATTTTTAGTTGGCAGTACTACCTCAGTGCAGTAGTACCGATTTCTAGTTGGTGGTACATTATTTCTAGAGAGCATATTTTTGGGCGTTTTTCCTCCCCTGAAAATCAGTAGTACCAAAAGAGCCGAGCAATACTACCACGGTGCGGTAGTATCGGCCCATGTGAGTGTGGTAGTACCGCACCAAACTATAACGGCTAGTTCAAAATCATTTAATGCACCCTTTATGACCATTGAACAGTAGGTCCGGTAGTACCGGCCGATCAATGGCGGTAGTACCGCACCTGCTGAATTTTTTAGGGGATGGCTTCAAGCAACCAAATTTGTGGTTGGGGCTATAAACACCCCCTCACTAGCACCAAGCTCTTCAGCCCTGGCCTCATTGAATACCTTAGGGCCATTGGTGCATTCTCTACTACTCATTTGCTCATATTTTACATTTTGATGTAGTTGAGAGAGTTGAAGTGCATATGTATCATTAGTTGATCTTTTGGCACTTGATAACCTTCAAGCAAGGAAAGTGATTTGTTACTCTTGGTGTTTTCCAACACCTAAACAGCGTGGAGGCGTCGTGGTCTGATGATCTTCTCAAGATTCTTGTGAGAAGACTCGGCGTGTTGTGAGTGGTTTGGTGCTCGCCATCTCTGGAGTGGAGGAAGAGCAATCCCAAGTGGATTGGTGTGTTGATTCAAGTTGTGAGCCGGTCTAATTCGTTTGGGCTTATGTTGAACTCGGGAGTGGAGGGTCCCGGATTCTCTGTGTATTCCACACTAGTCTCATGATCAGTAGCTAGTGTACACAGTCAAATAAAAGGTGATAACATAACCATAACATGCAATTCATTCGTAATACTTAAGTTCATTACAAAAGAACATAATACAGAAAGCAAGATACAGCAGAAAAGCAAAAGTACTAAGGTAGACCACACGATTCGCCACAGGCAATCGTCTGGGGCGTAGCCTAGTCGTCCAAGTTCTCGTCCTCCTCATAATACTATTCTCCTGATCAAAAATTTATTAAGCAAGGTGAGTACAAATGAATGTACTCGCAAATTACACCCAATAACAGATATAATGCATGCGGGGTAATGTCAAAGGAATGCTTATATGGCTGTTTTGCACAAAGTTGTATTTTTCAGTCGAAATACACTTACCAAGTTCCAAGGCATTTTATCTTGTACAAAAAGTCAAAATTTTATTTTGATTCATCAATTCTCAAGTGCAGAATAAACCTCTACACATAAATGGTGAAGGATTGCCCCCTTACACTAGGCTTACTACCCAAATTTTCTAAGTGAATAAACTATCCAAAAACATTTGCCAAATTTATTTTTAAAACAAAACCAAAGTCTAACTTTGAGTGGTTTTGCTCAGCATGTCCATGACCGTTGACACGACTATTTGAATAGTTTTTAACACTCTATAGAGGTCATATAGCTTTAGCCACAAGAGATAATCACCCGTAACGTCCGTTTCACACACTTGCAAAGGTACAAAGAGATTATCACAAGGCCTTTACAATGCATCATCCCACCGTAGTCCCGCTTCGCTAAGGTTTCGCTTCCTTTGGATTGAACCATCCGTCGGATTTAAGACCCTTCTTGCGCCATGTGGGAATACGTAAAAGTAGGTCATAAAAACACACATGCAATCGGATGGTGATGAGTCATGGCGGTCCGATCTTCCGATAGGTTCGATTTGGTTCGTCGTGAGGACGTTGACGCTTTGAGGCTTTCGACCAACAGATCGTCACCTCGCAATTCGCTACACCCGCACGCCTGTCGTTATCGACTACGCTTACACGCGATCGACCTTACCACGAAGGTTATTGTTCCTGCAAGCAATCGAAGCAACTCACAAGAACAAGGTAGATGCAATCTGAATTGTATTGCGGATATGGATGAAGTTTACAAGTGGGGTTCCTCAAACCGATAATCGCGAAGCGCAATTGGCGAATAATCTAAGAAAAACCCTCTAAACTATGGCGACTCATCGTATATATATAGGGAACGTGAGGAGGTTGACCTAGGGTTGTGCGGTAGTGGGATGAAGCGTACACAACACGGACTCCGACCTCGTTACGTTTACAAAGTCTTATTAGTTTCCAAAGCGGTGACGCAAACACCTTGTGTTGCGTATTTACGTCGAAGATCCGGTCGTAGGATGGTCCTAGGGTGGTCTTGAGGAGTCCATGCTATCTTTGGTCGTAGATTGTGTCCAACGAGTACTGTGCTCGCTTTTCTGGTCGTAGATTGCTCCAATCGAATCAACTAGTCGTAGGTCTTCTTGTAGTGGTCGTAGATCTTCTTGCAGTGGTCGTAGACCTTCTTGAACTGGTCGTAGTCCTAGATTCCTGAGTACAAGTAAATCATCTCCATTAGGCAGCATCATAGAGTTCTCAAATAATACACTCACCCTAGAAACGACTTTACCTGATCGATTAAGTGACGTGCTCTAGCTCTTGTTATAGGACCATGTAGTTCAGCACCCAGATCTAGAGGGTCTTGTGTCGTGCGTGTATCCGAAGGAGGGATGTCCTCATCAGATGGCACGACTGCAGTGAAATATTGCAAATCAGTTAGCCATGTCCCGCCCACACAGGACATGTGGTAGTACAATAGGACTTAACAAGATGCAGCTCGAAGACCAGTTCTTAATTAAATTGGGCGACTTTCCAAAATAACCCGCTGCGTCTCAATCATAGAAATGACTCGATTCCGTGCATAAACCTGCGCCATCCAAACATCCAATTTGCCTAGGTCTAAACTAATTTTTATTCCTTTTCCAAGTTAAATCATTTCATAGAGATTCTATGGTAAATACAATAACATGGCCTTAGTGTAATCATGACTGAAAAGTTTGGCTAAATTCCCAAAATCAAGATTTTTGGTCTAAACATTGGCTAAGTATAATTTTCCAACATGCTAATGTACCAACCATATTTTCCACTAAGGTGACAAGGGAATGACAACTTCAAATTCAATATTGGTTTTACAACGGTAACAGAATTAACTAGTAATTTAACACATGAATTTTAATTACTAAAATATAAATAAGCATGCAATAATAGTTTAAAATAGAATTTAAATATTTTTAAATACTGGGCTCAGATATGATCAAAGTATATAACTTGCCTTGCTCGAAAGCTTGAGGATCTATCTCTTCGAATAATTCGGTTTCCCCGAAGTTGTCGAAATCTATACGATAAAATAAAGAAAATTCAAATAAATTCAAATGAACTCTAAATTAACTGATTTTAGTGTAGATAGCTGGATCTTGAATTTATATGAATTTAGGAATTTGAATCGATGGAATCGGAGTTTGTATGAAGGAGAACGAACATCCGGAAGTTTGGAAATCACGTGGTCGGAAGGAAGTTCGAGTACCTGGTCAAAAGGAGGTTCGACTACATGTGGTCAGAAATAGGTTTTGACTATCTTGCCGGAAGGAGGTTTGACTATATGTAGTCGTAAGGAGGTTTCGACTACCTGGTCGGCAGTGGCGACGCGCACGGAGAGAGGGATGGAAGGCGAACCGGGTGCTCACCATTTCGGCGTCAAGGCACAAGAAGGTGGCCAACGGTGACAAAGAGTTGCGGCGGCGAAGCTTGGGTAGGTGCATGCACCAACTAGAACACGCGACAACAATATCGTTGGTGTAAGAGATGGTGACAGAGCGTCGACGGCAGCGGGCCAATCGACAACGGCGCAGCTCGGGCACGGCAGTGGAAAATCTCTAATTCTGGCGAACATAGAGGGATTGGAGAGAGAAGAGGGAGGGAAAAGGAAATAGGAGGAGGAGGAGGCGGTCAAGGTGACGCAGGTGGTGCGGAGAGAGGTGAAGGAGAGGGGGACGAGGCAGAGAAAAGGGCGAAGGAGGTTCAGCACGTGGATTTTATAGAAGCGGGTGAGCGGTGCACAGTGGTGAGCAGTGCGATTGAGCAGGCGGTGAGTGGCGCAGGCGGTGAGCGGTGTGCTCGAGCAGCGAGGCATCTGGCACGCCGGGAGTGAAAGCGGTGGCGCGAGCGGCGATGTGGAGCATGGCGCGAGCAGCAGTGAGGCGCGGACGGTGACAGCGCAGCAACGTGCTGGGACGGTGTGGTCGAGAAGAAGCTGAAGGGGCTAGCAGGCGGGCGCCGCCTGTTGGTGAGATAAAAGAGAGAGAGAGAGACCTAGTGGGAGGGTTTGTTTAGAGGGTGTGGTCCAAATCGAGTGGCTCTTGTCGGAGGGTGCAGTCAAATCAAATTGTTCTTGTCGAAACCGAGTGGGTGGTTGAAATTGAGTTGAGTCAACTCGATTGGTTTGATCGACTCGATTTCAAAAGGCTGAGAGATTTACGAATTTTTAGATAGAGTTTTACCTGAAAATTCTAGAAAAATAATTAAATTTTCTTTTAACTGTAAATAAAAATTTGGGTTGTTACAAACCTGCCCCCCTTAAGGGAATCTCGACCCCGAGATTCAGACTTGGTTAGCTGTAACATCCCAAAAATGGATTTGTGTTTCAAATGTAAGAAAATCAGGAGAAATTAAAACTTTTCTCGCATCTTGAAGCCATTGATCATTTCGGTAATTCTTTTAAAAAGAATTATGGAAAATCAAATTCAAATCCTTATTTGACTCCAATCAAAAACCTCTTTGACATGGAGCTTGTGCCAAACCCTTGGAGATATTTCCCCTGAGTTCTAGGGAGGCTTGGCAACACCTCTGAATTATCTCATAATTTTTAGAAATTATTTGATAATTGGTGGAGGCGAGTCAAAGCTTGGTCAAACCATAGCTTTCACCTTTTGGGGTTTCTGGAGGAAAATTTAGTACATTAAAGTCTCTGGAAATTTTATGTGAGGTCCCTCCTGCTGTCAGCAATCTCCAGTTAAAATTTCGTAATTTTTGGAGTTTGCTTGCTGCCTTAAATAGTTCCTCCAAAATTAGTTATTCAAATTCAAACCCTAACTGGTTTACACTGTTCCGTAGGTTCGAATCGGACTCGGGCTCGAGCCACTTGACTCGGTCCAGTCCACTAGCTGTGCCAACTCGGTCGTTCGGGCGCTAGGGTCGTGAGCCGTTGGATCGGCATCGAACGGTCTTCGACCAGCCGAACGATGGAGTCGTTTTAAACCGCCCGATCTAACTCTGCCGTTGGATCGGCATCGAACGGTCTTCGACCAGCCGAACGATGGGATCGTTTCAATCAGCTCGATCTAGCCCAGCCGTTCGATTTCAATCCGACAACCAACGAGTCGTCTCCTTCCTCTGTCCGCGCGCGCGTGATCCCTGCCATGGCATGCGCAGGGGAGAAAAGCAGTGGCGTGCAGTCCACTCTATGTCCACCTTTAAACGGCTAGCTCTGCGCGCATTAAATGCCTGTCGCGCTCATCCCTCAGAGGGCCATGACTCAACTGCTCCCATCGCTCTCAAGTGCTCTCATGGCAGTGTTGACCCGACTGGAAAAACCCGGCCGTTGCTCTCTGCCATTGCTCTATTTAAACTCCTTTGCTTCACCCTTAGCTTCCTTTAGCACTTTCGCAACTCCAGCTAGCACTCACCAGCTTGCTTGAGCTGCAGTTCCTCGCAGTCTCTTTGACCGCCATTGTTGAGTGTGGAGCTTCGGTGGAGGCGGTGCAGCGGGGGTTTTCTTCTTCGAGTCCTTGCCCCCTCTGCTCCCCCTTTACTCTTTGGAGCTTAACCCTCACTCGGTTTGGTTCTCTCTGCGCCCAGGTCGCTGTGGCCTAGCGAGAACCTTACCGCCGCCGTTCGGATACTCGTCCCCGGAGCCACTCCGTGGGTCTCTGGTCGTTCTCCAGCTCAGGTACTTTCACCTTACCCTATAGGAGCTTAGGTGTGTTGTTGTTGTTCTTTTGGTATTGTCCGTTCGGAGAGTTCTCCCGAGCCATACCTTCTCGGCGGCACTCTGTGGTCGTCTGCCGTTTACCATACTCCGACCAAGATCGCCACGGTCGAACCGTTAAATTTTAGGCACTCATCTACGCCCTTGGCGCCGCCACTGTGGTCGGAGAAGCCACCGAGCCTCTGCAAAGCGTGCGGGAGGCGTTTCCTCGTGGTCGGAGTTCCGACCAGTCACTGTAGCTTGGCCGTTTCGACCAGATGCAGTATTATGTTGGGTAAATATGACGTCCCATAGTCGCCAGAAGTACCCCCTTATATTTATAAGGGAGAGGCCTACCAAGTGATTGTAAGTTCTCCTACAATCACCCCCCATAGTCGTAAGTCTTACTACGACTATGGCGTGGTCGCAAGGCTTTCGCGACCATTACCCGATCGTAAGTTACATCGCGCGGCCGTAAGTAGTCGTAAGTCTTTCTACGACTATGTCAGGGTCATAAGTTCTCCCACGACTTGGATCTAGTCGTAGGTCCGTCTATGCCTAGAACTCAGTCGTGAGTTCTTCTACGACCACTACCTGGTCGTAAATCCTTCTACGACTTTTGTGCAGTCGTAGGTTCCGCTCTGACCGTGCACAGTCGTAAGATTTTCTTTTGGTCGTATTTTTGGCATTAAGAATCCAAATCAATTGGTTCTTGTTGCTAAATTCTTTATAAATCATGCTCTTGCTACTGTGCAATTTTAAGAGTTTTTGGAGAAAGTTTGCTGTTGTTTTCTTCGTTCTTATTGGCTCTTTTTCGCTTTCTCGTTAGGATCCGAAGAGCACATTGACAATATCGACCCTCGAACATCATCGACCCACAAGCGAGCAAGCAGTTTGATCATGTTCATCCTATTATTTTTCAAGTCTACTATATTGATTTCAACTCGTATGTATGCATTGCTATTTTGTTGTTAAATTATGGTTAGTATCCTATAGTTGCATAATCTGTAGGACTTGTTTATCCTCTACTACCATGAGCTTAGGTTATTTGCCGTGGTCGGAGTTCGATGGATGGACTCTTGCCACTTAGTAGCTTTCGATTTGAAATTGCTTAGAAATGCTTACTTTCGGTAGTACTGGGCGATCATCGATTTTAGTCGATGATCTTGATCACACATTTAAGTATTATGTCATTACGACCAGCACTTGTGCTTTGTTATTTTGTAAAGTCAAAATCTGAAAATGGAAAACTGATTTGGACTTGGGCAAGTGGTCGGATGGTGGGTTATTGGGTTTGTGGTTGTCTTGCCTAAGTCAACAAGGACCGAACATCTTGTTACACTAAACCAAGCATTTTTACGTGCTAACCACGCGAGAGGGATATGGGACCTCTCTTGACTTAGTACTTTGGCGTGGGTTATCTCCGAGTCGCAGGAGGGTGTTGTGTGTGTTGTGTGAAACATGATATGTGGTCGTGTTCTTGTGTTGGGTGTGCGGTGGTGGAGATTCCGGGTAGGCTCTCCACCTCGAGGAGCGTCGTAGTTGTCCAAGGCTTTACCCGGGAAGGGTAGTTGACCGAGGCTTTACGATGACTCCGACACAACGTATGGGTTTCTATCCATACGGGCGGCTTGTGAATAATTCACAATATTGGAAACGTCTCGTAAGACTTAGCCGTGCCGGCATACCTTCGGAAGTGTGCTTAATAGCTTGGCAAAAGGCGATGCAAGCGTGTGGAGTGCAGTGGTACACCCTGCAGGATAAAACTATTCGAATAGCCTCGTCCTAGGTTATGGACACGCTTGGGGAGGTCTTCCAAGAGTTAGACTACAACCTTTTACACTAAAATTTGACATGGGTGGTATGAATGGGTAATTCATGCTATTGTTGTGGTGGCTAATGGTTTAGTCACTTCCAGGACTGTTGTTCTCTATCTACTGTTATATTGTTGTTATTTGCGGTTATTTGAGCATTAAAAAAAACTGATTTGTTAACTTGCTTTTAAATGTACTACATTATTGCAAATAAAGATTGCTTTGTGCTGAAAATGAAACATACAACCTCCACTCAAAAAGCTTGCATATAGCATATGTGCAGTGTCTCATTACTCTACACGTAAGTCTTGCGAGTACATTCAAAGTACTCACCCGGCTTTGCTGGGCTCTTTGTTGCAGGGGAGGAAGGTGAGCCCCAAGGGCCTCACTTCTGTGAAATGTGCTGTGGATTCGACGACTAGCTTGGCGGTCCGGTCGGTTGCCTTGTGGGTTAAGGGCACACTGGTCGGCTCTTTTGTTTGTAGCCATCTTATGGCACTTTTGCTTCCGCTATTAAATTTCCTTATGTATATGTCTTTTGGCCGGTCGGCCTATCTTTTGTAACAACTATCCTTTATTTATGTTATCCTCTGGCTGTTGTTTTGCTTCGGTTCTATGTGAATGAATGGAATTGATGCATGAACTTTGTAAAGAGGTGTGTATACTGCATTTCTGGAAGGTATACATGTCTCGAGTCTCGGATTATCTGCTCTGTGATGCTAGGACCGAATGGATGGTTAAGCATTACAAGCCGGATAAACCGGGGTCTCACAAGGTTTGGCATCAGAGCCATACTGACCATAGTAACCCAAGCTGGTTGTCTTTAGGATATTTTGGAAAATATTATTTTCAAAGTATCAAATGATTTATGAAATCTTAAGAAATTCTCAGATTTTATTCCTTACCTATCTTAGCTTTCTCCTCTCATCTTACTCTAATTTGAGTTTGAAATTGTTTTCCTCTCCCTCCTTCCAAAATAGTGTTATCGTTTAATTGGGTTTTTTTGGAACTAATGAGCTTGGCAAATTGAAGTGGTGGTTGCCCTCTACAATGTTTTGAAGCTTCTGGAATGGATAAATGACGACTAGAAGCTTGGATGCGAAACCTGGACATCGATCTTTCAATTTTCGGACAGCAATCTCAAAGGTTCTAAATGGGGTAGAAAATGAGAGGTGAGTCAATTAAAACTTGTGGGAATAGAGGGGTAAGATGTGATACTAGTTAGCTATGTATCTAACGCTAATTTCGCTGATTGAACCTTGCTCTTTAGCGGTAATAGATCTTACCTGCTATTCTGATTTTTATCTTCTCAATCAATTACTCGTTCATTCAATACGGGTTAGTTGCATTGGGAAGTTGAGCTTTGGTGTGGTAATTCCTTGCTGTTTTTGGAGTCTCTTTATAAGCATGTTTAAGTTTATACACTTACTGTTTTTGGCTTTCGGTTAGGGTGATATTCCATTCCCTAGTCGTTAGCTTTTAAACTTTCTTTGGCTCTGTTTTTGAGTCTAGTTTTAACAAAATTTCTTGTAACAGATGGCGGGACGACACGTAGCGGCCAAGGCGATCACCGGTCCCGGACGAGGATCTTCCTCCTCCTCCGACCATGGCCGAGGTACTTCTTGAGATCGAGCGCAACCGTGCAGAGAGGGCGGGAGGATTCTTACGGGCGTCATCGCGCATAACACTTCCGCCCTTCCGGCTTGAGGATCCGGGCAAGGGAGTGGATACCGGCCGCGTGGGGACTCGCGGAGTTTCTTCGCACTCGGCCTCCCACGTTCTCGGTCCGAGGACCGGCAGCTTTGACGCGATTGGCTTCGTCTGGTTGGCGAAAGCTTCGATAGCGCAGATGCGGAGCACGAGAAGCGCGCTGTCGCATCGCACCACCGTGGAGGTGCGGCTTTGTCTTGGTGGGAGAGCTTTCGCCATGCGGCCCGCGGTCACACCGTCACACGGGAGGAGTTCGTCTTGCCTTCCGTCGAGTCACATTCCTTCCGGCTGATGAGGTCAAGAAGAAGGAGTTCTTGTCGCTCAGACAAGGACGTTTCTCAGTTACGGAGTACCTGTACGAGTTCAACTATTTGGCTCGTTATGCTCCGGAAGAGGTGGCCACTGATGAGGCCAAGCAAGAGAAGTTCAAGGATGGTTTGTCTGAGGAGCTTCAGGACAAGCTATCTGTCGTTGACTTCCTGGATTTCCAGGCCTTGGTGGACAAGGCCATCGTCGCTGAGCACTCAGGGAGAGCACTTGCGGATTCCCGCAAGCATAAGTGGGAGGCCCGCAAGTCATCTGGGCCGCTATCCCGCTTCGATCGATCTCGAGTCGCTCGCGTCGTGACCCAACACCCCGAGGCCGTCAGCACCTGTTCTTCGTCCTTCGCAGGCTGTGCCCCAATCACGTGAACCTGCAAGTCAGCAGGGTGGTCCCCGCAACCCGGCTGCAGGAGTCACTTGCTTCGCCTGCAACCAGAAGGGGCATTATGCGAACCAATGCCCTAAGAAGACAGGAGCAGCCCCTCGTCCTAATGGAGGACGCGGGCAAGGAGGTGGTTCTTCTCAGGACCTGAAGATAGTCCCTGCTACCCAAGGCATGGGTAGTGGTCGCGTCAACCTCATCTCAGCAGAGGAGGCACAGGAGGCACCTGACGTCGTGTTGGGTACACTTTACATTAACTCTCGTTACGCTCTTGCTTTGTTTGATTCAGAGCATCTCATTCTTTTGTTTACGAGTCTTTTCTGCTATTAGTGAGCTCCTTTTACTCTATTGTTGATCCCATTGCTCATTCGCTCTCTGGTTTGGGTTGAGAGTCAATCGAGTGTATGGATGTCCCAATCGAGATCGAGGGAGTGAGATTCTTCGCGAATCTTATCCTCCTCCATTCAGCGAGTCTGGATGTGATTCTTGGTATAGATTGGTTGTCTCAGCATAAGGGACAAATCGATTGTGCCAAGAAGTGTATCTCTTTATCTAGTCTTTCCGTGACGGGTTAAGCACCCCGGCAAAAGCGCTAGGGTCCGCATCTCTTCGCGCTTAAAGCGAAGCCCGCTCTAGATATTGGTGAAGTCCCAACAGTTTGTGACTTCATTGATGTCTTTCCTGAAGATCTTCGAGGGATGCCGCCAATTCGAGACCTCGAGTTTGTCATTGAGTTGGTTCCCGGTCTTGCCCGATTTCAAAGAGGCATTATCGGATGCCACTAAGCGGTGGTGGAGTTGAAGAAGCAACTTAATGAGCTGCAAGAAAAGGTTTCATCCGCCTAGCTCATCTCCGTGAAATTTGTCACCGCTATCTTCGTAAAGAAGAAGGACAATACTTTGCGCGTATGCGTTGATTACCGTCAAGCAATGAGGTAACGTAAGAACAAGTATCCATTGCCCGCATTGATGATCTCTTTGATCAATTAAGCTGGAGCTAGAGTATTCTCCAAGATTGATTTGAGAATGGGATATCATCAAGTTCGGATCGACTTTGAGGATATCCCAAAGACGGCTTTCTCTACTACGCTACGGCTTGTATGAATACACCGTCATGTCATTTGGCTTAACCAATGCTCCCGCCTTGTTCATGAACCTCATGAATTCGGTATTCATGGAGTATTTGGATAAGTTTGTCGTGGTCTTCATTGATGATATTCTTATCTATTCCAAGGATAATGAGGAACATGATGAGCATCTGAGGCTTGTGTTAGGCAAGCTTCGTGAGCACCACCGTGACTGCGAAGTTCGACAAGTCGCGTGACAGTTGAAGGAGGTGGCCTTTTTGGGTCATATCCTTTCAGCAGGAGGCGTAGCCGTTGATCCTAGCAAGGTCAGCGATATTCTTTCATGGATCCAGCCTACTTCGGTAACCGAAGTGCGGAGTTTTCTTGGTTTAGCGGGATATTATCGCCGTTTTATCGAGAACTTCTCCAAGATCGCGAAGCCGATGACGGAGTTGCTTAAGAAGGACAAGAAGTTCTTGTGGTCCGATGCTTGTGAGGAAAGCTTTCAAGTACTTAAGAAGCGTTTGACCACCGCTCCCGTCCTCGTTCTTCTCGATATTCACCGGAGCTTCGATATCTTTTGCGATGCTTCTCGTCGAGAGCTCGGTTGTGTCCTTATGCAAGAAGGCAAGGTAGTGGCCTATGCATCAAGGCAATTGAGACCTCATGAACTCAACTATCCTACCCATGACTTGGAGTTGGCTGCCGTGATTCATGCACTTAAGATTTGGCGACATTACCTAATCGGTAATCGTTGTGAAGTGTATTCTGATCACAAAAGCCTAAAGTATTTGTTCATCCAACCAGATCTGAACCTTAGGCAAAAAAGATGGTTGGAGTTGGTCAAGGACTATGACATGGGTATTCACTACCATCCGGGCAAAGCTAATGTCGTTGCCGATGCGCTCAGTCGCAAAGTGCATTGCAATGCCTTGTTGCTCGTGAGCGTCAACCCACCCTTACGAAGGAATTCCAAATGTCTCAACTTAGGTTTGGTTGAGCATGGTTCCCTCATTGCCTTGGTTGTGCAACCAATCTTGGTGGATCGGATTAAGGTCGCTCGGCAATCGGATCTTTGGGGTGAGCGCATAAAGGAAAATGTCAAGAGCGGAGCGACCAAGTGCTTTTACGAGGATGAGCATGGTGTTGTAAGGTTCGGACAGCGCCTTGTGGTTCAAAGGACATGGAATTGTGGGATTTGATTCTCCATGAAGCCCATGATTCGCCTTTGTCTATTCATCCGGTGCCACAAAGATGTATCAAGATCTCCGTCGAGATTTTGGTGGACCCGAATGAAGAGAAATTGCGAAGTTCGTTGCCGAGTCGGCGTGTGTCGTCGTGTCAAGGCGAGCATCGGCGTCGGCCAGGATCGCCCTTGGTAGTTGCCTATTCACGAATGGAAGTGGGATTCGATCGGAATGGACTTTATCAGGTCTACCGTGTGCTTGAAAGCGATGCCATTTGGGTGGGTTATCGATCGGTTGACCAAAGTGGCTCATTCATTCCGATCAAGGCGCGACTTGGCGTGGGGCTCCTAGCTGAGCTCTATATCGCCAGAATGGTAAGTCTGCATGGGATACCGAAGACGATCATTTCGGATCGTGGTTCTCTGTTCACTTCTCGGTTTTGGCATAGTCTGCAGAAGGCTATGGGCACCCGTCTTACCTTTAGCACGGCATATCACCCCCAAACTGATGGTCAGACCGAAAGGGTCAACCAAGTGTTGGAGGACATGCTCCGTGCTTGTGTTCTCTCCTATGGAAAGAATTGGGAGAAATGCTTGCCATTTGCCGAGTTTTCCTACAACAACAGTTTTCAGGCTAGTCTCGGCATGTCACCTTTTAAGGCCTTATACGGGAGGAAGTGCAGAACCCTGTTAAATTGGTCTGAGACAGGCGAAAGACCTTTATTTGGCCCGGACTCGATCAATGAGGCCGAAAGCCAAGTCCAGCTTATTCGTGATCGTTTATGCACAGCTCAATCTAGGCAAAAGAGCTATGCGGATCGCCGCCGTCGTGAATTGAGCTTTGAGCCCAATGACTTTGTTTATCTCAAAGTCTCTCCTTTGAAGGGCCATCAGCGTTTCGGCGTCAAGGGCAAGTTAGCTCCTCGATATATCGGTCCTTAGTGTTATCGAGAAGAAAGGAATTGTTGCCTATAAGTTGGAATTGCCACCGCACTCGAGGGTACATGATGTTTTCCATGTGTCCCAATTAAAGAAGTGCCTCAGTGTTCCAAGCGAGAAGCTCAGTTGGAAACTCGATGTCCAAGAGGATTTGACCTACATGAGCATCTGTTCGCATACTCGATGAGGTGAGCGCAGAACAAGGAATAAAACCATCAGACTCCTCAAAGTTCAGTGGTCGAACTATTCTGAGGATGAGGCTACTTGGGAAAGGGAAGATCGTCTCCGCGCAGACTATCCATTTTTCTTTACTGAGTGAGCCAAATCTCGGGACGAGATTTTAAATAAGGGGAGGTTTGTAACATCCCAAAAATAGATTTGTGTTTCAAATGTAAGAAAATCAGGAGAAATTAAAACTTTTCTCGCATCTTGAAGCCATTGATCATTTCGGTAATTCTTTTAAAAAGAATTATGGAAAATCAAATTCAAATCCTTATTTGACTCCAATCAAAAACCTCTTTGACATGGAGCTTGTGCCAAACCCTTGGAGATATTTCTCCTGAGTTCTAGGGAGGCCTGGCAACACCTCTGAATTATCTCATAATTTTTAGAAATTATTTGATAATTGGTGGAGGCGAGTCAAAGCTTGGTCAAACCATAGCTTTCACCTTCTGGGGTTTCTGGAGGAAAATTTAGTACATTAAAGTCTCTGGAAATTTTATGTGAGGTCCCTCCTGCTGTCAGCAATCTCCAGTTAAAATTTCGTAATTTTTGGAGTTTGCTTGCTGCCATAAATAGTTCCTCCCAAATCAGTTATTCAAATTCAAACCCTAACTGGTTTACACTGTTCCGTAGGTTCGAATCGGACTCGGGCTCGAGCCACTTGACTCGGTCCAGTCCACTAGCTGTGCCAACTCGGCCGTTCGGGCGCTAGGGTCGTGAGCCGTTGGATCGGCATCGAACGGTCTTCGACCAGCCGAACGATGGAGTCGTTTTAAACCGCCCGATCTAACTCAGCCGTTGGATCGGCATCGAACGGTCTTCGACCAGCCGAACGATGGGATCGTTTCAATCCGCTCGATCTAGCCCAGCCGTTCGATTTCAATCCGACGACCAACGAGTCGTCTCCTTCCTCTGTCCGCGCGCGCGTGAGCCCTGCCATGGCGTGCGCGGGAGAAAGCGATGGCGTCTGATCCACTCTATGTCCACCTTTAAACGGCTAGCTCTGCGCGCATTAAATGCCTGTCGCGCTCATCCCTCAGAGGGCCATGACTCAACTGCTCCCATCGCTCTCAAGTGCTCTCATGGCAGTGTTGACCCGACTGAAAAACCCGGCCGTTGCTCTCTGCCATTGCTCTATTTAAACTCCTTTGCTTCACCCTTAGCTTCCTTTAGCACTTTCGCAACTCCAGCTAGCACTCACCAGCTTGCTTGAGCTGCAGTTCCTCGCAATCTCTTCGACCGCCATTGTTGAGTGTGGAGCTTCGGTGGAGGCGGTGCAGCGGGGGTTTTCTTCTTCGAGTCCTTGCCCCCTCTGCTCCCCCTTTACTCTTTGGAGCTTAACCCTCACTCGGTTTGGTTCTCTCTGCGCCCAGGTCGCTGTGGCCTAGCGAGAACCTTACCGCCGCCGTTCGGATACTTGTCCCCGGAGCCACTCCGTGGGTCTCTGGTCGTTCTCCAGCTCAGGTACTTTCACCTTACCCTATAGGAGCTTAGGTGTGTTGTTGTTGTTCTTTTGGTATTGTCCGTTCGGAGAGTTCTCCCGAGCCATACCTTCTCGGCAGCACTCCGTGGTCGTACCGCCGTTTCAGCCATACTCCGACCAGCACTGGCCGCCGGTCGAACCGTTAAATTTTTAGGCACTCATCTCTGCCCTTGGCTGCCGCCGCTGTGGTCGGAGAAGCCACCGAGCCTCTGGCAAAGCGTGCGGGAGGCGTTTCCTCGTGGTCGGAGTTCCGACCAGTCACTGTAGCTTGGCCGTTTCGACCAGATGCAGTATTATGTTGGGTAAATATGACGTCCCATAGTCGCCAGAAGTACCCCCTTATATTTATAAGGGAGAGGCCTACCAAGTGATTGTAAGTTCTCCTACAATCACCCCCCATAGTCGTAAGTCTTACTACGACTATGGCGTGGTCGCAAGGCTTTCTGCGACCATTACCCAGTCGTAAGTTCTGTCGCGGCCTGTAAGTAGTCGTAAGTCTTTCTACGACTATGTCAGGGTCATAAGTTCTCCCACGACTTGGATCTAGTCGTAGGTCCGTCTATGCCTAGAACTCAGTCGTGAGTTCTTCTACGACCACTACCTGGTCGTAAATCCTTCTACGACTTTTGTGCAGTCGTAGGTTCCGCTCTGACCGGTGCACAGTGCGTAAGATTTTCTTTTGGTCGTATTTTTGGCATTAAGAATCCAAATCAATTGGTTCTTGTTGCTAAATTCTTTATAAATCATGCTCTTGCTACTGTGCAATTTTAAGAGTTTTTGGAGAAAGTTTGTTGTTGTTTTCTTCGTTCTTATTGGCTCTTTTTCGCTTTCTCGTTAGGATCCGAAGTCAGCAACATCCTGACCCACAGCAAGCAGGCAAGCAGTTTGATCATGTTCATCCTATTATTTTTCAAGTCTACTATATTGATTTCAACTCGTATGTATGCATTGCTATTTTGTTGTTAAATTATGGTTAGTATCCTATAGTTGCATAATCTGTAGGACTTGTTTATCCTCTACTACCATGAGCTTAGGTTATTTGCCGTGGTCGGAGTTCGATGGATGGACTCTTGCCACTTAGTAGCTTTCGATTTGAAATTGCTTAGAAATGCTTAGTTTGGTAGTCTTTGGCGATCATCGATTTTAGTCGATGATCTTGATCACACATTTAAGTATTATGTCATTCGACCGACACTTGTGCTTTGTTATTTTGTAAAGTCAAAATCGAAAATGGAAAACCGATTTGGACTTGGGCAAGTGGTCGGATGGTGGGTTATTGGGTTTGTGGTTGTCTTGCCTAAGTCAACAAGGACCGAACATCTTGTTACACTAAACCAAGCATTTTTGCGTGCTAACCACGCGAGAGGATATGGGACCTCTCTTGACTTAGTACTTTAGGCGTGGGTTATCTCCGTGTCGCAGGAGGGTGTTGTGTGTGTTGTGTGAAACATGATATGTGGTCGTGTTCTTGTGTTGGGTGTGCGGTGGTGGAGATTAGGGTAGGCTCTCCACCTCGAGGAGCGTCGTAGTTGTCCAAGGCTTTACAGGGAAGGGTAGTTGGCCGAGGCTTTACGATGACTCGACACAGCGTATGGGTTTCTATCCATACAGGCGGCTTGTGAATAATTCACAATATTGGAAACATCTCGTAAGACTTAGCCGTCTTAAAGCATACCTTGAAAGTGTGCTTAATAGCTTGGCAAAAGGCGATGCAGGCGTGTGGAGTGCAGTGGTACACCCCTGCAGGGATAAAACTATTCGAATAGCCTCGTCCTAGGTTATGGACACGCTTGGGGAGGTCTTCCAAGGGTTAGACTACAACCTTTTACACTAAAATTTGACATGGGTGGTATGAATGGGTAATTCATGCTATTGTTGTGGTGGCTAATGGTTTAGTCACTTCCAGGACTGTTGTTCTCTATCTACTGTTATATTGTTGTCATTTGCGGTTATTTGAGCATTAAAAAAAACTGATTTGTTAACTTGCTTTTAAATGTACTACATTATTGCAAATAAAGATTACTTTGTGCTGAAAATGAAACATACAGCCTCCACTCAAAAAGCTTGCATATAGCATATGTACAGGTCTGTTACTCTACACGTAAGTCTTGCGAGTACATTCAAAGTACTGACCCGGCTTTGCTGGGCTCTTTGTTGCAAGGGAGGAAGGTGAGCCCTAAGGCCCTCACTTCTGTGAAATGTGCTGTGGATTCGACGACTAGCTTGGCGGTCCGGTCGGTTGCCTTGTGGGTTAAGGGCACACTGGTCGGCTCTTTTGTTTGTAGCCATCTTATGGCACTTTTGCTTCCGCTATTAAATTTCCTTATGTATATATCTTTTGGCCGGTCGACCTATCTTTTGTAACAACTATCCTTTATTTATGTTATCCTCTGGCTGTTGTTTTGCTTCGGTTCTATGTGAATGAATGGAATTGATGCATGAACTTTGTAAAGAGGTGTGTATACTGCATTTCTGGGAAGTATACATGTCTCGAGTCTCGGATTATCTGCTCTGTGATGCTAGGACCGAATGGATGGTTAAGCATTACAAGCCGGATAAACCGGGGTCTCACATTAGCAAAAAGGTGGGGATACTTGGCTTTCAAATATTCTTCTCGTTCCCAGGTGACTTCTTTTTTTGAGTGATTACTCCATTGAACTTTGAATGAACGACTGACTTTGCTTCTAGTAATATGTTCTGTAACATGAATAATCTTGATTGGTTGCTCCACATAGGTGAGGTCCTCTTGAAGATCAATGCTCTCAAGTGGTGCTTGCTCTATTGGAACTCGAAGACACTTCTTTAGTTGCGACATGTGGAAGATGTCGTGAACTGCAGACAAAGATGCTAGTAGATCTAATTGATAGGCAACTTCACCCCTTCTTTCTAGAATCTTGTATGGTCCAACAAATCTTGGTGCGAGTTTTCCTTTGGTCTAGAATCTTCTTACAACCCTGAGAGGAGTTACTTTGAGATAGATGAAATCTCCTGTTTCAACGGACAATTCTCTCCGACGATTGTCAACATAACTTTTCTGTCCGGATTGTGACACTCTCAAGTGTTCTCTTATCATTCTTACTTTACTTTCGGCCTCATGTATTATTTCAGGCCCAAAGAATTGATATTCTCCCACTTGATCCCAAAAGAGAGGGGTTCTACACTTTTTACCGTACAGTGCTTCAAATGGAGACATTTGCAAGCTGGCTTGATAACTTCTTTTGTACGAGAATTCTGTATAAGGAAGATTCGGGTCCCAACTATTTCCAAAATCTATAGCACAGGCTCTAAGCATGTCTTCCAAAATCTGATTTACGTGTTCCGTTTGTCTATTTGTTTGGGGATGATTCGATATACTAGAGTTGAGACTGGTTTCCAAGGCTTCATGCAGGCTTTTCCAAAATCTAGATGTGAACTGCGAACCTGTCGGACACTATCCTTTTGGGTACCCTATGTACACAAACGATTCTGGTCATATATAACTCTGCTAATTTACTACTTCTGTAGGTGGTCTTGACTAGTATAAAGTGTGCCACTTTTGTCAACCGGTCAATCACAACCAAGATAGAATCATATCCCGATTGGGTCCTAGGCAATCTGGTGATAAAGTCCATACCGCTTTGTTCCCACTTCCATTTGGGAATTGGTATTGGTTGCAACAATCCAGCAGGTTTTTGATATTTCGCCTTACTCTTTGGCATAAATCACAGCGTGAAACAAACTCGGCAATTTCTCGCTTCATGCTGTCCCACCAATATTTTTCCTTCAGATCCTTGTACATCTTGGTACTTCCGGATGAATGGAGTAAGGTGATTCATGGGCTTTCTTGAGAATCAACTGCTTTATTTCCTGATGGTTAGGTACACAAATGCGGTTCCCAAACCAGACGGTACCATGCTCATCCTCTAAGAATACTGGGGCTTTGCCTCTTCGCATGTTCTTCCTGATTTCTTTAATATCCTCATCTTCTTTCGGATTTTCTCTAATTTGGCTCTGAGCGATTGGTTGAACTTCTATAGTGTTTACATAACCTTAGTTGACAATCTCTAAGTTCAAATGCCTCAATTCTTCATACAAACTTGGCTAACTTTACTGAACCAACATAGTGTTGCAATATGCTTTTCGACTCAAGGCATCTGCCACTACGTTTGCTTTACCTGGATGATAATGGATTCTAATATCATAATCCTTTATTAGTTCTAACCATCTCCTTTTTCTAAGATTGAGCTCTGACTAGGTGAAGATATATTTCAAGCTTTTGTGATCCGTGAAAATCTCACAGCGATTGCCAATGAGATAATACCGCTAAATTTTCAAGGCATGCACAATTGTTGCTAACTCTAGATCATGCGTCGGGTAATTCCCTTCATGAGTCTTCAATTAGTGAGATGCACAAACCACAACTTTTTCTTCCTACATCAGCACACATTCAAGACCCTAGCGAGAGGCATTACAGAAAACCTCAAAGTCCTTATGGATGTTAGGCAAGGTCAAAACATGTGTAGATACTAGTCTTTTCTTCAATTCTTGGAAACTTTACTTACAAGCATCGGTCCATTTAAACTTCTTCTCTTTCTTCAAATGTTGTGTCATAGGTCTAGCGGTTTTAGAGAAACCTTTGATGAATCTTTGGTAATAACCAACTAAGCCGAGGGTAATAACCAACTAAGCCGAGGAAACTCCTTACTTCGGTGATGGACTTATGTTGTTTCTAATCCATTATGACTTCAACTTTGGTGGGATATACTGCAACACCTCCTGCTGACACAATATGTCCGAGAAAAGCTACTTGGCTTAGCAAAAATTCATTCTTACTAAATTTGACATAGAGCTGTTGTTTCCTGAGTCTTTCCAAAACTATCCTTAGATGCCTCTCATGCTCTTCTTCATCCTTTGAGTATATGAGAATGTCGTCAATGAATATAACCACAAATTTATCCAATAATTTTATGATTACTTTATTCATCATATTCATGAAATAGGCTAGTGCATTTGTCAATCCAAATGACATTACTGTAAACTCATACAGTCCATATCTTATGGTGAAAGTAGTCTTAGGTATGTCTTCTGGTCTAATCTTCAGCTGATTATAGCTGGATCTTAAATTAATCTTGGACAAAACACTTGCTACCTTCAACTGATCAAAGAGATTGTCAATCCAGGGCAATGGATACTTGTTCTTAATTGTGACCTCATTAGGTGATCTGTAATCCACACACATCCTCATACTGTTGTCCTTCTTTTTTATAAATAGTACAAGTGCTCCCCAAAGTGATGAACTTGTCTGAATATAACATTTGTCTTGCAATTCTTCGATCTGTTTCTTCAGTTATGCTAACTCATTTGCGGGCATTCTGTAGGGTCTCTTTGAAATTGGAGCCGTCCCCAGCACTAGGTCAATTAGGATAATGATATCCCTATCTAGTGGCATACTAAGCAATTTTTTAGGAAATACTGTTGGACCGAAAAGGCGACTAGAGGGGGGTGAATAGGAGCACGCTCACTTTTTCAACTAAGATCAGATCCAATACAAATTTCACTCCAATAGCTATGGAAGCTATGAAGATCAATATACCAGTACAGCGGAAGACTAGTATTGAATCCAATCTAAACCTTGAAGCAAAACAACCAAAATCAACCAAAACTTAATTTCCAAGTGAAGGGCGGTCTGACCTCTATGTTAATGGCGGTTTGACCGGTCCATGAGCGGTCTGACCTCTGTGTTAATGGCGGTCTGACCTCCAGTCTGATGAATAGTGAAATCAGCACAAAAACGAAGTTACAAATAGATGTAACTTTTGATCTACAACTCCAAACTTGATGAAACTTGGTACACACCTTCTCTAGGATGTCAGGAACCTATTCCAATCGAATATCGTGAAGATCCTTGGAAAAGTTATGGCCTTTTTCAGTTTGAGAGGTGGATGGTTCAAAACCGAGTCAAAATAAAAACTAGATCCAAAAACTTGCTCGTGGGTGATTGATGATCAAGATGATCCTAGATGTGTTCCCACATGTCACAGCAAGCTAGATCACGTGAAGAAATCAATCAAAAACATGCGAATCAAAGAAAGACTCAAAATCACCAAATAGAGAGAAGAAAGGCAAAGAGACACATCTTTGAGAAAACTTTCCTTGGATTGATTTGATAGGGTTTGGGTTTACAGCCACTCCATCCATGGAGGACAAAGCTCAATCCAAGAGCACGAAATCAAATCAAAACTCTCTAGAACCCTAACCTCCACTAATCCTCTCCCTAAGCCAAACTAGGGTTTCAACAATAATGAAAGGGTTGAAGGGGGTGCAGCCACCTCCCTACTCTATTTATAGTGGAGACTTAGACCTTCTAGAAGTTTTAACTTAAATGGGCTCCCGTTAAGGCCCAACACAAACGGGTCATACACGCACGCATTTTAAAGCGCCGTCTTCAACACCTCTTGACATAAACCGCTTCTCTTTGCGTCGTCTTGCGCCGTGGGTTGGCAAAAGGTCACCAAGGTGGTATTTGGTAAGATTACCAAAATACCCCTTCTCGGTACTTCTCCGAAGACCGAGTCCATCTGCGCGAAGCACTTCGCCTGCTCCGCCACGTGTAGGTGTAGGATCAAGGATAACCGACTAGAGGGGGGTGAATAGGAGGTTTCTAAAAATTCTAGATCAAATTACTCAATTTAGCAAGATACACTAAGCAAAGCTATCTATTACAAGCTATGAGCTACAAAATTAAATGCAATAAGAAAGACTTCCCTAGTCCACGTTGTTTTTCCCGTGGTATCGAAGATTTGTCGATCTTCACTAGTCCACGTTGAGGAAGCTTGACTCGATCAAGACGGCTCCACAAATTAAGCCTTCCCTCGTAATCACTTGGTTGTTCTTCCTCCTCTCCGGAGTTGGTGAACACCGACCAATCACAACCGACGTCGGGTCTCTTCACAAACTTCTTGAAGAGATCACCGCGCAACCTCCGCCAAGTCGCCTAGGTGCCGACAAGCACCAAGAGAATAGACCTTGACCTTCACTTGACGGCAATCAAGAGCCAAAGGATCAACTAAAATGCAATGCTCTTGGTTTTGCTCACAACCTCACAAATGTGTGCAAAGAGAGTAAATGAGGAGTGAGAGGAGTGCTCAAAGCTCAAATGTATTGAATGAATGCTCAACAATCTCACCTTGAGCTGGTGGGGGTGCATTTATACCTCCCACAACCAAATATGACCGTTATACAAAAATTTAGAAACAATCAGGGAAATCGGAACTTCCGCTGTAATGTGCGGAACTTCCGCTCTTCAATCGAGTGCACTGTAACGGTCATTACTGTGGCATTAAATGCTCTGATTATAGCCGTTGGATTTATAAAGGAACTTCCGCCAACTAAAGTTCGGTTCTTAGATAATCGGAAGATCCGCTCATTCCATGGCGGAACTACCGCACTTACGAAAATGGCTAAGTCCCTAAAAAGGGTACTCTCTGGAAAAACGATCCGCAAGAATTTCGGAGCAACCGATAATCAGAACTTCCGCTCGTATAATGGCGGAACTTCCGCACTTCGAGAAATCGGCTAAGTCCCTAAAAAGGGTGCTCTCTGGAAAAAACGAACCGCAAATTTTTCAGAAGATCCGCATAGCGGAAGTTCCGTAGTGACAACGCCGGAACTTCCGATTCCGTACTGAGAAAAAGATTTTGGTTTTGAAACCAGACCAAAAGAGCATGCATGATCCTAAGTTGATCCAAAGTCATAATGAAGTGCTTTCAAGCTACTAGACAAGCTCCCCCTTAATAGTACGACATTTATCCTAAAATCCAGTCTTCCTCCATACTCCAAAGACCGGTAAAATCCAAAAGGGGTCCTAGTCTATTTGTACCTTGCCCTTGAGACAAACTCCATCTTCTCGACATTCTTTGACATGCAGCTCCTTGATTTGACTTTGTCATCTAGGACTATGCCTTGTAATCACTTCAACAAACATATTAGTCTCATATTCACATAATGTCATTAATTACCAAAACACATTTTTAGGGGCCTAGATGCTTTCAATCTCCCCCTTTTTGGTAATTGATGACAACACAATAAAGATGTGAGAGATATTTAGTTTGAAACAGAAAGCTCCCCCTTAACATGTGCATATTGAGTAGAAGATAATGTAAAGCACATGTTTGAATTTTCAGGAAATTTTGGCGGAGTTTCTGTAGATTGTTGAACTTGAAAAGAGCACTACCGAATGACAATGTTTGGAGATAAAAATATCATAAGCATTCAACATCATAACCATAAACTCAGATCCAAGTACAACAAAAAATCAAGTTAACAAGATATATCATCACAGGCAAAATATTGTCAAAGTTATTACAGACCATAATCAAAATGACAGTTCTAATATACAATAGATAAGATCATTCATAGATAAGTTCCCCTTCCCCTTTTAAACTCTCACACTGACTCACCCACTCCTCTCCCCCTTTGTCATCAAGAGGCCAAAAAGAGCTTCACTCTGCAGGAGGGTCTTGTGGAGGATCACTTGGAGGAGCACTAGGAGGATCACTAGGAGGAGAGCGGAGGCGACGTCGTCCAAAGCAATTTGGAGGAGGAAGCGCTCGCAAATCTTCTTTGAGAGCGTCGAGTCTGGCGGTGTTGGCGTCAAGTCTTGAGGTGGTGGCAGCCTCAAAAGCATCTAGTCTGGCGGAGGAAGCATCCAGACGGGAAGAGGTCGCTGCCTGGAAGGCCTCCTAAGATGCCTTCATCTCCAACAAAGTGGCATAAATTTGATCCATGGAGGCTTGGCCTTGTGGAGGAGCAGCAGCAGGATCAGCTTCAGGTTCTTGAGCTGGAGGGGGCTGAAAGTTCGCAGGTATTGGAGGACCTTCTCTTGGCTTATAGAACTTGTGGTGTGAAGGTGTAGCTCCATTATAATCAGTTTGACGAATAATTAGGTCCATAATATATGGAGCAGAATTTATCCTCTTGACCCGATCATTCTTGGTGGCTGCTATCTCCCTTATAATGACATCAACTACATCAAATTTTCTCCCATGCATGATGCAGTCCAAAATGTTCCATACATGGCCCCTTATTGCATCATAATTCCCATTTTTGGTAATATAGTATGATTAATTATCCGATTTACCAAGCTGGGAATAGGGAGAAGACCGGTTATCTTACCAGGGATAAACCTTTGAGTAGTGTCATAAAATTCAGTCCAAGATGAAAGAGGAAGAACCGGTCTATCATAAATCTGCTCAAATCTCTCGATATCCAATGCATTCTCAAAAGCACGTTTTGAGCAGGAGTATTTGACTGTCCCAGTCATCCAGGTAAGCTCAGAGAAATCTGAGGGAATGTGCACTGTGGCATAAAATTGACGAATGATTTCATCACTATAATTGCATTTGAGTGCCACAAAGTTATGGATCCCCGCTCGCTGAAAGAGCCTATATGTACCCTCATACTTATCAAGTCCGTTAAGATATGACCAATTTATGCACTTATGATCGGCAAAAGGCTTGTTGGGTCCATAGAAGAGTTCATACACTTGCCTCTGAAAGTTGGTATGAAAGCGAGGATCATCACAGTTGCGAGGAAGTGTATACTGATTCTTAAGCCGAAGAAGAGTATAATCATCAGCTGTCAGTGACTTAAGATCAATCTCAAGTTCTTCAGGCTCTCCCAATTCATCATCAGATTCTGACTGAGAGCCCTCACCCGATGCACTTGCCTCAGTATCTGAATTCTCAGAGGATTCTCTTTGATCTTCAATAGCTTTCATTTCTTCTTCTTGCCCTAAGGGAGGAGTTTTCGAAGATGATTGGCTGGCATCTGTATAGAGCTTCTTGATAGTATCTTTTGTCTTAGACATCTTCAAAAGCAAGAATGAATGAAGTGTCAAAGATAGATTCAAAAGAAAGAGATGAAAGTTCTGTTTTTGTCAGGACAATCGGAAGTTTCGCAATTTTGAACGCCGGAACTACCGCTGGCGAAAGTTCCGCGTTTTTCAACGGCGGAAGTTCCGATTATCCTGGGCCAATTCTAGAGCAACAAGATTTTTGGATTTTCAGTATCTTTGATGGATTGAGTCCATGAAATCGATGCATATACATCATACAATACTGAATAAACCTATTTGCCCAAGAAGTTTCCACAGATTTCATCTACATTTGCATTTCCCCAAAAATACAAAGCTAGGGTTCATGAGAGGAAGAAATCCGAAGGGGATTGATTATACCTTGAGGAAAGAAGTGAATGAACCCTGGAGATGCATATGATCAGACGGGATTGAGGAAAAGCCGAAGAAAAATCAATGTTTTCGGTGGAGCTTTGGGAGAGAAGAGGAGCGCACAGGAGAGAGTTAGCGGCGGCTGGAGAGAGAGAGAGAGACGGAGGAACCGCAGGGAAGTTAAAGCCTCTCAACTGCCAAAAAACGGAAGTTCCGCAATTCAACAGCGGAAGTTCCGGAAATAGGAAGGTCCGCGCCTGGAAGGCCGGCAGTTCCGATTATATTGACACTTCAGGAAGAGAGCTGGTCAGACCGCCCCTCGGGGCGGTCGACCGCCCTACCTCACGGCCCGATCACACTACAGCGGTCGGACCGATCACCAATGGGACTTAGCCAAATTTTGGCCCCTCAAATCCCAGACCCTACTGTAATTTTATATCTCGAATAACTTTTAACTGGAGACTCCAAAAATCATGAGACCAAGTGCATTGGGATCCCCTCACTTGCCTACACCCTCTATTTTTGGCCCAGCCTATTCTGACCATTTGTGGTCACGACCGGTCCGACCGCCGCACATGGCCGGTCCGACCGATTTGGGACCGGTCGGACCGCCATGCTATCGCCGGTCGGACCGCCCCTGTCCAGAAAGCCTGAACTTTGTCGAAAACTCGTGAAACGACAAACCGATAACGTCATTGCCAATTGTCACATCATCCTAAGATCTGGAGCATATCCCCATGATATCCACAATCTCCCCCTTGATGAACACATTGGCAATAATCCAGAAAATGTAATTTGGAGGTTTGAAAAGTAAAATACTTTCGTTTTCGCACAAAGACACAACTTGGTTCATAAGCAAGAGAAAGCAATGGAAATGACCAAGATGGCATCAGAATAGCATAAGCATGTGAGATAAGGCAAAAGAAAGCATAAAAACTTTGATTTCCATAAAAAGGTCAAAAATCTCACTTAAAGTCCATATGAAAGAACAATTGTTCAATTGACCTATGATCATTGTGAAGAGTA
The DNA here is from genome assembly GCA_036346395.1 of Hsuehochloa calcarea. Lineage (NCBI taxonomy): Eukaryota > Viridiplantae > Streptophyta > Magnoliopsida > Poales > Poaceae > Hsuehochloa > Hsuehochloa calcarea. Next base: position 3,303,969 of record CM070593.1, on the reverse strand, counting down.
ATAAATGCAATTCAAGTTCAAAATTGTCAATAAGACAATAAGAATGCAACTCAAAAACTCCCCCTCACTATGATCATCGGATTTCAGAAAAGTTCAAATTTTCCAACTTTCTCCACTTTGTATAATCTTCCCAACTTTCTCCCCTTTGTATAATCTTCTCCCCAACATTGAAATATCTTCTCCCCCTTTGACAATGGAGTCATCAAGGAATCACGCCTTCCTCTCATCCAGAGATAACAAATGCAGAATCAAAAGAGAATCAAAAAGAAGAGGTATGCATGAAGTGCAATGAAGTGACTTCATTTTTGTCTTTTTCAATTTTTGATTACAAGAAGCTTTGGAGATTACCCAAAAGAGCTAGCCAGCATTTCTAATATTGCACAAACAACATATCAAGCCTGACAGCGCTAGCAAGATCATGGTAATACATATATATCAAAGCTAAGCACAAAGGCTCAAAAGTAAAGCAATAGATTTGATCAATTTAAGCAAAGCTTCAAATTCAGCAAGTTCATCAACAGGGATCCTAAAATGAAATTGGCCATGTCAAAATGTCAAAGTGAGATCAAAAATCTAACAAAGACCACATTAAGAGTCAATCAAGTCCTGTATTGAATCATTTTGCTCAGTACTTCTTAAAAGCCCATTTGTCAACAGTTTTCTCATATGCATTGAATATTGAAGTTGACTAATGATCTAACTTAGTGACAAGATCCTGGACTAGGAGCCATCCACAAACTCATCCTAAGCTTCGAGCAGAAGTTGATTAAAAGTATATCTTAGTAAAGAAGATCCTGGACTAGGAGCCATCCACAAACTCTTTCTAAGCTTCTACCAGGGCGACAAATCTTGAGGTTCATGTCATTTCTGACAAGCAATCCCCATGAGATCGTCTGAATCATCAAACTATCTCCAAGTTCGTGTCTTTGACAAGCAGTCTCATAAGAGTAATTTGGCATATTTTAAGCATAAGACAATCTTGATTTTTCATTTTTCACAAGAGCAGTTTTAGAAACTCAAGAACACAAAAAGCTCAAGTAATGGTCAATTTTAGATTCAAGAGCTAACAAAGCAATTCTGACAGGGCCAATGTCACAAAAGGAGCACTAATTGCGCAACTCGCTAAAACATCCACAAATTGTAATTTTTAATTCGAGTTGTTTTAAAGTTCTAGCTCATATAGCAAAGACTTAGCTACACATGTAAAAGCATGATAATTCTAGCAAGTCAAAGAACTAGACATGGCATTGAGCAAGAAATGAAATACTAAGGCTTCAAAGGGTAATAGGCAAAGCTTCATCAATTTTAAAAGATAAGCAGAAAATCTTATATTACAATGCATCTTTTTGCATTTTTCATACCACTTGTTGTATTTTTCATATGAATGCAATATGATACAATGAGATGCAATAAAAAGCCTAAAAACCTAAAAAGTTCAAAAAGATCAATAAGTTCAGAAAAAGAATAATAAAAGATCAAAAGAACAAGGTAAGATCAGAAAAGATCGAACTCCCCCTCAAACCAACCCATAGGGATAAATTACCCCTAACTCGCTTCTCAAGGTGGCAAACCTAGTTGGGTCTAAAGGCTTGGTGAGGATATCAGCCAGTTGAGCCTCGGACTCCACGAAGTGCAGCACAATATCACCCTTCTCGACATGGTCTCTAAGGAAGTGATAGCGAATGTCTATGTGCTTGGTCCTAGAGTGTTGCACAGGGTTCTTAGCAATGTTAATAGCAGAAGTGTTATCACAGAAAAGAGGAACACTAGCGAAATTTAACTCATAGTCCTTAAGAGTGGATACCATCCACAAAATCTGACTACAACAACTAGCAGCAGCTACATATTCAGCTTCAGCAGTAGATTGTGCAACAGAGGACTGCTTCCTAGAAGACTAAGAAACAAGAGAAGTACCTAGGAAGTGACAAGTGCCCGAGGTACTCTTCCTATCAAGCCGACAGCCCGCAAAATCAGAATCAGAAAACCCCCGAATGGACAAAGAAGAAGAGCAGGAGTACCAAATACCATACTGGAGGGTAAAGTGTAAATACCTGAATATGCGCTTAACAGCTTGGCGATGGGAAGCTCTCGGAGATGCCTGAAACCTCGCGCAGAGGCAGACTATGAAGTGGATGTCCGGTCTTGAGGCCGTCAGTGCAGGAGGGAGCCAATCATCTTTGCGGTACTCGCGTTGATCCACGGCTTCTCCTTCCTCATCCGGATCCAGCGATCGAAATCGCCATGGGAGTCGCGATCGGCTTGCAGTCACCCATGTCGAAGCGTTTGAGCAGATCCTTAGTATACTTTGTCTGATGGATGAAGATCCCTTCCTTACATTGCTTGATTTGAAGCCTCAGAAAGTAATTGAGCTCTCCCATCATGCTCATCTCAAATTCCCTGGACATAGTCTCAGAAAAGCTGGAAACAAGAGCATGAGAAGAACCACCAAAGATAATATCATCAACGTAAATCTGAGCAAGTAAGAAGTCATTGCCACGCCTAAGAATGAACAAGGTCTTGTCTATCTTACCCATCTCAAAATCATTCTTAAGCAAGAAGGTCTTAAGCCTATCATACCAGGCTCTAGGGGCTTGTTTAAGACCATACAACGCTTTGGACAGCTTGAAGACATGATGTGGGTTCTTAGGATTCTCAAAGCCTGGGGGTTGCCTAACATAAACCTCCTCCTCTATGAAACCATTCAAAAAGGCACTCTTAACATCAATCTGATATAATCTAAAGCCCTTAGAGGCAGCAAATGCAAGAAGAATGTGAATGGCTTCTAGTCTAGCAACAGGAGCAAAGGTCTCATCAAAATCTGACCCCTCAACTTGGCTAAACCCTTGAGCTACCAACCTAACCTTGTTTCTAATCACAGAACCATCCTCATTTTGTTTATTTTTGAAAACACAGCGGGTTCCTATAACATTATGACCACTAGGAGGTTCTACTAGGTTCCAGACCTTATTCCTCTCAAAATTCTCTAACTCCTCATGCATGGCATTGACCCAACTAGAATCAGATAAAGCATGTGATATATCGCGGGGTTCAAAAGAAGCTACAAATGCAGAATGAGAATAGAGGTTTGGATCATGATACCTGGAGCGAGAGATTCGCTCATTGAGATTACCTATCATCTAATCAGGAGGATGCTGCTTTTGAATGTGAAGTGGCGCACCCGGAGAGGAAAATACCTCTTCGACCTCCGCAGATACTGCTGATGATGAAGATGCAGCAGATGCCTCAACTGAAGGTGAAGTAGTCACAGCAGGTTCTTGTACTGGAAGAGGAGCGTCAACAGCAGCAGGTGGAAGAGCATCATCGAGTCCATCATCATCTTCCTCTACAAATATACTCTCTGTCTCCTGTGTATCACCTGAAATATCTGATCTAGCTCCAGGGCTAGTCTCATCAAAAGTGACATTGCATGTCTCCTGAACCAGGTTAGTCTCAACATTAAAAACTCAAAAACCCCTTGAATGCGCAGGATAACCCAAAATAAACCATTAAAAGTTCTTGACTCAAATTTATCTAGGTTTCCTGTCTTGAGAATAAAACACTTAGATCCAAAGACTTGAAAGTGCGAGACAAAGGGTTTTCTACAAAACCAAAGCTCATAAGGAGTCTTGCACAAAGACGGTCTCAAAAAGACACGATTTGCAATATGGTAAGCAATAGAAATAGTTTCGGCCCAAAACCTCCTCGGAGTGCTATACTCATCTAGCATCGTCCTATCCATCTCGACTAGGGTCATGTTCTTCCTTTCCACAACGCCATTTTGTTGAGGGACGTGTAGAGAGGAGAACTGATGCTCAATTCCACACTCAGCACAAAAGGAAGCAAAAGAGGTATTCTTGAACTCCGTGCCATTATCACTACAGATCGCTCTCAAGGAACTCGGAAGTTTAGAAGCCAAACGAAGAACAAGATCATGATAACGATCAAAAGCTTCATCCTTCGAAGCAAGAAAGAACACCCAAGTGTATCTAGAAAAATCATCGACTATGACAAAGAATGTACCATTTTCCACCAACTGACCGAACACTAGCGGGACCAACAGTATCCATATGAAGCAATTGTCCCGGTCCGTCGGTCATGACCATAGTCACTGATGGGTGTGAGGCGACAACTTGCTTACCATGCCTACAGGGTGCACATACAGCATCCTTGACGGTTTTGAGTTTGGGCAAACCTCTCATGAGCTCAAGGTTGCTAACTCGCTTCAGATGATCAAAACCAATGTGCCCCAAACGACGGTGCCAAAGCCAGAACTCAGAAAAAGAAGATGAAATCAAGCACTTGAGAGAACCAAAGAAGAGATTGAAAAAATCACCTCAAAGATTCTAGCAACTCTAGTAATCCCAAAAACAAGCTCACCAGTTGAATCAAGCACCCGACAAGCATTTTTCTTAAATCTAGTCTCATAGCCATCGTCAAGAAGTTAAGAGACAGAAAGCAAATTAAACCTTAGCTTTTCCACAAGGGCGACGTCCTTGAGGATGAACTTGACGTTCACCCTGATCGATCCCGTTCCTTCAATCCGCCTTTGCCTATCATCTCCAAAGGTGATGAATTCATCACCCGTCGACCGCGTGAAGGAGGTGAACCATCTTGAGTCTCCGGTCATGTGGCGTGAACAGCCGGAGTCGACGAACCACGTGTCCTTCCTCTTTCCGCGGTAATCTTGAAAATCAAGGCACAGAAGAACTATGTGTCTCAATACTGGGGTTAGTTAAACAAGACTTGGGAACCCAGTACTGAGACACACGTTTGCGAGTAGTATGCAAAGCAGAAGTGTTATCCTTGATTAAGTTTGAAGTTCTGTTATGAGCAATAGTTACTCTAATATGATAGTTCTCCTGTCTACGAGCATGATGATGAGCATGTGACACAAATCCTAAACCAGGTTTCTTCTTTTCTACGTTATCATGTCTCGTAAAAGCTCTAGGTTGATTGGGTGAAATTCTAGCAAAAGTTTTCTTATCATTTTTCAACCTACGCAATAGGTGCAATGGTACTTGATACCACTGGGAGAAGCACCCTTTGACTTAACAGATGGTTGGGCAAAACCCGCAGATTTAAAAATAGTTTTTGCAGATTGGGTTTTAAATTCAACTAACTCATTTTCTAAGACTTGAGTAATTTTTGGCTTAGAATTATCTTGGACAGAGTTGTATCCTAATCCTTGCTTCTTATAAGGAGTTTTAGACTTGTCCAGAATCATGTTTAATTGTTTCTTACCTTTAGAAAAATTTTCTAAGGTATCCTTAAGATAAGCATTTTTTTTCAAAATTAACACATGATTCACACATTTTGCCCTTAATGGCTCTAGCATATCTCCCCTTATATAAGGTAGCTTCAAGTTTAAGAGTTTCGCAAGAGATACAAGAAGCAGAATCAATTCTATCCTTAAGCTTAGCAAATTTAGCTCTAACTGTATTTACTACGTCTTGTACTTCATGTTCTCGTTCAATGCAAAAAAGAGCAAAGGCTAGAATCAACCACACCAGAAGCAACCAACTTGCTAGAATCTAAGCATTTTTCACAAGGAGCAGATTTAACCTCACCTAGCTTAGTCCTAGCATTTTCAAGTTATTGCAAAGCAGTATCACGAGCAGATTGCAGTTTAGCAAATTCTGAGTGTAGAGCATGGCAGGAAGAACATTCATCAGATTCAAGAGTCTTAGAATTTGCAAGTTCTAAAGTCAAATTATCTACTTGAGACTCTAAGTCCTTGTTCCTAGCCATGATATACTATAAAGCTGTATCCTGACTCATGAGTTGCTCAAAGATAATTTCGCATCTATCAGAAAGGACATCATAGGAGAGAGGTACCTCATCGTCGTCGACGTCATCGGAGTCGGCCATGAAGCAAACGCCAGTGAAGTCCTTGGCCTTCCCCTTCTACTTATCTTGAGGGATCTCCTCCTCTTTGTCATCCTCGCTCCCGGAGTCCACATCGCTTAAGGATTGTTCCCCAAAAGCGGAATAACCCGGTGAGCTGCCTTTGTCAGCTTGGCAACATCAAATCTTGATTTGTTCTATTGAGACTTCTTCCAAGCTGGCTTTCCCTCCTTATGGTTGCCCAAGGCCTGAAATCGGTCCGACCGCCCAAGGCCAGCGGTCCGACCGGCAGCGCACTGATAGTTGTTATCTTGTGTTTTGATCGTTTCTAGTCTTGCTTAGGGGTGTTTATTGGATTCAATATTAGTCTTCCGCTGTACTGATATACTGATCTTCATAGCTTCCATAGCTATTGGAGTAAAATATTATTAGATCCATTATTTATGAAAAAGTGAGTGTATTCCTATTCACCCCCCTCTAGTCGCCTTTTTGGTCCAACAAGTGGTATCAGAGCCCTGTTAGTTCAATCTTGATCTTAACCGGTCACTGAACTTGGCGATGGATATATACTCCACAAAGCCCATCTTTGATGTGCACGACTATGCCTATTGAAAGAATCGCATGCGAGTCTTCCTTGAGAGCGAAGGACACGCTATATGGGAGGTTGTTCGAGTCCCGCTCATTTTCCCCGAAGTTGCTACGCCGGCTTCAAAAGTCCTTTTGGCTAACAACAATAAGGCAAAGAACCTCTTGTATGATGGGCTTAGGAGACAGGAGTATGATCGGATTTGTAATTTTGAGACTGCGCATGAGATTTGGAACTCTCTCGAAACTTACCATGAGGGTTCATCCCAAGTAAAGAAAGTACGCTAGACAGTCTATAAGCGTGAATACAATAAATTCGAGATGCGTCTTGGAGAGAGCATCGATGATATTTTCAGTCGCTTTAATAAAGTGATAAATCAGATGAAAGCTGTTGGTATTGAATATTCTCAATCTGAAAATGACACAAATCTCTTGGCTGTAATCAACACCAATGAGTGGGAGATAAAGGCTACAGCCATTGAGGAGAATGTCAATCTTTCTGATCTGACTTTGGAGCTGCTCTATAGCAAGCTTAAGACTCATGAGATCAAGAGGATTGATCATTCCAAGAAGGAAAATATGGTTTTGGTAGCAGACCCGCTCAAGAGAGCATCTGATGGGTCTTTTGAGTCTTCTTCTGGATTTTCGCTTGCAGGTTTATCTACAATCCATGAAGAGGAGTTTGAGAGTCTCCCTAAGGGTGAGTTGGCCCTCATAGTCAAAAAAGTCACACGGGCCTACAACAATATGAGAAACAGAAATCGAGGAAGTCCCGTGACTTGCTATGAGTGTGGTGAGATAAATCATATTCGGGCAAATTGCCCCAAGCTGAAAGGTAAGAGCAACCATAAGGAGGGAAAGTCAGCTTGGAAGAAGCCTCAATGGAACAACTCAAGGTATGATGTTGCCCAACTGACAAAGGCCGCTCACTGGGTGCTTGCCGCTTTTGAGGATCAATCCTTAAGCGATGTTGACTCCGAGAGTGAGGAGGACAAGGAGGAGGAGATCCCTCAAAATAAGAAGAAGGGCAAGGCCAAGGACTTCACTGGTTTGTGCTTCATGCCCGACTCCGTTGACAACGACAACGATGAGGTACCTCCTTCCTATGATGTTCTTTCTGATAGATGTGAAGCTATGTTTGAGCAACTCATGAGTCAGGATAAGGCTTTAGAATATGTCATGGCTAGAAACAAGGATTTAGAGTCTCAAATAGGTAATTTGACTTTAGAACTTGAGAATGCTAAGAGTCTTGAATCTGATGAATGTTCATCTTGCCATGCTTTGCATTCAGAACTTGATAAACTGCAATCTGCTCATAATATTGCTTTGCAACAACTTGAAAATGCTAGAAGTGAGCTTGTTGAGGTTAAATCTGCTCCATGCGAAAAATACTTAGATTCTAGCAAATTAGTTGCTTCTGGTGCTGTTGATTCTATCCTTTGCACTTTTTGTTTAGAACGCGAACATGAAGTTAAAGATATCTTAGATGCAGCTAGAGCTAAATATGTCAAGCTTAAGAACAGTATTGAGTCTTCTACATGTGCTTCATGTCCAGCTCTTAAACTTGAATCTGCTTATATAAGGACAAATATGCTAGAGCCATTAAAGGTAAAACCTGTGAATCATGTGTTAATTTTGAAAAAGAAAATGCTTATCTTAAGGATATATTAGAAAAAATTTCTAAAGGTAAGAAATAATTAAACATGATTCTGGACAATTCTAAGACTCCTTATAAGAAGCAAGGATTAGGGTACAATTATGTTCAAGATAATTCTAAGCCAAAAGTTGTTCAAATCTTGGAAAAAGGGTAGTTGAATTTAAAACCCAACCTGTAAAAACTATTTTTTAATCTGCAGGTTTTGCACAATCATCTGTTAAGTCTAAGGGTGCTTCTCCCAGAGGTATTAAGTACATTGCACCTATTGCAAAAAGAGTGGACATTTGATTGAGTTCTGTTGGCGTAGGTTGAAAAACGATAAGAAAATTTTTGCTAGAATTTCAACTAATCAACCTAGAGCTTCTATGAGACATGATAACATAGACAAGAATAAACCTGGTTTAGGATTTGTGTCATATGCTCATCATTATGCTCCTAAACAGGATAACTCTCATGTTAGTTTAACCATTGCTCATAACAGAACTTTAAATAAAATCAAGGATAGCACTACTGCTTTGCATACTACTCGCAGACGTGTGTCTCAGTACTGGGTCCCTAAGTCTTGTTTAACTAACCCCAGTATCGAGACACATCGTTCTTCTGTGCCTTGATTTTTCAGGATCACCGCGGAAAGAGGAAGGACACGTAGTTCATCGACTCCGGCTGTTCATGTCACATGATCGGAGACTCAAGATGGTTCATCTCCTTCACGCGATCGACGGGTGATGATTTCATCACTTTTGGAAATAATGGTCTTAAGCAAGCCCTTAGAGCCTGGTCTGGTAGACTTAAGATTTCTCTTTGCTTAAGAATGATTTTGAGATGGGTAAGGTAGACAAGACTTTGTTCATTCTTAGGCGTGGTAATGACTTCCTACTTGCTCAAAATTACATTGATGATATTATCTTTGGTGGTTCCTCTAATGCTCTTGTTTCCAGCTTTTCTGAGACTATGTCCAGGGAATTTGAGATGAGTATGATGGGAGAGCTCAATTACTTTTTGGGGCTTCAAATCAGGCAATGCAAGGAAGGGATCTTTATCCATCAGACGAAGTACACTAAGAACTTGCTCAAACGTTTTGACATGGGTGACTGCAAGCCAATCTCCACTCCCATGGCAACTTCGACTGTTTTAGATCCAGATGAAGAAGGAGAAGCCGTGGATCAACGCGAGTACCGCAGCATGATCGGTTCCCTTTTGTACCTGATGGCCTCGAGACCGGACATCCACTTCACGGTCTGCCTTTCTACGAGGTTTCAGGCGTCTCCGAGGACTTCCCATCGCCAAGCCGTTAAGCGCATATTCGGGTATTTACACTCTACCCTTCTGTATGGCATTTGATATTCATGTTCTTCATCTTTGTCCATTCGGGGGTTTTCTGATTCTGATTTAACGGGCTGTCGACTTGATAGGAAGAGTACCTCAGGCACTTGTCACTTTCTAGGCACTTCTCTTGTATCTTGGTCTTCTAGGAAGCAGTCTTCTGTTGCACAATCCACTGCTGAAGCTGAATTTGTAGCTGTTGCTAGTTGCTGTATTCAGATTTTGTGGATGGTAACTACTCTTAAGGATTATGGGTTAAATTTTGCTAGTGTTGCTCTTTTTTGTGATAACACTTCTGCCATTAATATTGCTAAGAACCATGTGCAACACTCTAGGACCAAGCATACAGATATTCGCTATCACTTCCTTAGAGACCATGTCGAGAAAGGTGATATTGTGCTACACTTTGTAGAGTCCGAGGCTGAACTGGCTAATATCCTCACCAAGCCTTTAGACCCAACTAGGTTTGCCACCTTGAGAAGCGAGTTAGGGGTAATTTATCCCTATGGGTTGGTTTGAGTGGGAGTTCGATCTTTTCTCATCTTACCTTGTTCTTTGATCTTTTATTGTTCTTTTTCTGAACTTATTGATCTTTTTGAACTTTTTAGATTTTTAGGCTTTTTATTGCATCTCATTGTATCATATTGCATTCATATGAAAAATACAACAAGTGGTATAAAAAATCCAAAAAGATGCATTGTAATATTAGTTTTTCTGCTTATCTTTTAAAAGTGATGAAGCTTTGCCTATTACCCTTTGGAGCTTTAGTATTTCAATTCTTGCTAAATACCATGTCTAGTTCTTTGACTTGCTAGAATTATCATTCTTTTACATGTGTAGCTAAGTCTTTGTTGTATGAGCTAGAACTCTAAAAAATAACTCGAACTAAAAATTGCAATTTGTGGATGTTTTAGCGAGTTGCGCAATTAGTGCTCCTTTTGTGACATTGGCCCTGTCAGAATTGCTTTGTTCGCTCTTTAATCTAAAATTGATCATTACTTAAGCTTCTAGTGTTCTTGAGATTCTAAAACTGCTCTTGTGAAACTTGAAAAATCAAAAGATTGTCTTATGCTTAAATTGTGTCAAACTACTCTTACGAGACTGCTTGTTAAATGACATAAACTTGGAGATAGTTTGATGATCTAGACGATCTCATGGGGACAGCTTGTCAGAAATGACATGAACCTCAAGATTTATCGCCCTGGTAGAAGCTTAGGAAGAGTTTGTGGATGGCTCCTAGTCCAGGATCTTCTTCATTAAGATATGCCTTTAATCAACTTCTGGTCGAAGCTTAGGATGAGTTTGTGGATGGCTCCTAGTCCAGGATCTTGTCACTAAGTTAGATCATTTGTCAACTTCAATATTCAGTGCAAATGAGAAAAATGTTGAAAAATGGGCATTTGAGAAATTTGAGCAAAATGATCCAATACAGGACCTGATTGACTCTTAATGTGGTCTTTGTTAGTTTTTCTTATCTCACTTTGACATTTTGACATCGCCAGTTTCACTTTAGAATCCCTCTTGATGAACTTGCTGAATTTGAAGCTTTGCTTAAATTGATCAAATCTATTGCTTTACTTTTGAGCCTTTGTGCTTAGCTTTGATATATATGTCTTACCATGATCTTGCTAGCGTTGTTAGGCTTGATATATTGTTTGTGCAATATTAGAAATGTTGGCTTACTCTTTTGGGTAATCTCCAAAGCTTCTTGTAATCAAAAATTGAAAAATACAAAAATGAAGCCACTCCATTGCACTTCATGCATACTCCTTCTTATGCTTCTTATGTTTCTTTCTTCATTCTGCATTTGTTATCTCTGGATGAGAGGAAGGCGTGATTCCTTAATAACTCCATTGTCAAAGGGGGAGAAGATGTGTTAATGTTGTACATAAGGGGAGAGAAGATTTTTGGAGAAGATATATAACATTGAAAAAAAAGGGAGAAATTGAAAATTTAAAAGTTTATAAAATTTGAGGATCATAGTGAGGGGGAGTTTTTGAATTGCATTCTTATTGTCTTATTGATTCTTCTGAACTTGAATTGTATTTTTTTAATCCTCACAATGATCATAGGTCAATTGAACAATTGTTCTTTCATATGGACCTTAAGTAAGATTTTTGACTCTTTTATGGAAATCAAAGTTTTTACGCTTTTTTTGCCTTATCTCACATGCCTATGCTATTCTGATGCCAGTTTGGTCATTTCCATTGCTTTCTCTTGCTTATGGACCCAGTTGTGCCTTTGTACGAAAACGAAAGTATTTTACTTTTCAAACCTCCAAATTACATTTTCTGGATTATTGCCAATGTGTTCATCAAGGGGGAGATTGTGGATATCATGGGGATATGCTCTAGATCTTAGGATGATGTGACAATTGGCAATGGCGTTTGCAGTTTATCGTTTCATGTGTTTTCGACAAGTTTCAGAACTATCAGGCAGTAACTGGTCTGACCGGTCATAGCGTGGCGGTCAGACCGGTACCAAATCGGTCCGAGCAGCCATAGGCGGCGGTCGGACCGGTGAACTTAAAAAGTGTTACTTTTAGCTGGGCCAAAAATAGAGGGTATAGGCAAGAGAGGGGATTATATTGCACTTGATCCCATAATTTTTGGAGTCTCCAGTCAAAAGTTCTACTGGATTGAAAATTTCAGTAGGTTTCGTTTTCAGAGACTGAAAATCGGCTAAGTCATTGCTGGCGTTCTGACCGGCCCATGTGTGGCGGTCAGACCGGCCATGGTCGGCGGTCAGACCGGCCCTAGGGGCAGTCTGACCGGTTTCCACTTGGTTCGTCGCCCGGCGTGGCGGCGTTGTGCGGTTGTTAGGTCAAAGTCATGAGTTTCAAGGCATATATGGTGCATGATGCATGTTTTGACTAACATGGGTCAAGTTATCAAGAATTTATTCCCAAATTCGGTTTACTTGTCTATTGTTGTGCAGGTTACTTAGTGGTCAACGACGGTCAACGGCGATGATGATCGGGACTAGGCTTGGAAAGCTGAGGTCCAGAACGATTGACGATGCCGGGTGAGGTCAATGTACTCAAGCGTGGTACAAGATGGACAAGGGAGATCTATTAGCTAATCCGAGGTGCAAGATGACGCTAGGTGTAGCTAGTTAGGTTAAGATGAGATAAAGACGACGCTTTAAAATGCGTGCGTATGTGTCCCGTTTGTTTGGGCCTTAATGGGAGCCTAATAGGATCAAACATCTAGAAGGTCTAAGCCTCCACTATAAATAGGAGAGGGTGGCGGCTGCACCACTGCTTCGCCTTTTTGCTATTTTGGAAAACCTTAATTCTCTTAGGGAGAGCTTTGGTGGAGACTAGGGTTTAGAGAGTTTGATGTGATTTTCGTGCTCTTGGATTGAGCATTGTCCTCCATTGATGGAGAAGCTGTAAGCCCATATCATATCAAATCAATCTAGAGAAAGTTTGATCACGTCTTGCCTCATTGCGTTCTTTCTCTCCATTTGATGATTTTGGGTCTTTCTTTGATCTGAGAGTTTTTTATTGAATTCTTCACGTGATCTTGCTTGCTGTGACGTGTGGAAACCTATCTAGGATCATCTTGATCATCAATCACCCACGAGCAAGATCTTGGATCAAATTTTTGTTTTGACCCGGTTTTGAACTCTTCTTTGATCAAACAAAAAAGGATCTTTATTCTTTCAAGAATTATCATAAATTTCAATTCGAATAGGTTCCTGATATCAAATAGAAGGTGTGTTCCAAGTTTCATCAAGTTTGGATTAGTAGATCAAAAGTTGCATCTATCTTCATCTTCGTCATCGGGGCTGTTCTTCTGTTCTGGAGGCTGGCGGTCAAACCGCCCATAGCCACCGGTCAGACCGGCCTGAAATCGGTCCGACCACCCAAGGCGGCGGTCCGACCGGCAGCGCACTGATAGTTGCTATCTTGTGTTTTGATCGTTTGTAGTCTTGCTTATGGGTATTTATTGGATTCAATATTAGTCTTCCGCTGTACTGATATACTGATCTTCATAGCTACTGAGTAAAATATTATTGGATCCATTATTTGTAAAAAGTGAGCGTGCTCCTATTCACCCCCCCTCTAGTCGTCTTTTCGGTCCAATACTATTCACCCCCTTTAGTCGGCCTCCTCAATCTTACAGAGGCGCAACGCAGGGTGAACGACAGCCTCCAGCTACCCGGTCTGCGATGGCTCGAGCAAGCAAGGAAGAACTGGAGAAGAAGAAGGAGTGGAAGAAGACAATGACAAAAATATCCAAAAGGGCAAATAATGACTCTCTAACCATGTGTCAAATTATCAAGCGTAACAAAAATAATAACACATGATAAAAGACACATGGAAACTTGGCCAAATAATCAATATTCTTTTTTTTGGTTGAGGCAAGGGATAACAGAAACCACATGGAAACTATTGTACAGTTGACCTCACCATCGAGAATTCACGGGCACGCGGTCATTGACACGTGGCAGGGCGTGAGGACTCCTCCACGACGTCGACACTGACTACGGCCAGGAGTTCTTCTTCGGCTCCATGGCTGCGGCGGGCTCTGAGACCAAGCTGCTTGACACAATGACTGAATTTCAAAACTTACAAAATCCCACAACTTCCAACTAACACAGAACAAAATTGAAATCAAGAAATTTTAATTTGACATCAAAAAAATTCCAATCGGCACCTTCCAAATTGACACAAACTTTTAAATTGGAAAATTTCAAATTCAAACACAAAGATTTTCAAATATAAAACTTCCAATTGATACAATCAAATAGGGAACTTTCAAAAATGACATTCAAACCTACAAAAGGGGGACTTCACGTCGCGAGCTCCCGGGCAAACGCTGGTGGCATATGCTCCAGTGGTGGCCCAGAGAAGGTGGCACGTTTCTCGGCCCCATGCTAGACGATGGTGTGCACAGTGCGCGTGGTAGCCCCCACACTAGTAGATCGAGGACGGCGGCGTAGGCAGACTCGAGGATGACAGCGTGAGCATACTCATGGACGACAGCCAGGCACAGTTTGAGTGCGACAGTGTGAGTGGACTCACGGGCCACAACAGTGGCGGATCCAGAACCAAAATTTATGGGGTACTCTCACATTCTTGCGGCTTGTCGAATGCCGAGTTACCGACCAGCGGTAGTCTACCTGAATGTGGTTGGGCTAGAGGTTGCTACGGGAGTACACCATGAGTCATCTGTCTGTAGGGGGTGCCAGCCCCGGCCACCCCTGGGCGGCAGCAAGTGGGCTCAAGGACAACGCCCTGACTGTGCTTGAGGCTACAGAAAGGAAGGGAAAGGGGGGTGAGAGGCATGCATGGGTCGGTGACGCTGAGGCACGATTTTTTTTAAATAATACTATTTTAAAATAAAAATAAATAGTCAATTATTTTTTACAAAACTAGGCTACTATCGCCATTTGAAATTGTGAAATATTCATGTCGCCATTCCAAATGGCGATAGTAGCATAGGGACTGGCGACAGGGACCCTGTTGCCATTTCAATTGGCGACACAGATCTCGTAAGTTCCTAAATTTTTTAATATTAAAATTTAAGAAAGCTGTCATTTCAAATAGCGACAGGTATACCACAATGTAACACCCTGACCCAAAATCGGCTCAATGCCCATTGCAAGTAGGGCGGACCCTTTACACATAGCACCTCACTTACACTTTCATCCTCGCTTCGTGTAAAAGGGTTAACCCGGAGGTGCTACGTTTGGATCCAACAGGCATTATAAACTACTACAACTCACTTGAGACAAGCAATATGGGACTAATCCCACCACACAACTCCTCATGGGCCACATGGGCCACGCTATGAGCAGGCCGGGGTATTACACTCACCCCCTTAAGGGCGCCCTCGGCTGACATACCGCATATGCGGCAGATGCCCGAACCACCCCTCGGTACACGTCCGCGTCCAAAGTGTAAGTGAGGTGCTATGTGTGTCTTGGTCCGCCCCGGTGAAATGGGCATTGAGCCGATTTTGGGTCGTGGTGTTACAGATGGTATCGAGCATCAACCTTGCTTGCAGACGGCGTGCGGGGATGCGCGGGCATATGACGATGGCGCATGTGGTCCCGGAGTGGACACATGGCATGGTATATGTGCCGCAGACCTTTGGGCACGGACGTGTCCGAGGGGTGGTTCGGCATCTGCCGCATATGCGGTATCTTTGCGAGGCGTCGGCCCTTAAGGGGTGAGTCTAATACCCGGCTGCTCATAGCGTGGCCCATGTGGCCCATGAGGAGTTGTGTGGTGGGATTAGTCCCATATTGCTTGTCTCAAGTGAGTTGTAGTAGTTTATAATGCCCGTTGATCCAAACGTAGCACCTCCGGTTAACCCTTTACACGGCGAGGATGAAAGTGTAAGTGAGGTGCTATGTGTGTGCGGGTCCGCCCCACGGTGGGCTGGGCATTGAGCCGATTTTGGGTCAGGGTGTTACAGAAACTGCGCTCACACTCATCAGTCCACTGGAATCTCACACCTTTTTGAGTAAGCTGAGACATCGGTTTGGCGATGATAGAGAAATCCTGCACAAAACGCCGATAATAACCAGCCAAGCCCAAGAAACTCCTCACCTCCTTCACATTAGTCGGCCTCTTCCAATCCACCACCTGTGGAGACCTTACCAGATCAACAAAGAATACCACGAGGGTTAATCACATGACCCAGAAAACCCACTTCTGAAATCCAGAACTCACACTTCTTCAACTTAGCATAGAACTTGTGCTCTCTCAAAGTATCTAAAACCAGCCTCAAATGACGCTCATGATCCTTATTGGTCTTGGAATAGACAAGAATATCATCAATGAACACCACCACGAAGTCATCTAGATACTCGTGTAACATGTTGTTCATGGTTTCCATAAAAATAGCAGGTGCATTAGTCAATCCAAAGGACATAACTTTATACTCATAATGCCCATACCTGGTGGAGAAAGCAGTCTTCTCTACATCCTGCTCACGCACACGGATTTGATTATACCCTGACTGGAGATCAATCTTGGAGAACACTTGAGCTCCATTTAACCGATCAAACAAGTCCTCAATGCGGGGCAATGGATATTTGTTCTTGATTGTGACTGCATTAAGCGCACGATAATCAATACACATGCGCCAACTCCCATCCTTCTTCTCAGTGAATAGAACAGGAGCTCCCCATGGCGATACACTACGCCTGATCAAACCTTTAGCCAACAAATCATCCAATCGCTTCTTCAACTCGTCCCAAGCGGACGTGCTAATCGATATGGAGACATCGAGATGGGACGAGTACCCGGAACAAGATCAATGCGAAACTCCACGTCTCGCGCAGGTGGTAAGCCCGGAAGCTCAGCTAGGAACACATCTGGGTAATCACTAACCACTGGAATTTCCTCAATCTGCGAAGCCACGCTCGGTTTATCAGCAAGAGCTAAAAGAAGCCCGATTTTCACTACACGACCCGAACAATCGACCAACATCGAAAGAGAGCGCGGGCGCACTCCTGAAAAGTCAAAGTCTCCCGGGCGAGGTGCCGCACGAAGTACTTCTCTGAAACAGGATATCACGGCTCGATAAGAGTGCAACCAATCCATACCCAAGATAACGTCGAGCGGCTCCATTTGAATAACTATCAAATTCGCGTGAACTTCTCTCCATCAATGACAATAGAACACCCAGGACAAGCAAGAGAACTAGCAATAATTCCCCGGAGAACTAACTAACACCGATCGAGAAATCCATTTGCATACTCAAGTTCGCTCTCCTAGCAAACGCCGATTTAAACAAGCGAAAAGGTAGCCCTGAATCAAAAGGACTAAAGCATCAAACGAATCCACAAGCAAAGTACACATCACCACGTCGGACGACCGCGGACTCATTGTGGGCATGGCGTACACTCCGTGGCGCCATGGCGAAGAAGACGACGCCGGGCGGCGAGCCCCAACAATCTGGCGTGGCGGTGCGAGTAAAGCCGGTCGTGTAACCCGCGGTGCGAAGGTGGCGGTACCCGATAGTACCCTACCGGGGCGCCCAAGTCGAAGAAAATGGCGTGGCCGCAGAGCGATCATCATCCGGAAAGATCCTCGGCGGACCCATCAAGAAGAAGATGGCACGAGCTCCCACTTGATCACGCTTAGCGGGTTCCGCGACACACCGCTCCTTGTGACCCGGCGGCCACACCGACGGCAATCTCCCGTCCAAGAGCACTCAGCGAGGCGGTGTCCATCTCCGCACTTAAAGCAAAGCATGCCCGCCTGGGACAGGACGAAGAGCCGAGTACTGCAAAAGAACGAGGCGCCAAGAAGGAACGGCCTCGATCGCTTAGACTTGAAGGATGCGGTCCTCCCTTGAATTTCTTGAAAGCGTGTCATTGAATGCACCCACTTCCTCACTAGAGCTCCTCTTCGGTCACCACCGAAGCAACGATCCACCAGAGGCTTGTCGCCTTTGTGAGTGCATCTCCAACTCCATGCCCCTAGCTTGCTCCACAACAGAGTCAGTAGTCACAGAGTGGAGTAGCTCCCAACACATGCCTTGTACTCGAGATTGAGACCCGACGGAACCTCTTGGCTTTCGAAGATCATCGTTCACATCTTGAAGGGACGGCGAACCAAGTTGTTGAACTCACCTCATAATCGCGATAGACCTCTTCCCCTGAGCAAAGGTCGTCAAGGCAACCTCCATCTTCTCAACAAATGAGTAGGGGTAAAACTTTCCCTTGAACTGATCAACAAAGTCCTCCCAAGTGACTGGACCTTGAGTGGCGGTCCTCGAAGACAACACGCCCTCCCACCAAATATCCGCTTGCCCTTTCAGCTGAAAGGCTACAAAACGGACCCTCTGAAGTGAAGACATCTCCAAAGCTCCAAACTGCCTCTCCATGTAGCGCAACAGGTCCATTTGCACGACCGGTGTGCCCGACCCGTCAAACGGATCCAACCTCAACCCCATCCACTCTCGAAGTGACATCCGTACCTCAGGAACCGGTGGAGGAGCGACAGGAGCAACAACAGATGCCGCAGCAACAGGAGCTGCCGGCGCCTGTTGACGAAGAGCACGGATCTCTCCCACCAACTCTCTCAGCAAAGCGGGGGTCTCATCTTGGGCCCCAACCGGAGGCGGGTCAACAGCAACCCCTCACCATCGACTCTTTCAGGAGGTGGCTCCACGGACCCTCGTCCGCGCCCCGACCTCCACGATCGCGCCACCACGACCACGTCCTCTACCCCTCGGCATAGCTATCAACCACAATCAACAATACACAATGAGTTCAAAGATCAAAATAAAATCATCCATCAATAAACAACATAACGGAAGCGTAAAACTATATTCGTACCTCTCTCTAACCTCATCAGGCACTAGTGTGTCAAATTTTAGGTTAGTTAACCATTAGCAAATTTTAGTTGATTTACTAAACTAAAACAAATTTTAACAATTTTAGTTTGCCTATGTTGTTAATCTATTCACCACGGACCTAAAGCCCCTCGATACCAAGCTGTAACACCACGACCCAAAATCGGCTCAATGCCCAAATTTCACCGCAGTGGGCGGACCACACACACATAGCACCTCACTTACACTTTCATCCTCGCTTAAAAAAGGGTTAACCGGAGGTGCTACGTTTGGATCAACAGCATTATAAACTACTACAACTCACTTGAGACAAGCAATATGGGACTAATCCCACCACACAACTCCTCATGGGCCACATGGGCCACGCTATGAGCAGGCCGGGGTATTACACACAAGCCCTTCTCGCCATACCAAATGGTGGCACAATCTACCCAATAAAATACTCTAAAATTCTGGAATAACTCACTTTTATTCAAAAAAGTGATAGAGGTAGGGAAGGGAGAGGAGTAGTGGGGAGGAGAGTAGCTAGCGAAGCACTATACGTTTGGTCGTCCACCTTTCAGTTAATTTTTTTAACCAGAATGGATTACATAGTTTTAGACGTACGGTTACGTAGTGTAATATGTTGTGCATAATCCTTTTCAGTGGGTAGTTTAGTTTTAGATATGCGGTTAATTGTGACAATCTTGTTTATAGTGCAGTACGTCAAATATATCGGACGCCACCAACTTTAAAATTTATTATGGTTAGGGGACTATTCTTGAGGGCCCTAAGGGGTTGATTTGCATTATTTCCAATCGGCGATCGTGACCCTAGCATGACCAGAGCAACATACATTGGGAGCTGTGATGTGGTGGTTGTTCCACACATTCGATTTGGATCATGGTGTTTATGATCTGAATTGAGTTGCCTTGCCAGTCGAGCACCATAGGGCACATATTGGGAATCAGTGCAACTCAAGGGAATAAGGTTATGGTAGTCATATGTACGCAGGGTGAGGGAGAAACGGTGAGATTCGGTACTTCTAGCCTAGGCATATGCCAAGCCTACTCCTGCATTAGCGGTTGAACAAGAAGGGGGTGGTGATGTCAAAGAAGAAGTTGGGGACTCCAGCCATAGCGCAGTGCACACAATGGTCGAACGACACGAAGTTACTGATGCTATAGATGAAGGCCCTACGGAAATAATTCCTTCAGTCATGCAAGCTTGTAGGCTTGCTGACAACGGTGAGGAGCTGGAAGCACTAGTCCAAAGGATGGATCTCGAAGACCAGGACTACATGGTATTGTCAGAAGATGAAGGATCCGATGGTGAGGATGCTGTGGAACAGCAGGTGGTTCTATCCGAGTGGAACACATACCAGGTCGACAATCTCATCATTACCGAAGGCTTCCATGTGCCATGGGAGTATGACCAGAGCAAGTTAAAGCAAGGAGCTATGTACAAATGCAAGGAGGTCGTGCGGAGGCGGTCAAATTCTAGGTCATGTCGATGCGGCGTACATTCATAATCATCAAGTCTAACCCAAGATGCTATGACGTGAAGTGCAACATAGAGGGATGCCCTTGGTGAGTGTACGTATTTCAGCCTAAGTGGGACCCCTACTGGAAATGCTCTATAGTGGTCCCTCACACATGTGTAGTCGCTGAGTCAGTGCAATCCCACAAGAACTCGTCATCAGGTTTCATCACGAACATCATATACGGTGAGATCATGGATAATCTAGATTTTGAGCAACAGTCCATCATTCTGATGATTAAGGCAAGGTTTCAGTACACAATCAGTTATGCTAAGGCATGGAGGGCAAACACAGAAGACATTGGTGAAGGGTAACGCGGCAAGGCTACTATAGCACAAACAAATTTTTACCGTGTAACCAAGGAACCACTGCAAGTAATAGATCACGAGATTACCGCTAGACACGCCGACTCGTAGCGAAGTAGAGTCGTTGTAGCGAGTTGATGTAGTCGTGGTCGTACTCACGACGCGTCTCCTCCTTCGAGTAGTCGTACTCGTCGCGTGTCTGCTCCTCCGAGTGGTCGTACTCGTCACGTTACTTCTCCTCCGACTCCGGTGAGCGTCACGAGTTGCGGATTGTCCTAGTGCTGATGCTTCGCAACAACACCTCCGAGGTATCCACATGTACGGGGCAGGATCACCACGCACTGGAGTGCTAGCGCCTGCGGCGTGGTTGAGAAGGCGTGGCAATTAGGGTTTCGGGAGTTCTTCCAAAGATCATCCTCTCGTCTCCCCTACCCCATGCCACCGCCTCTTTTTATATAGCCATCCATGATGGGTCTCGACCTGGAGGCCCATTAGGAACTCTTGGCCTATATGAATTCGGATCACCATCCAAAACAGATCCTTGCCCTTTAAGTGTGCAACCCCACAGGTTCATGTGTAATCGGTTATGACTCGGAAACTCTTTTCCGGCTACTAGTCGTCAGCGGTACCTAGCAGCACATAACGATTCCCAAAGACACATAGAATATATCAGACGAACCTTGATGTAATGTGATCTATGATCAGGTCCTCATCTCTTACGACCAGTTCGTATCTCTATACGACCAGGTTGTATTTGGTCACGACTAGTTCGTAACTCCTTACGACCAGGTTCTTACCATTCTGTGATTACGTTCGACCAATCTATGACCAGCTCGTATCTCCATACGACTAGTCCGTAACTGATCGAACTAAGCAACCTACTCATGCATTCTCCCTTTGCCTCACGATGCCTGGTTGAACTCCAGGTGAGATTATGTGTCAACCATGGACTGTTCAATATTTTCTCGATCGAGTGTCGGATAACATCATGTGGTCGATACTTCGATCACTAGTGGCATGGCCATGCACTTTCTTTATCTGATCACCACGAGGGGCCCAGAGACATCCCTCGTGTTATATTAGGAGGGGCAAATCCCATCTCGACCAGTCACATCCCTCCGCATGTTTCATAGCATACCCGAAAGCTACCTTTACAACTACCCAGTTACGAGTAGCGTTTGGTAACCCCTAAGAGTGCTATTACGCATGTAGGGAACCATACTGATCTCAGGTCTAAGGATTATACATCATCATTACTTGAGACCAACTAATGACACAAAGATTCATAACAATCTCAATAGTGTCCCAATGATGGGTCTATCCAACCCTATGTTCTCTAACATGTGCTCACATTATTGATTCGATATCCCCATATCCATGACCGGTGAAACCAGGTCATCAATCAATACATGTGCTAGTCATAGAGTCACTGGTGTTCCGTCCAGTGACCTCCGACCAGGGATACATTTAGAATGACATCATATAAGTTAAATAGTTCCACCAACAATTCACATACTTATTGATCTATAAAAATGATTCATTCAAGGAACATGATAACATATTATCAAAAATATGAACATAATGAAATATCATCGTCTCTATGATTGCCTCTAGGGCATATTTTCAACAATTGGAATCAATGTTCGGTACGTTTGAGGACTCCTACCACAACCTCCTCATCCAACTCTGAGTCATACAAGACAGGGATTCTGACACTCATGTCGACATTCAAGATTCAACGCATCCGAAGTGGGGCAATAAGAGGTACTGAAGCGAGAATTTTTTGCCTTTGGTCCATGCATCAATGCATTCTGGCACTACCGTCCAATCTTGTGCGTGAATGTCACATTCCTTACTGAAAAGTACAAGAGCCAGATATCGACTGCAATAGCGACGGAAGGTAACAATCAAATTCTTCCTGTGGCATTCGCATTTGTTGAAAGCCAGAACACGAACAACTAGTTGTGGTTCCTGAGAAGTTTGAGGGTTTCTGTTGTACAGGGTAGTTCTAACGTATACGTCATACATGATCGGCATACGGGTCTGCTGAGTGCAATAACCCACCTACAATAAGTAGAAAATGAACCACTTTCATGAGGGGATCTACAGAGCAGGAAGTTCATGAGGCACATGGGTGCAAACTTCTACATGCAGTTCCTCAACAAGTACTTGATGAACCTATTTAAGCAGTTGTGCAACCAGGACCAATAGCAAAAGTTTGGCGCACTTTGAAAGATTCTGGATGAGCAGACCTAAACGTGCAGAAGGGAGGCAGCGAAAAAGACCGCTACGAGCACTGACCAGACCCCGAAGCATTGCCATAGCTACTAACAGATGATCCTAGTGTGTCGAGAAAGACGGGGGCGCAGGTGAAATGCTTCTCGGACTGGATTGAGCACGAGCCTAAGGAGAAGTGGACGTTGCTATATGACAGGGGTGGTGCTCGATATGGTGTCATAAAAATCAATCTAACCGAGGTGTATAATTGAGTCATGTGCGGCGTCAGGTGCCTCCTTTTGGTTGGTATTGTGGAGGTAATTCTCCGCGATACCACAAATTACTTTATTGATAGAAGCAACAACAGGTCGCTCGCCATGGAAAATGTCAGGGTACTATACTCCATCATGATCACCAAGTACATAGAGGAGAAGAGCAAGAAAGGTGAGATGCACCGAGCATTCAAAATGGGCATAAGGGAGCATCGCTTTGAGATACTACGTAGGGATAAAGGACATCGTGGGACGAATCGTGAGAGGATCACGCACGAGTGCACGCTACGCCGCGCTAATTGCGTATGCACTTGCAGCAAACCTCTTCTTCTGCATAGGCTCTGCTCACATGTCATAGCCACATGTTCGATTGTGGCGTAGCATCCCGACTAGTACCTCTCTGATTATTTCAATAAGGAGGAGGTGATACAAATTTGGAGTGCATAGCTGTATGGTTATTACGTGATTGGTCATTTCACTGGCTATCCGACCTGGGAGCAACTTATCTTAATCGTAGATATTGATAGGCTGAAGGGTAAGGTTAGCCAGCGACAGGTACGGGGTATCAGGAATGATATGGACGAAGCAGAAGCCCATTGTCGTTAGAAAAAGTGCTCCATTTGCAGGGAGTCTAGGCACACATTCAAGAAATACCTTACGAGAAATCCAAAGGATGAAGAAGACATCGACCGTCCGGACGTCGCCGCGGGGACCTCATCTGATGGCCCACTCGATGTGGTCGATAGGGCGGACGTTGATGTTGTGGGCCACGAGAAATGTTCGTCTTACTGAATGTTCTGTAATATTGTTTTGATTTGTCGATAAAAAACGTAATGACGTTGTGCTGAATGTTTTTCAATATTATTGTGATTTGCTCACAAAATATGAGGTCAGAAATAGATAATAAAAAAGCACGATCTGTGTTGCTTAGTTTTGTAAAAAAAAAAAAAACTTGACTACTTACTTTTATAATTTTTTTTAAAAAGTAATTTTTTTTAATAGCTGAGGCGCGGCACGCCGGGTGAGCGGACGGACCCGCGGTTGGCTGTGGTCGCGGCTCGTTCCACAGTGGGACACGTCTCAGTCATCGAACACCCGTCCGCGACAAAATCCCGGTGCGGCGCCCGCAAACTGGTGAAACTGTGAATACCTAGTGTGACAACGCCATCGGAACAAACGAATTTCGTAGGGATCGGACAATAATTGGTCGATTTTGTACATAAATTTCTATGCGTTTTAACGGTTCTTAAGACCGAACCCTGTTGCAACTAGTTGACAATAGGCACTTGAAATATCATAGAATGGTAAAATTGTTAAGCTTCACGCTGTCACACGTTGACAGCAAACGAGCCCGGACGCTCCTGATGAGACGCCGGTACGATAATTATGGACACGAAGCTCTAGAAGCCGCAGCATGCGCCACAGCAAGGCAACGTGTTCATCATGCCCCCCTTGGAAGAAAGGAAGTTTATCATGCTGGCACAATCACTTCCAAAGCCCTGTTACAATGGCAATTTAATACAGTAATGCATACATCAACTTTACTTCACTAGTCTCCTGCCTTTGTTCCCTCTTCGGATACTCCAGGTTGATGACAAGCTCTGTATAGCGAGGTTGTCTTCAGGAAAAATCGCAATTACAAAATTCGGTTGTGAAATAATGGAGATAAGGCTTGACTTGCTGCTCGCATGTACAATGTAACACAAAGGACAATACCCGCCTTCAAGATTCCTCTCATGCTTCGTTAGGCACTTAATGGTCTCCCTGCAGATAAGCTTCATAAGTTCGGTTGGATCAATGGTGTCTGTGCCGATCTTTGTCACGGGATGAGTGTGAACTGTAGTAATCACTACGGTCTGAAGGTAACAAAGAATCAAGATAAGAAACATAAATTTTGGATAAACAAAATGGGCTGATGAAGGGAAATCTACCTCGAGATAAGCGGTGCCTTGACTTCTCCTTGTCCAAGTATCCTGCGTTGGAGGGGCATCATGCAATATGAGAATAACCTAACATATTTCAAAAAAAAACATCATAATTCATGACAATACCTGAACTTTTGTCCCTAGAACGGTGTCTCCGCTCTGCTTCTCTATCACCCTCCCTCTCGCGATCGGAGTCCCGGACCTTGCTATCACGCTCAGAATCCCTAGCTCTGCTATCACGCTCCCGGCCTCTTGATCTATCTCTTTCTCTTTCCCGAGTGCGGTCAACATTGGACTCTGTCTTCTCACTCTTCGAATTCACTGCTGGGTCTTCTTTTCCATTGAGTTCAGCAGGCAATGGCTTACCTTCGTCATCACTTTTCTCCTTCACCTTGTCTGATCCTGCCTTAGTCAGTGAATCCTTCTCCTGGCTAGAACTTGAGGGTATAGGGGTACCCTTATCACTAGCAACAGCGCCTGCTGGACTTTCCTGCATAGAAGTGCAAATGATGTAAATTCAGTAATCATTTAAAATAAATAAACTTCATAAGTCCAATCATTTTGAGTGTTCTTTTTAACCTTTGAAGCCGGTGCATCGGAAGTCCTTCTAACAGTAAAGGAGTCGTTGTCTTTATACACTGGTATATATTTTGCCTTAGGGAGGCTGTAAAGGTGAGCAAGAACTCTGCAAACTTCCTGAATTCCTGCCTCATCAGCATCAAAGACAGTCCACCAAGGAGGATCTTCAGGAAGGGGAACCCGGTGTCTCCTAGCTGCAGCATACACAACTCCGCATGCTACTACTTCACTCTTGAATCGTACACAAAGAGTTGTCCGCAAGCTTATATACAAAATATAGACAGAAGATGTTAGTAGAAGTGCAAATTTAACTGAATACGGTCGAAAAGGCAATGAACAACATAATTTGATGCAACATACGATGCTCAAGCTTTTAAGGTCTGAGCACTACATCAATGAAGGGGGAATGCATATAACAAAGTAGAACAGTAAGCCTTGATAGTAGATCCTTTTTATGGTACTACGAATCCTGACTGTTAAGAATCAAAGCTCAAAATAATATAAATCTCTATTGAATAAAATTCTGGCAGTACATTCCTTGTGAGATGGCAAACAGGCATCATCTTGGAAGGTAGGTTGGTCATTTAAAGGCAGAAACTGTATTATGCAACGCAAGTCATTATGGGTAAAGGGGCCATAAATTCTGGCTTCATCTAACCTGCGTGTACCGCTAGCAAGCTATATTTCCTCTTTTTTGTTTTCTTTTCCACTCATCCTAATGAAGAGCAAGTGCACCAAGCAAATTTTGATATGATCTGGGCGATAACTTACAATAAAGTAGAAGGCAGATTGTCTTGCTCAGGAAGTTCTTACACAAGTTTTACAACAGAATTGTGCTCCTTGTGCCTTGGGTCAACTTCATATGGCACCGATATTATCTAAATCCAATACCACATGCAACTAATATTAAAGGTTCATTTTGATAGGACACCTCAAAGAAATTACACCCATATTGCTTAATCTCCAAACCTGTAGTAGGGTAGTGAGAACTGGGAACTCAGCCCTATTCTGGGAAGATTTGTTAATATTATGTGTTAATGGAATATCCACAACTCTATACACACTAAGGACAACACCATTTAGTTCAGGAGTTTCAAGAATCTTCAGGATGCATTTCAGTTACCACTGTCTGCAGTTGCAGAGTTGCAATCTATATAAATACAAACAACAGGTGATATTCGAGGCACCTCCTTCATTTTGAGGGCAAGAAAATCCCACAATAATCCTAAAAATAAATAATTCTCTCATTAATTGAGAGAAAAAAAGAAGGATCTCCATCGCTTATTTTGGTAGGACCAGATTATAACGGTGTAGAGTTGTATAGCAAATAGCAATACAATTGTAAATTGTATTTTTTAAAACTAGAATATAACTGTATTTTTAATCAGCCGTGCAATTGAGCGGGTAATTCCACTAGTTTATGAAACAACATGCCAGATGTGAGGCATATATGTGAGACACAGGTGAGTATAGCAGATCAAAGGCCTACAAAGCAACATCTGGCATTCTTCTAATCTCTCCTATGTTTGATTGCATATGGAAAAACAAGTGTATGTTGAAACATACTAACATCGCATGTTATTTTGGGTATTGCTCCATGGTAAAGAACACTTGAGCCGTGTTAAAGAAGAATTTTATTCAGAGAGTTGTGTGCTTTGTTCGTACGGACAGCGAGAGGGCTGAAAGGATCTGTTTATATCCTGCTCATTTAGTCAAGTTTGCTAGAGTTTACTAGGAAATTGTTTGGGTTATCTGCGAGATATTTGAAGTACTAAGAAGGGTAAACTCAAAAGCAGTAACAAAATCTTCTTTTTGGGAGAGCTTATAGTTTTGAGTGTTAGATTTAGGGGAGGAATTTGCTATTCACAACAGTGCATCTTATTCATTATTGAGAGAAATATATAGACATGATTAGTTGGGCCTCATAGGCCATATCTCCATCAAGTATCTCAAAGATACGAAGAATATGACTAGTGGACTAAAGTTGGAATCCCGATCAGCATATCATTTACATATAGCAGAAGCAAAGTACGACCTCGCTGAGTAGTGTGAATAAACAAAGCAGGATCAAGCTCACTTGGAGTGAAACCAGCAACTCGAATCAAAGAACTGAAACGCTCGAACCAAGCACGAGGAGCCTGCTTGAGACCATATAGAACACGCATACAACGACAAACATAGCCTGTAGAAGCTTCAACGCCTGGGGGTGGCTGCATATAGACCTCCTCATGTAGATCACTATGAAGAAAGGTGTTCTTGACATCCATCTGAGATATAGTACATGAGCGTACCGCTGCAACAGCAATGAGAGTACGAAGTGTAGTCATATGAGCAACTGGAGCAAAAGTCCCATCATAATCTCAACCATAAGCCTGCTAAAAACTTCTTGCAACAAGACGAGCCTTGTATTGCTCCATGGAACCATCTGACTTGATCTTTACTTTGTACACCCACTTGCAAGTTATAGGAACAACTCCAAATGATAGTGGAACAAGATCCCAAGTGCTTGTACACTTTAATGTTGTAAGCTCCTCAGTCATAGCCAACTGACTCAGGTATATTGGATGCCTCCTGAGTCCTGATAGGTACTCGACTCAGATACTGCACACGCACGAGAAAACCCACATCTCTCTGGTGCCTGAATAGAGGAACGATCATGTAGGACATACCGTGATGTAGAACGATCATCAGAGTTGGTGGTACTGGCTGGAGGGTCAAGTGAAGGAGAGAAGGATTGAGAAATGGAAGTCTAAGGATCAGAAGGAACTCTTTGCCGGCGACTATAGTGAAAGGGAAAAGTGGAAGTGTTTGAAACCGGTGGAGCTGGTGTTGACACTAGAAGGTGAAACTGGTGGAGAAAGTGTATCTGGAAAAGGCAAATCTGGTGAAGGAATGGAAGGTAGACACAAAAAGGTGGTGGAATCTATGGTAGGAGTGGAATGTGTAGAAGGATGATAAAAGATGGGTCGACCCTCATCAAAGGTCACAACACAAAGAGATGTGAATGCGACGTGCTGAAGGATCATAGCAATAATAGCCCTTATGCTCAAAACTATAGCCCAGGAAGACACAGTCAACCGACTGAGCGCTCAGCTTTGTGCGCTCACGATATACAAGGACATAGCAGATACAACCAAAGACACGAAGATGAGCATAACAAGCAGGTGCTCTGTACAGATTCTCACCAGGACACTTATGTTGAAGCTTGGAAGAGGACTGGCGGTTGATGAGAGGGAACAAAGGAGGAAATGAGAAGAGTACGAGCAGTCTCAATGATGTGACAGTGCTTGCACTCAGCAACACCATTCTGAGCATGAGCACCAGGACACGAGCCGAGGAGGAGTACCCTCAGAAGAAAGGAACTGACGAAAAGCTAATGAAAGATACTCTCCTCCAGAGTCAGAACGAAAACACGAATGGTAGAAGAGAACTGAGTATGAACCATCTGAGCAAAAGATTGATAGATAGAAATCAACTACGAATGGTGTTTAATGAAATGGATCCAAATGTATCGAGTGTGGTCATCAATGAGGATGACATAGTAATTGTGACCACCCTCGAAGCAAATGGAGGACCCTAAACAACCGAATGGACCAAATCAAAGGGACGATCATATCTAGATAAGCTGGAAGGGTATGAGAGTTGTAATTCCTTGCCAAGTCTATAACCCTTGCACTAAAATTGATGTCAACTGAAACAGGACCAAAAACACCTTGATGAATCATGATAGAGAAGCGTGAGCTATACAAGTGCCCCAAGCGATGATGTCATTGAGGAAAAACTTGCAAACAGAAATAGATGCAGAATGGCAAAGAGTAGATGGACCAACAACAGAGGATAAAATAATAGGAGCAGGAGTAGTACCAGAAATGGAGGATAAAGGGAGACTCAGACGATCAAGAACATAGAGCTCTGCAAAACCCTTCTTATGATGACCTGTACCGATGACAACTCTTGTTCGACAATCTTACACAAAGCATGGGCTATCATCAAACCCAATAAAACAGTTCATATCTACGAGCTGCCCGACAAAGATAAGATTCATGGAGAGCGTAGGGACAAGTGAGACATCTAAAACTGTGAAGTGGGTGGAAACAGTACCCTAATGAGTGACCGTGCATGGCTTTCCATTAGTTGTCGGAATCTTGATACCTTTTGCAGCAAGACGACATGATGTGAGTTGAGATGCATCAGATATCACATGGAAAGAAGCTCCTGAATCCAACAGCTACGAGAGTGAAGCACCGAACAAAGGACATGATGGTGTAGTAAAGCAAGTGGATCCACCAGAAGATGCATGTAGCTGACACAATTGGGCCTGGATGTTGCTCATATAAGCATGTATCTGACCAAACTGAGTTATGCAAGACTCCAAAGCATTGGAAATGACAGAAGAAGCAATAGAAGCATCACCTTCGAACGCTATGATCTGGCGACAGCGCAGCGGAAGCAAAGGAGGCTACCGGTGACAGCGCAACAACAGCAACCGAAGCAGAGCATTGGCTGAGAGCAGTTCGAGCAAAGGAAGAAGCGGCGGTGTCGGTCGTTGCGGCATTAGAGCACAGGAGCAGAGCATGCGCTGGCAGCAGATAGACGGAGTAGAAGCAGGGCACCAGCGTCCTGATTCACACGAGCAGAGCACCCGGCGGGTGGCGACGCAGCGCCCAGGGGGCAACGGATGTCAGCTTGTAGCGGAAGCTGAGCACAGGAGGACGATGACACTAGGCGGCGGTCGAGGCACCAGGCAGAGAGCACCAGCCAAAGCAGAGGCGGCCAATTTGGGCTAGCGGCGACGCAGAGGAGGCAGCGACCGAGGCACCGACACCAACCAAAGTAGAGGCGGCGGGCGAGGAGGATTTTGCTATTCACAATTATATATATATATAGACAAGATTAGTTTGGCCTCATGGGCTATATGGGTCACATGGGCTAAGAGAGAGAGAGAGAGACTACTAATATGTACAAGACTCTTAACACTGAGATGTCTAGTATTGGGTAACCCTCTTGTCGAGGCAAAGCATCGTGCATTGGTTTGGGCTGAAGTTTTTTCTTTTCCATTAATATCTTTGTTTTTCCCCCTTTATCTTTTGTACAGTTTTTTAATATATTTGTAATGCTCTACCCTATCGTTTCCCATTTTAAAAAAAACAGCAAAATAGCAAGAAAGTAAAAGGGTTCCCTATACAGCTATCATCAACACAGCTTGGCTACATGTCAACATGAATTACAACTTGATGGTAACAAATGTAGTTTGCAATAGGATAGGAATTGCACAAGTATGAAGTTTATGGGATTGAATGGTTGATGCTCACAAACATAAGAAAGCTGCAAAGAACAAATTAGCCGATAGTTGCACTTACCGAAACATACACATAGCAGCACAAATGGAGAAAGCCTTAGAAGACAATGTCGTTAACAAAACATAGCATTTCAGTTATCTCAAATGACACAAGGATGTAGCTGCTAAACCGACACGTGACACTGGTACTTGAGTCAATTGAGAAAAGTAATTAGCAAAGAAAACTTTCAGTAAATAAATCAAATAACAGTATTGCATTAATCGAAATTCATAGTGAGGTACAAGTGTAACAAGTTATGAACCAGCAAAGTGATACATATAAAAATATTACCTCCTCCGTACAAAAAAGAATAAACAGATAACATTATAATCTGAAAGTGCAATGAGAATATTTAACTACAGTAAGTTAATCCGGGATCAAATGAAGTACCTATCATTGGCCAGGTTCCATGCCTCTTGCGTCAGCTCAGGGGCTTCAAGTGTTGCGAGGTAGTTGGATATGAACTTATGGGGGTGTTCTACATGGCAAATAAACCCCATCTCCTTCAACAAATGCCGTTCCGTCCTTATTAGATCATGCCTCAATTCTGAATATTTCTGCATCAAAGATGAGAGTTACAGCTTTCAATTAGCACAATTCTCCGTAAAAGTTAACATATATTTACTTCCAAAAAAAAGAGAGAAGCGACAACATAATAGGATGCATCATTAGCTTTGAGAAAACAAAAGGTACGATGCAAAGGTTTCAAAAAAAGGAAAAGGGAACTGAAACTCTGGTTAGTTCAACAAAATATACCTTTGAAAAGACATCTAGGTGTTCTATTGGTAGGTTTTCTCTCCTACACTCCATTCTATGGAAGACAAAGATAATATGCTTTGATTTCCTTGGACTCTCCTCCAACTTTCCTGCCAGCCAAACACAGCTAGCAGCAACTCTCTGCAAACAAAAACAAACAGACTCATCAGATCTACTCGTAAAATTCTTAGAATGGTTTTAACAGAGTTAACTGGAGACAAAGATATTTACCTTAACACTAAATCGAACAAATGATTTCTTGCAGTAAAAACGATGGAACAATACTTGTGCTGTGGCCATCACTGCTTGTGGTCTTTGGTGTGTCAAGGAATCCACAACATATATAAATTTAAAAAGTACACAGAAAACTAAATATAGTGAGAATGGGGCTCAGCTAGGCTCAAGCTACATAGAAAATAGTAACAAAATAGAAACTTCCCAACCAAATTCTCTATTCATTAATCATAAATTATAAATAAGACTGAAATACTAAATATCTGTGAAGATTTGGCATGTCAATCCTTGTGATGTCCTCAGGTACGTAGTATGAAAACAAGGTTATTACCTGAGCATAACATTTATAATGGAGCCTCATCTTTACTGCTTTCCATAGCTAACTGACATTGCAGATGGCATCAACACTGCATATGATTCCATCTGACTTCTTTTTCTATTTAATGGTGATCCTACCAGGCAGAAGCTAAGATAGTGTAATGAACACAAAACAGCAAAGTAAACTAATACCACACCTTTCACTAAATGTACCACTCCATTCAGCCTATCTAACCACCGCCAACCATTTCCATTGTATTTCATTAACCAGGAGAAATCATGCGACAACAGATAGCTAATAGATGTGTATAGTGGATACCGCTCCAGAGTCCAGACCCATATCATCCTGATCCAACAAAACAGAAGATTGCAAAGCATCTGGTCATCTAACAACACTTAAGAAGATCCTAATTCTACAAATAAAATTATCAGCCAGAAAACAAATTACACAGTGGCCACTAAAACTCATCCTCCAGCAACTTATCATCTTAATTAAGCAAGAAAGATCCTCATTTTCTCCAACATCATGAACAATCCAAGAAAAAGCCAGATCTATTTGTATTTTTCTCCTCAAAACCCCAAGTTAGTGAAGCACATGATCTCATACAACTTTAATATGCAGGGGAACCTCAAAACTGGCATATAAACAACATTGGAAAACAATATAAACCCCAAAACAAGACCCAATCCGACATACTTCTACGAGAGTACGTACAGTTACAGAAGCAACTAAACAACCACGAGTTGGCATTTTCCTAGGTAATCCTAATATGAAAAGAAGATATCCTCAACGAGAAATCTTAAACTCGGAAGTACAAAAAGCACAACTCGTATGCAGGCATTTCCTTTGGCAGAAAGGTCCAATTGACCACGCAAGCAACCTAAGACAACTACATTGCAACCTTAATATGCACGCACAATCCCACAGATGATGAAGGGCATCCAGCAACCAAACAACTCGGAGACAGTTAGCATTTCACTGGGCTAGAGAATTCAAAATTAAAATACCTCATCGACCCAAACGGTCAAACCCTTAAAGGAACCCACAAATCTGACGAAACCAAAAACCCTAATCCCAAGCAAACGCAATCGAACTAAAACTACACAAACGAGCTCAATTAGTAACAGCTCCTCCCGGGAAGCTAATAACCAAACCCTAGGACCCTTGAGAAATCCCTAATGACTGGACATAAAGGGAAGGGGGAAGAGGGTGGGGAACGAGAGGGAGGGAGGGAGGAAATAGGATACAGCTTGAGGAGGATGCCGCTCTCCTGGATGAGGTCGCAGCCGTAGACACGGAGGGCGGTCTCGGTGGCCTCGTCGATCCCATCCTTCCTCGACGGCGAATCCCGCAGCTGCTCGTCCGTCAGGTAGAACGTGTCGATCGCCGTGTAGATCATCGCCTCGTCTGTCAGGCGGGGGCTGGCTGCCCGCCGCTACTCTAGCCTTCGGCCCGCCTCGGCCGCGCCGCGCTCGGCCAGGGCGAAGGTCGCTTCGGAGAGACAACACCGTGAACACTTGAGCAACCTAATAATAGTTGACTTTCTTTTAAAGAGAATCTATATACACTCTAAAAATAATATTAACTTAAAAAATAATTAAACAAATAGTCAAAAAAAATTACAAAAATAGATCACTATCATTATTTCATATGATGACAGAATGTCATTTACTGCGAATCGCCGGTTCAACTACCTATCGCCATTTCAACTAGCAATTTTTTGAAGAATGTGCAAATCGTCATTTCAACTAACGATTTGCATCAAAGAGTGCAAATCGTCATTTCAATTAGCGACAAGAACCCTTTCTATCGTCAGTTCAACTAGCGACAGAGGACGACTATATAAACACCAAAAATGGGATAAAAAGTCATTTTAATTCCAGAAAATGGAGAAGAGATTGGAGGAGAGGTGACGTAGTGAAGCTGTGCCGGTTCATAACGGAGGAAAGAGAGATGGAGAAGCAGGTCTAGTCGTCCATTTTGCAGGTAAATATTCTTGTAACTTTGTACATAAATTCGAAATCTAGTATGTTAGCAAATAAAAATAGCGACATAGAATTCAAAGGATTGGATAATTTTAGTTGTATTGTCGTTTGATATAGTATATTATTTTAGATGTGTATAGTTTAGTTTATCATATAGATATATTTATGGTGTTGTACACAAATGATGTAGAATAAATCAGCCAAAATACTAAGAAAATTTTATAGGTTATATTTTTACACTGTAAATATTTTATTAATGCCGAAAATACTTTTTAAAATAGAAAAATAGCAACATATCTCTAAAAATTCTATAAAAAAATCTAGAGTTGCTACATAGGGTATGTAGAGCTGAACTAAAATATTGTAAAATTAATTTTTATTTTCATTTGTACATGGTAAATATTTTGTAAATGCTGGAGATAACTTTTAAATAAGGAAAATAGCTAGATACCTATAAAAATATATAAAAATATAGAGTAGCTAAATAGGGTATGTAGAGCTTAATCAAAATAATTACAACTTAATTTTGGTTTGTATTTGTACATGGTAAATAATTTTTAAACAAGAAAAATAGCAAGATACCTATAAAAAATCCATGAAAAATCTCGAGTAACTAAATAGGGTATATAGACCCTAGTTAAAATATTGTCAACTTAATTTTAGTTTCTATTTGTACATGGTAAATATTTTGTTAATGCCGAAAATACATTTCAAACTAGAAAGACAGAAAGACACCTCTAAAAATTCTATAAAAAATTCAGAGTAGCTAAAAAGGGTATGTAGACGTTAATTAAAATATTATAAACTTAATTTTAGTTTCCATCTGTACACAGCAAGATACCTCTCAAAATTTGTACATCGATACAATTGTGTGCATATCAATTTCGTATGTGTCACTAATCGTGCAATACTTGAATTAATTAGATATGTCGCTTCTTATTAAGTTTTGTATATGTTTCATAGTATTTACAATCTATGCACTAAAATTTCAGGTATGGCGGACCCAGAAGACGTTGCGCAGTGGCTGTACGAGTTGCTTGTCCCAGCTGTTGACGCGAGTCAACGTAGCCGCCTCAGTACCATCCTTCCCCATGAGGGCGAGGCAGCGATTAAGCTTGGCACGTTGTGGCTACGCACACCCATGAGAGCATAGAGGGTGGACCCACATTGGGTTCCGAGGTACGTGTAGTTGTGACCTTCGTGTACTTAATTACAGTGTGACTAATGTGGGTGGACTCACATATGTTCTTAATCCCTTCGACGCAGGTTGAGAGCAGCAGGCCTACTTCCACTAGCGAGGATGGTGAAGGCGATGTGGGAGGACGACCAGGACCACGTAAGCGATTTTCGTATGACCGGTGCCTTCTGACGGCACTTGTTGACCGGTGGGGGCCGAAGACGCCCACATTCCACCTTTTGTGCGGGGAGATGGCGTTGATGCTTCAGGACATGACTGTAATACCCTAAATTTATTTAAGTGGGAATAAATAATTTAGGGAGAAGAATCAATTAGAAAATTGATTTAACAGAAGTTTAGAGGGGGGTTTTGTAAAGTTTAGACAACCTGAGATGTGGGCTCCCGGCCCACAGCACTTTGGCCCAAAGGGGGGAGGGGCAGCAGGCCATAAGGGGGGAAACCACTAGGGCTCCACCCTTTCCCCCCTGGCCACCACCCCTCCCCACTCCCCTTGACCGCCACCTCCACCACCCCCTGCGCCTCCTCCCTCTAGTAGCGCCTCCTCCCCTGGTGACACTCCTTGCTGCCGGCCAAGAGCTCCTCTCCGCTGCGCAGGCCAAGAAGGAGAAGAAGAAGGATCTCCTTGGTGGTGGCCTGCCAGGAAGAAGGAAGGGGGAGAAGGGAGAAGGGAGGGGAGAGGGATCATGGGGTGGTTCTTGCGTTCTTCAGTGGATTCTCCAAGGGTAATCCCTATCCCGCTTGATTAGCTTTGTAGTCTTGCGATTTGGTAATATTGGTATTAGATTGATTTCTGACAGTCTGTAGTGCCCGGCTGTTTTAGGGTTGTTAACAGCAGAATTTGATCTGGCCATCTCCTAGAGATTTGTGGGTAACGTTGTTAGATTTTCGTAGAGTCTTGGATCACGTCATTTGAAGGAGTGGATCTTAAGTTATAGATTTTACAATATTGTTGTCCTGTGGTTATGTCGGGATTCTGATAGATTATATTAACTGGACAATATAAATTAGTTGACCAAATAATCAGAGGATATCACCAACATTAAATTTGTAGGTTATTTCATAAGCTTTATATAGAGCTAAAGAACATATTTTTGTGATGTTCATACTGAAAGTTATGAATATTTTAGTTCTGCTATCCAGAACGTCTGCTAGGTTCTGGCAGTTTTAATAATCCATTTAGTAGAGATAGTTAATGACCGAATCTGGAAATCTCACCAACTAGTTTAATGTGGGAAATTTAGTAAGATTTCCGTAGGTTCAAAGGTCACCATTTTTGGATAAACCTACGAAAAGTTATAATTTTTAGAAGAGAACTATCCTATTTTGGGGCAGATCGTTGTTCATGGGAGTTGGTGTTTTGGGTTGCGCTAGGGAGCGTAGTTGTATATATTTGTTTCTAGCAATGCCTTGTCCAGAAATATTCTCTAGTATGGTTGTTAAAAATATTCAAGCGGTGGTTTGATTCCGGCGCCCTCTTCGCGCTATCAAGCTTCACACGGTTGAGACAAGTGCAATTAGTCGGTAGAAATATTGAAGTGAATGCTCATGAATACTTGTATTATGACTATGTTCTTTACTCATGAATGTATCTGCTGATTATTACAATCTTATGTTGGATAATTGAATAGACTTATATGCATCATGTTGTTATCCTTGAGACTTGGCCATGTGGAGGCCAAGTATTGATTTTGAGGTCACTGTTATGTTTTAGACGGACTTGAGGTCCCTACACTCGTGGAGTGCGGGCTTATGGTCCCTATGCTAGAAGGCATAGACATGGGTATGCATCAACAGATGCATACTCTGACACTGTAAATGCAAAGAGAAAAGAAAAGGTGCATCTATAGCATTTGCATTGCACAAGCACATGATCTGCTACGCAGGCGAGCTAGAGGACTTGGAGGTAGAGGCGATCCAGTCGTACACCTAGGGCCCAGCAGTGTTGTGCGTGACGTACCGTGTCCTGCGCAACGTGTCCCACCAGGTTCGAGATAGCTCCATCCTTTTCGGATACCCACTGCTTCTTCAAATGTGGTCCTTCGAGCGTTTCTAGATCAAATAACCACAGTTCAACCAGGGAGCCTACATCGTCGCCATTTACACCAGGGAATACGAAGTGGATCGACCAACCATGGGTAAGGTGTGGTGTAGCTGACGAGTAAGTTTTTTGAACATTTATTCCTTTTTGTAATGTAATTTTATTTCTTCTACTAAGTTTCTGTTATTCTATTTCATACGTCATCTTCACTCTGATCACTACGCACGTGTCCTACTCGGACTACGTTGCGATATTCAATCAGTCGACGGATGACTGCGTCATCTAGACACCATACACTCCCGATAGGATGTATGTATGCGCACCCCGAGACCTATCAAGCCTGTGCACGCGAGACAACGTGTACTGGTACACACAGAGGAACTTGGTGCGTGATATTTTCATGGAGGAGTACCACGTGCACCGGGTGATGCATCACAAACAACAACGGGTCTCTTCACAAGCTTCTTTGATCACCGCTGCGCGACAGAGGTCCCAGGAGTCTCCTTGCAACACGTCCTGAGCTGGGGGTGTATTTATACCCCAACCACCAAATATGACCGTTCGAGCCGCACAAAGTGCGAACATCCATTTGTAAGTTCATGTTTAATTTAGCCGTTGGATTTATGTGCGTCATAGCATTTGCCTACACAATGGAACTACGTACCTACGAAATAATTGTTTTGCCTTCCACATGTACACTAAGAAGGGAGTACCTACTACGTCTTCGTGGGCTGACAGGATGCTCCCTTGGGTTGAGCACTAGCTCCACGCCTTGGATGATGTCGTCTGGGAGGATTCTCCCTATGACCCTTGGACGTACGAGGGGTACATCGACTGGTACTCCAATCGAACGAGGGTTCGTTGTGTCAGGGTCGTGGATGACCCACCACAATATGAGGCCGTGACAACCAACACAACCCGAACCAACCGGACTTTGCATTCTATCGTGTGGTACATATTGAACGGTCCATACTTCTTATTTGCTTCGCAAGTTTTTGGTTTATAACTTGTTAATTATGTGTATATATCGATCTATAATGGGATATGCATGAGTTGGCGACCTCCGTGCGTCGTATGACACTCGGGGAACACTTCAGTATGATGGCATAGGAGTCGCCACAAAGTCGAATCCTTTCATTTGAAAGAGCACATAGGTACCCTCATATTTGTCAAGCCCGTTGAGGTAGGACCAATTAACATACTTGAGAGGTTATGGAATAGTTCATAGAGAAGATAAGGCGAGGCATCCAGCTTGCATCTTGTCGTAGGCCGAGGGAATTGGTGGACCCACCTGTGCATGGACAGGGGATGAGCCACGACGCGTCATGCCCCACAACACCTCACCCAGATGTGGCAAAGAGTGATTGAACGGGTCCTCGGGAACCGAGCCGGTGAGTACCCGGCACAGACACCTTTGCGCTGAGGGCCTGAGTCAATATGAAACACTCACGTTTGGTTGTTTATTTCGAACGCCAGTAGTTACTAATGGCAATTTTCTTTGACAAGTTCTGAATTCCACCCGTACATGGGCATGAGTACGAGGAGCCGTTCGCTGTCTTCGTGCAATGAGGTATGTCCATCTTTTTTGCATGCATAACATACTATTTTATCATTTTCGCCATGTTTACATGTTTCACAGTTTGTACACCCCTTTGGGATGTAGAGTTGGTGTCGCACGAGGAATCACACTCAACTCCACGGGACTTGAGTTCGGCGCAGGTGCATGGACACTACTTTTGGTAGGGTGGTGGGCCTTCACACGGGCCTAGTGAGAGCAAACTACCAATCATAGATTAGGTCTTCGCTTGGGGCTTCATCACCATGCATGGGCGCATCCATGGCCGGACACACCGTGACACCCCTCTTGCAACACCCGTGAAGGCTACTCGCGTCGGTAGAGTACCTCGGCCGCCAGAGCCTTTGACATACTCCCACTAGCGCGCGTGTAACACCCTCGCTATTCGGAAGCCAAGATGTCACACAAAACTAATAAATACTAAGAATGTACAACAATATCGGGTTAAACAGGCTTAGATAACCAAATTCCATAAGGAACAACGATAAACGATTAACAGTTTCACGAGAAGGAATAGAAACATCCATAATAAAATGTACGATGGGAGATACTAAAATTGAATTATTACAATTTAGAAATTTAACAAATAGTTGACATGAATGAAAGATAACAATATTAATTCTGATTTGATAAAGGTGATGTGCAGCGTGTTGGACTACCCCTCAAAAGGTCTTGCCTTCCTCCTCATTCACCTAAATAAAACACACAAAGCAAGGATGAGCCAAAAACTCAGCAAGTACTTTAACAGACAACAGAAACATTAAGCGAACAAAGCAAATCACAATCTGCTTATGAAAAACATCTCCGAACATATATGGATATGAATGGAATGGAATAATGCAATGAAGAAATAGACTGCTCACAACTTATACCGGTATAGTGAGTGACACACCCGTCGGTGTTCATTTAAGCCCGTACTTAACAAAGTACGGGGACCTCAAATACCGTATGAAGAACGTTTCATACGGGTGTCCAACATTGTCCACATTGGAGTGGTGGGTCTTACGTGCCCATTCTGGAATTGATGGGGCTTACAAATTTCCACTCCCGTGGTTCAAATGAATCGATGCATGAACATAATGCATTTTCATGAAATGAACGTCTATCACGCATCAATAGATAGTAACACATGACATACAAACAAACTCATGAAAACAAGTCTAGTGGTACAGTCACAAGCAATAACGTCATTGAATAATAACAGACAAGGTACTTGCCTTCCGCGCTGTGACGTGTTAGGAGGCAACGACAGTATTTCTCCACTCACTGCCCCACCGCCTACACAAATAATTAATCGAAATAAGACTAACAAGACATGACGTGCTACAAGCGTTTTATCATAACCCTCTAACTAACCAAACATAAACAATGACTCAAAATGACGTCCTAACTAATCAGCCCAAAAAGACTTGTAATGAACAAAGTAATAGAATAAACAACATCATGGTAATGAATAATAAGGAATACATCGATCAAACCATCGATCACTGTTCTACCATGCACTTGCCTCTTTATCCCCTCGAAGCTGGATAGTGAGAAGGCGGTAAGGTACTAAAGGCCACACTACCTGAACAAACAATTCAAAAACATACTCAAAGACACAGCAACACAGCAAAAAAAATATTACACTAATCGTCCTCGCATGTTTATGCAAAAATGACACAATTAGCTTGATTCTACCGGGCATACTATCCTGTCCAGTAGTAAAAATGCTCTAACTCTCATCTAAACCCCATATCTAGCGAACCATATAGTATATGGAATCCCCCACAACATTGTCTACAACTTCCTAATTATGACAAACTTCTGAACCCACTATTTACTTTCTCGTTTCTATCGCCGAAGTCTACTCCAGAATCTGTCAAGATAGACCACTTTACAATTTTGTATCTTTTATTATAAAACTTGAAAAGTAATGAAGGATAACATTCTGAATTTACTCAAAATTTTCTAGGTTATTCAAGTTATCACCAAAATTAAATTACTTTATTTAGTAGGTGTAAACAGCCCATCTTCACAACATCTGCCAACGACGTCTATTTTCTTGATAGTGGCGTTCCCGAGGTCGTAACATTTCGCTCACAACTCCAAATCTAGTGTTATAGACCTTCCTGGAAAGCTAATGAAATTATCACATCTTTTCTAATTGGACAAAACTCTCAATCCAAACTTAAATACCTCTAATCTCCCCGCAAGGTTC
Organism: Hsuehochloa calcarea; assembly: GCA_036346395.1. NCBI lineage: Eukaryota > Viridiplantae > Streptophyta > Magnoliopsida > Poales > Poaceae > Hsuehochloa > Hsuehochloa calcarea. The sequence continues at coordinate 3,262,775 of CM070593.1, read as the reverse complement.
TGCCTCGCAACTCAACAAACTAGGGCTTACAAAAATATACCCTTCCCTTGGGCCAAACGATTTACGAATCGAATAGCGACTAATCTATGATAAATCTAGGGATTATCATATGTTACCCAACGGAAAATCGTCGCCGGTTATGGACTCTCGCGCGTGTAAACCCTTGTCTGCCTTCCTCCTTTCCTTCTTCCCCTTTCCTCCTTTGGGCTAATCTCTGTCCTCCTCCTTTCTTCTTTGGCCAATAACAAAGCGGCACCACAGGGGAGGGCATTGGTCTAAGGAAACAGGGGGTGCCAGCGTTGATGGCTGGGGGAGACGCCGGCCACAGAAGCAATAGTGCAGCTTTTGGAGGGGTGGCAGCAGGGAGGATGGTGCAAGGGAGAGGCGGCACAGGGTTAGGGGCTGCCCCCTGCCCCCTTATGGCCGGCCGACCCACTCTTGGGCCGCGGACCATGGGCCTTTGGCCCAATCCCCTTTCCTCCCTTAGGAAAATTTGAAATTCTCTCTCTTAATTCCACTTAATTTCCTTGCTAAAAATTTAATTCTCTAAGTTCAAACGGAATATTAATGCATTGCACCTCTTGAACAAGGACAGGATGATCTAGTTGCATGTGTTGCAACTAGAGGTGGATTGTGTATCCACTTGTACTTGCATAGCACTCAGTAAGAGTCATGCAAGGGTTTGGTTTGTTACTCTTAGTGTTTGCCAAAACCTAGACAGCGTGGAGGCATTTGGTAAGGTGATCTTCTCAAGAAGCTTGTGAGAAGGTTCGGTTTGTTGTTAAGGTTGGATCTCCCCTACCTAGAGGGAGAAAGAGCTACCACTAGTGGAATTCAAGGTGTTAGTTTAAATTGTGGAGCCAATCCAATTTGTTCGGTCTTACCTCAATGTGGAATAGAGGAGACTGGCAAGTCTCCGAACACCATGGTAAACAAATCATTGTATCATTGTAGTTTTCTCTCGTGTGCTTATTTACTTTGTGCAATTTACATTCCTACAATTAAATTATTTGCTTGTCACCCTAGGATTGCAAATCTTGATATAGACTTAGGTTGTTGGTACACTTAGTTGACACTGGTTATTTTAGGTCATAATTGTGCAAAACCAATTTGATTTGCAATTTCGCATAAAACTTGATTTTGGCCAATAGATTTTTAAACTACATATTCACCCCTCTCTAGTCAGCCTCCTCGACCTTACAGCAGGGTGCACACCTTCCAGATGGCCACGGGCCAGCTTCCAGGTTGTTTGATTTTGCCTTTACTAATTTAGAAAATATTGGAATATTCTCCACATAATTGAATTATGTCCAAGTTTTTTCCTGTGTTCTTTGTAGGATGTTAAATGTTCACAAAATAGACCTTATATATATGTACATACATACATACATACATACATATGTATATATATATATATATGGAACATATCTAGTGCTAATGGGTAATTGAGTGGGGGAGCATGCAGGCGCATTAATGAAGGTGCATTGGAGGTAGGAGCATGCAAGGTGATTAAATGGTTTGGGGGTGGGAGCCCACATTAATCTTGGCTGTTCAATCTATATCCAACGATCAAGATGACATTAGCACACTCAATTATCTATTAGCACTAGATATGTCCCCCCCCCCACACACACACACACATATATATATATATATATATATATATATATATATATATATATATATATATATATATTGCATTCTGTGTTCATGACTTGCTGAGTACTCCATGTACTCACATATGCTATATCAAAAACACTCCGTTGCTGAAGAGGAGTAGGCCTCTGTATAAGGGGGAGTACTATGACGATATCGGAAACTAGGTCTCGCTCCCAGTTGATTGTTTGTGGCATATTGATTGGCCATTGTCTGAAGTTATTTTTTGTTCTGACTGCTACTTTATTTGTTAGTATTAAGCCCTGCGTGGTGTAATAAATGTAAACTCTGACCATAAGGTCTTGACAACTATTTTTCTTAATATTATGCTTCTTTCATAGTTACTTATTGCGTATGGATGATATTTCATCGAAGTTGCTACTATGTGTACTAGCGTGATCCTAGATTAGTTCTGAATACCCAAATAGTCCAGATTTACATATTCGGGTCCCGACACTCAAGACTCAAATCGGGCCAACCCCGTTAGGCATGATCTAGTAAAAAAACTTCAACAAATTAGGACCTATTTGGTTGGTAGTCAAACCTTGCCACACTCCAAGTTAGGCAAATTTGACCGAGTTAGGCACCCATTTGGTTCATAGCCACACTTATAATGAGATTCCTTTTATGCTAACTAGGTCCCACACGTTAGTGACTACAAAAGTGTGGTAAGATTCTCTTTTGCTAACCAACACGTGGCTTCAATTTTGATGTCCTAACATTAGGTGAGTTTGCCAAAAAAAAATTTATAGCAAACCTTGGCAACCTTAGTATATGAACCAAACAGGTTGTTAATCGTATGAATGGAAATTAAAATCAGCCAATTTTATCATGTTCAGAGTCTATCTTAATGTCGATCTTTTAACAAGAAACTGCATTGACAAGCAATCTATCAACCAAAAACCCAATCACATCATCAAGAAATTAGAGGCCGGGTGTGTGAGGACCCCCGAGTTATTTCCGTAAGACCGAGGTTTACCTGGTCTTAAGGAAATAACTCTGGGCCTCAAGTAAATGAATTCCACCTTAACTCCATCCAAGTGAGGAGCCCGACAAAACTAGAGCCCCGTGATCATGCGCGTTGCCCCTCGCAAGCACTACATGATTATCGGTTCTCCAAACGGTCAAAGCCAACACTTAGACAAGTTAAAGTGGGATTCATAACAATAGTATGAGGCCGTGTTGGCTCCGTGATCAGCGACCAACACGCTCATACTCTTATTCAACGTTGATCACATCCATACAACAACGTACATTAACAATTCAAAAGACATACAACATAATAGTTAAGTCTACACTATTACATAACGGCCGACCGGCCAAATTCAAATAAGAGTAATAAATAACAGCGGAAGCAAGATAAATAAACCAAAAGTCCAGCAAGCTATGCCCATAACCCAAGGCAACCGACTGGGGGTTAAATGATAGCACTACTCGTCGATTAATCGCCTAAATCGGCAGCGACGAGCTCATCGAGCTCAAATCGTCCTCACCGAAAAGAAAACAAAAGGCCACCAACATCCGGCCGAGTACAAGTGCACTCGCAAGTCTTACACAAAGAAAAGTAGTTATGCATATTGGGCAATCAAGGGATAGCATTAGTGGTTCTAGTTTTGCATAAAACGCAACATCTTACATTCCTAGACCATCTAGTTTTCGAAAGCCAAGTTATAAATCCTTTATTCAAGAGAGGGTTTCACAAGACATATGTAATAATATGGATCAATCAATATCAAGGTGGTTGTCCACTTTGATAAACTAAAGTACATGAACATCCCATTCATGCCAAACCAATTGTAACCATGTCAACTTTTAATTTTTGAAGTCTAACGATGAAGCATACTTAAACCAAGTGTTGTCCATAACCGTGGACACGGCTATTCGAATAGATTATCTCTGCAGAGGTGTACTACTTTACCCACATGACCCGACTAGCCCGTAAGCCTCCTGGATGCCTCGGAAAATAGCACACTTCCTTAGGTATGCCGGTGGGAGAATCGAGATCTGATCATTTTTAGCAAGAAAATCTTATTTGGATGTACCACCCATATGTGGGAATCCCAACTTAGACATAAACATATAGCAAATGCTAAGCGGGCACACATGTTGTCTTCGGAGTGGCGGTGTGAGGTAGTTAGTATGTTGCATCCCACAACATAGGTAATCGTGCTCATTAAGCACAAGATATATCCTGTTGGGGTTCCAAAGGAACATAGGATTTCACGGTCTCTATGTCCCCACACCGCTGCGGTCTTACCCAATAAAACATTCTCCTTACTTAACCGCACGGTACCCATATCCCGCATGTGATAGTACGCTCGGTGCTTGGAGTGTAACGTCCATGGCTCGGTCCTTAATGGTCGGACAAGACAACCACAAACCCGAATCTCGTGCATAACAAAGACCCACACTAACAACCACTTGTCCGGACCCAAAACCATCTAACAACAAGTTTTGAACCAAAATAACCAGATATAACAATCGGACAAAAATTAATAACAGAATAAGAGTTGTTATGTGTCTCCACAATTGACGAGCTAGTCCCGCTGAATTGATCTCTGCGTTATCTAGACCCGCAATGGCTAAGCAATAGACACACAACAATCATATTATCACAAACCTATCTTAAGCATATGTGTATGTGAAATATCAGGATAACCATCAAGCATAGGATATAACTAATCTACTCAAACATAAAGGTATCACAGAAAATAGCATGCAGAGCAATATCATTGCATTTCAAATACTAATGTAAGAAAACTGGGATCAATATGATGCAAAAGAAATTTCAAAGGATGCTTGCCTTGCTGGGAGTTCACTTGCTCACTCTGGTTACGTAGTTGTTCATTTGCGACAACTCGGACTCTAGAAATAGCGACATCGAATGAACACCGAGAAAACTCAAAAATTCAAATTTCTCAAAAATGAATGAAATTTTTACAGTAGCTAGATTATCATTTTATATGGATTTAGGTGAAAGAATTATTTCAATTGGATTTCGTATGTGAAAGTTATGGCAGTTTGAAAATCGATTTTGGGAAAAATCTTTGAAAAATGGGCTTGATTCTTGTTCATCCGAAATCCAATTTTTAGCACAAATTTGTAGAACAGTGGTGAAGAAAATGATTACATATATAAATAGGTAATAAAATGATAAGACCAAAATAAATTGGTTCAACTCATTTGGAGTTTATATGAATTAGTTATGAATTTTCAAAGTAAAAGCACTTTGTAGTGTAAAAGTAATTCTTTTTCTGAAATTTCTACAACATAAAAATACTTTTTAACTCAATCTAACCTCTCCTTGTCATAATCAAAGTAACCAATCCAACCACCCAATGCCCTTTATTAATGATCTTCCAACTATACAACATATTCGATAATTGAACGAAATCCACCGACTTGTGGGCATAATATCATGTCTAAATCCATCAATCCTTCTCCGATATATTATTTAAGCTAATACTAGCTATCTAGCTCTACTAGTCTCACCTCGGCAATTCATATTCGTATACACCTAAAATTTCCACCGACCGAGGGTTAATAGACTAACCGCCACTTAATGGGCTTAACAATTTAATAGCACACCCACCATCCAATCGCTCACTAACCGATCAACTCACATTCATACCACCGAACATAGTCGTGCACCACATCTACCAATCCAAACATATATGTGTCACTACGATCTACTAATAATCATTTATCTACTAATCCAATAGAGGCACAATTCCAGGGACTCGGCACATAGGACTTATCTATTAAATACATAGCAATCCAATTATTTATCCGAAATCAAATAATCCAATCATACCTTCTCCCAATTGTAGCATGTATAACTCACATAGATATTAATTAAGCCATCCAACCGACTTGCTCACGATTAAATAAATTGTCCGATTCAACATTCATATCTCCTTAATCATCATCACAAGACCTATCTCTCAAGTAATAATTCATAAAATCCTTATACGTCATATCTCCTAAAACGACTAATCCAATGTGACATGAAACCTCCAATTAATGTCTCATCCAAAGATCACGACTAACTTCCATGCGACTTTATATTAATACCGTCTGATCAATTAATCGACTCATATATTTTATCTAGCATCCACCGATCGCTACGACGATAAAATTATTTGTATCTACCGACATACATCTCATGAACACGCCTACGCACAAATACAACCTAACCGGATAATTATACCGGTCATAAGCAACCAAAATATTTTTATAAATAAACATGCATAAATAAATACCATGCTCATGACTAATATGCAACATGAACAACTAAATATTGTAAACACGATTAGACACTAAAGATTTTTACCACGGCACTAAGCGTGCGATATATCGCCGGGCGTCTTATCGGCTACGCGTCCACGTCCACCGTAGTCGTCGCCGTCCCCGCGTCCGTTTGGCCTCTCGTCCGCGTCCGCCGTAGTCGACGTTGAACTCGTCCGCGTCCACAGCCGTGCCGCTCACCCGCTGGCATGCCCCCTCACCTCGACTGCGACGTCGTGCGGCTATTGCCGCTAGGCCGCTCGTCTTCAGCCGCTGTCCCGCCGAGCTTGCCTCCTCGCCTCGGCCACCGGGCTCGGCCATCTTTCGCTCTTTCGGCCGGAAGCCGCTCTTGCTATTCTGCTGCTCCACCCATAGCTACTACCGGCCGGTTGCACGCAACGAAGCTAATGAAGCTCTTCTTTGCCTGGAGCTAGCGACATGCATTGCCCATCGCCGAGCCAAGTGATCAAGCTCCAAGCTGTTCTAGGTCTTTGCACGGTCGCCATGCCGGTCGCCATGCATCTTTGCATGCCGTAGGGGCTAACTGGCTGGTGGAGGCTGCCGAATCTGCTATCTTAGAAACAAAGCTGCTTTGCTCCTAGCGCCGGCCACCGACATGCACCTGCAGTGCAAGCGCAGAGGCTGCCCAGATCGCGTGAGCTAAATCATTGCCTTGCATGCACGGTGTATCATCTCCTTTTCTCTTCTTGCAAGGCCTTCAAACCTACTACGCATGCGAAATCCGATTGCATGGATGGGAAGCTCAAGAGGAGAAGAACCCGATGGTGTAACATGCATTGGAGGTTTTCGATTTTTGGTGGAGTTTGGAAGGAGAGAAGTTGGTAGAGATGAACTAGTGCAAAATCCAAGTTCTTGCTCTCGTCAGTGCTTGGCTTTGCTAGATGGGGAAGTGGCATTTCGGTTGGGAAGGAAAAATGGGTGGTCATGTAGTGCTTGGTCTGGCTGGGAGCGGGGAAATAGAGCTTCACTGGGCAAGAGAAATGATGGCGATGGCGTGGAGGTGACAAGATGTTTCACCAAGTAAAAAGATGGCAGAGTGGTTGCGTTATTCGGTGAAAAATTCGAATGAACAGTGATTCGAATTTGGTGAGGTGTTCGGTAATTTTAGACATTGTTGCTTAGCTCTAAAAATCACGAAATTTTTAGGTGATGTTCTGACATAATGTAGATGCTCAGGTAAAATTTCAGAAATTTATCCATAGTGTGCTGCTCTCTAAAATCTTTAACTTTACTATTTGCGTGGAAAATAATTAGCGGTATAGTTTTTCATCTCTTTTTCTTTTACGTCGCCCAAACGACCTTGCATGTGTAAACCGATTATATAAAAGGAAAGCCCTCGAGACAACGCTGCATAGCGACATAACATGCGTGGTCAAATTCTTAATTTTTGTTAGTGATTGCGAGGAGAGAAGTTAGAAAAATAAAGAACGGACACGCAGTATTTCATCCGCTAATCCTTTTCTCTATTTTGTCAATTTGATTTTTGAAGCAATCTTTTTACTTAAACACGGAAAAATTTTAAAACACTGCCAAATATTTATTAGATCGCCTAGTTAAATATTAACATCCCGATTTTGAAAATCAGGATGTTACAGGTGTACCCAAAACGCAACCACCCACACAACTAGGGGTGAAATCCGGGCGGATAGTTATCATCCGATCCAGAATCGGATCCAGTCGGGACCAAATTTGGGAAGCTATTTTACTATCCAGCTGGATCCAAGATCGAATATGGAGCGACTACAATCCCCCGAATCTAGACTTTTCCCGTATTATGCTGGATAGTTTCCTATATTGTATCAAGAAGAAGGAAAAAAATGCAAGAAAAGGTTTTTGGGCTTTGAAAAATAGCAAAAGACACTACAAGATCCAAAAAAATCATAGAGGTATTTTAGAATATTTGGAACCCAAATAAAATATTTTTATATTTTGTAAAGGTTTTATGAATTTTGTAAGCATGCTTTTATTATCGAGGATAATATGAAAAATCTTTCATAAATTCAAGAAATGGCTCAAAAATTCAATAATGGGTAAAATAATTATTTTAAGCATGAATTTGCAAATTGAGGCTGTTAACCCTTATGTTGGTGTCATAATGCCAAATTTATGTATAAACTTATGTTGAAGCGTACTATGCCATTATGTCGATGTGATCATATATATGTGCGAGACTTATATATGTACTCGTGTTGAAAATTTGAAACTATGGTGATACGGTTCAACGTATATCCCTTCCTGTGTGTGCACAACTGTATACTATCCAATTATTATATTTGTCCCCGATCCGAATATGTTATGTATCTACCCCATGTCTGTATCTCGAATACTCTGAATTTGTATTTGCATCTGGTTTTCGGTACCCGTCTCTGAATCTGGAGAGCAAATGAACTACAATACGGGATGAGCCGATGATTACTATCAGTGTGTATCCTACTCGGTTTCACCCCTATGCACAACCCCTTCCAGAATCCAGAGCGAGAGGCACCCTCCTCCCCAGCCATCTCGCCTCCTCCATTTCCTCCTCCCAAATAGATTTTGCCTCACCCCTCTAAAGGGGTACGGGTAGACTACACTAGTTGGCAATTCAAAAATTTTACCACATGAACCAAGATGTTATACAAGCAAGAGATCATAGATCGTTACTACTAGATGTGCAACGCAGCGGAAGAAGAGTTTGAGCAGCCTGATCCAACGTGGAGTGCGTCGATGTAGTGTTTCGTAGTCGAGCGTCCTCGATGTTGATCATCTCCTCCAGCAGTCGATCGTGTTCCTTGTGAATATCGCGATCATCCTTGAGCACAATAGCAACCGCAATAGCACCTCTACGGTACCACACGTCCAGGGGTGGAACACCGTACGCTAGTGTGCTAGCACCAACTCGCACGGCAGGGCTCTCGAGAAGATGGCGGCTAGGGTTTCGATGGAGCAACTTACGTCGTCCGTCTCTCTTTATGTGTCTAATCTAGCAGCCTCATGCATCTCCTTTATAGAGCCCAAGACGGATCCTATCCGAACTCGTTTATTCCAACCCGTTAAGTGTGTAACCCGGTAGATTCATGTGTAATCGGTTGTGACTCAAAACAATTTTTCGAACACTACTCGTTAGCGGTTCCTAGAAGGACATAACGATTCTCGAAAACACATAAATTATATCGGACGAACCATAATTCAATATGATCTACGACCAGGTCCTTATCACTTATGACCAGATCGTATCTTTATATGATTAGTTAATATTTAGTCAAGACAAGTTCGTAACTCCTTACGACCAGTTAGTGATTTTGTTCGACCAGTTGTATCTCCATACGACCAATCTGTATTTGGTTGAACTGAACGACCTACCCGTGTATTCTCTCTTTGCCCCACGAAATCTAGTTGAACGTTAGATGAGATAATTTTCCATCCATAGACTGTTCAATACTTTCTCGATCAAGTGACATATAACTTCATGTGGTCGACTCTTCGACCACTAGTGTCAAGGCCATGTACTTTCATTATCCGACCACATCGAGGGGTCCAGAGATATATCTCCTGTTATGTTAGGAGGGGCAAATCTCATATCCGACAAGTCACATTCCTCCGCATGTTTCATAGTATACCCGAAAGCTACCTTTATAACCACCCAATTACATAGTAGCATTTGACAACCTCTAAGTGTACTATTATACATGTAGAAAACCATATTGATATCAGATCTAAGGATTATACATCATTATTGCTTGAGACTAACTGATGACACATAAAATCATAACAATCTCAATAGTGTCTCAAGGTGGGTCAATGCAACACCATGTTATCTAACATGTGTTCATATTATTGATTCGATATCCCTATATGCATGACCAGTGAAACATGATCATCAATCAATACATGTGTTGGTCGATAAGTCACTAGTGTTCCGATCAGTGACATCCGACTAGGGATACATTTAGAAAGACATCATATAAGTTAAAGAGTTTCACCAACAAGTCACATATTTGTTAATCTTTATAACTGATGATTCATTCAAGAAACATAATAACATTTATTATATAACTCATAAACATAGACGTGATACAATCATCTCTATGATTACCTTTAGGTCTATAACTCATAAATATAGATGTGATACAATCATCTCTATGATTGCCTCTAGGGCATATCACCAACACCCTCTAACACCCCTGCTCAACACTAAGTCCAGAATACCACCTACATCTTTCTTACTAACAATTTAAATTATGATTATCAACAATTCTAGCAAGCTATGCATGGATAAAACCCCACCACGGGTCACATATCAACCAACAACAATATAAATGTATAAATGATTAACTTTCACAACTTGGAACCATACACCTAAGAACACTCAGGTCACCCGCACCTGGGAAATGCTTAGGTCACACGTGCTCAAGAAAAGCTAAAACCATGCTTTCGAGGACATAGGGTGGTAATAAATAATATAATCAAACAAATATTAAACAAAACCAAAGGTCCACTCATTAAACTAAGGATAACCAAGTCTAATAATCAATTCTAAATGAAACTATCATGTCTCTATATTTCCTGAAAGCAAACTAAGTATAGAATGCATGTGTAATGATTGCATGTGATGCACATGTGCTACTTAAGCCCATGCATGATACTATCATTGTTCACCTAAAAGCAACAACAAAGCAAGAGTGAGTCTAAGACTCAACAACTATATAATAAAATAATAAACAAATATTTTATCAACCATAATCATTATTATCATCATTATTCATGTGTCCAAGTTATATCCTCATCTTTCCATTAATGCAATGTATATCTACTCTACATGCTCATTTACCCATTCATCGCTCATACCGGTATAGCATGAGTGAACACCTGCGATATTGTTCACCCTTTCTCGAGCTTGACTAAAAAGGAACTAGGGGATCTCTCCACTACCGTGGAGTCTCTACCACCAAGGTAGATATCATATGATCACCGTAAGTGATCTCTATTATGCAATGATTGTGCATATGATACAAGAATTCAATTTGTTTTATTATTCTTCAACATGTTCAATTATCATCATTACCATGTCATCACCACAGTAATATCATCATCATCATCATATCATAATAATTATCATGTCATCATGATTTTCATGGCATTTAAATTGACATAAATAAATATCATGGCAATATAATTGTAAAGATAATGGCAAACAAATCGATGTCTACCGCTCTACCATGCACTTGCCTTTTAGCTATGAAAATCCAAATGACGCAAAGACAACATCGGACTTGAAGCAACACTCCCTAGACAAAACCAATAATCCACCTTAAAAACATGCAACAACAAGACATGAGCATCAAACAATTCAATATCGCTCCTATATGCAAAACCGACACAATTAACCCAACTTCACTGAACAACTCACCCGATGCCCCGGTGATCAAATATCCATAAATTTTACTTCTGGAACTCGAATATAGCAAAATCTATATTTTATGAAATCTGTACAACATTTGCTACACTTTCCTAGTTATGCAAATTCTCTGATTAAACCATCTTATTCTCTGTTTTAACCCCAAAGGTTAATCTGAAACATTACAGAAGAAAATACTTCACAATTTTATATCTATTTTCCAATCACATGAAAATAGCAAACCATACCACTTCTGAATACCATGGAAAATTATCTAAGTAAACCTAGTTATGACCATAATTTACTTCGACCATCTATTGAACGTAATAGAGCAATCTACACGACTTCTGCTAACGACAATGGAATTCTGGATAGTGGTACTTCAGAAGCAATAACTTTTAAACCAATTAACCAAATCTAATGGTCTTGTATTTGTATGGAATACTTAGACAATTATATACAACTTTTCTAACATGGAAAAGTCATGAATCAGGACGAGATACCCCAAAACCCCCTCGCAGTGTTCTATCGTACAACTTACTAAAACAGGACATCACCAATCTACCAATTCTCATGATCAATCTACTCTAACCTTTGATTAAACATTAATCTAAGATCATAGCAAAGATTTTCAGATCATTACCCCTCAAAATTGGTTGACGATCGGATCGGGGTTGACTCACAAAACCCTAGCTTTCCTCTTCTTTCCCTTCTCCTTCTCCTTATTCCTTATTCCTCCCTCTTACCCTTGCTAGTCTCTTGCCTTCACTTGCTTCCCATTGTGGCACTAGCAGTAGCAATTGGCTACAGGGATGTGGTGCAAGGCAGAGGAGCGACAACAGGGCAAGAGCGGCGAAAGGTAAGGAGGTGCGCAGGGCAGTAGGGATCGAGGCTAGCGGCTAATACTTGCTGCCCCTGGCATCCCTTATATGTAGGGATGACAATTGGGTGTGGCGGGCATGAGTAGTGCTCGCCTATACACATGCCCGCGACTCTGATTTTCTCCTACGGGCATGCGCGCGAAGGACGACGAGCGAAGAACCTCGCCTATGCCCGTCACTCATGGGCATGCCCGTGTGCCCGCCACATCATAGCTCAAAACTTCAAATGGTCTTTGACATGCAAGTTCAACAACTAATCAAGTTCATCAACCATTACACATCAATTTCAACAACTAATAAAGTTCATCACACATCAAGTTCAACAAAACAAAATGTAAATACAAACTAAAATGAAAATATGAGAGTAGAACACTAATCAAAAGTGCCCCGAAGGCATATAACGATTTTAGGCTTTCATTCATTCTACAATAGAAAGGCATATAAAACTAAACTTCAACGTCGACTGAAAACTCTACTCCTTGCTAGCTGATAGGAGAATAAAACTGATGTCGAGTTCTCTAAACCTATTAGAAGTTCAGAACAAAATGAATCATCATCCAATCCTCATGCTATTGAATATGGGATGAGTTGTGATGCTTTTGAAGAGGTGAATCGTGAAGAATGTTGTCAGAGTATTGCTCTGTCTTCCTCTGCTATCATTGACGTCTCTGCATCCACACCTGGGAATATCAACTGATCATCAGCTGTAGTCACAAACAAAACAACGATGCAGTTAGACACAACATGTTACAACAATTGTAGCAACAAAGCAAGCAGTCTAGTAACCTAAATTTCACACTTTAGTAAAAATAACATAAAAGAAGGCTATCTACAACAAGTTTTATGCACAAACAATAATACTGCAAGTAAAAATACTACGCAGATGCTACATTTCACACTTTAAGTAACCATTCTAAGAACGAACTAAATTTAGCTTCCATTATATATGCCATATACCATAAAGGTTTGAACTAGTATCAGACCTTCTATTTTAGGTGATCCACAACTTTCTTCAGATACCAGATGCCAGAGAAACATAACATTCAATTACTTCTATTTTTCTTTTTTTTAGAGTATTACTTCTGTTTATCTAATAATCAAGTATAGTTCTGCTTTCTCAATGCACTTAACTCTAAACTAAAGAAACAAAAAAGACTATGGTAAATGATACTTTGCACATAGTATGAGAGTAGAATACAAATCAAAAGTAACAGGAGGATGGAGATGAGAAGGGCCAGGGCGTGAGGAGGCCGGGCGTGCGGCGGTCGGGCTTTGAGGAGGGGGCGATGGTTGGGCGTGAGGAGATCAGGCGTGCGGCGGCTGGGTGTTGAGGAGGTGGCGATGGTTGGCGAGAGGAGGCCGGGTGTTGAGGAGTGACCTAGTGAGGAGAGGGGCAATTGGATCTGGATTTGACCATGAGGAGAGGGCGTGAGGAGCTACCGAGTGAGGAGGGGCGGCGGCCAGGCGTGAAGAGGGGGCTGCCGAGTGTGAGGAAGGTGGTGGCGTGCATGATCGCGTGAGGAGGGCAACAGTCGAGCGTGCAGGAAGGGATCTGGATTATGGAGGATAGGATTGGGTAGGGGACGGTCGGTGCGTGAGGACTGAGTCTGGAGTTTGGACTTTGGGTTTTTGGTGCACTAGTGTGGTCAACGGTATATGCATGCAGACACATCAAGTATCTTGAGCCCCACTTGTTAGTACATTATCATGGGTAATCAGACGAAACGGGCACAGGTGAGCGCACCCATACCTATACTCGATTACTCACCAGGTAGAGATTTGTGCTAACGAATGTACCCGTAGGCAGAAAAATAGAAATATATCCACCTCTATTAGGATTTTTACCGAAGTAACAGGATTAAATAGGCAAAACTATCCCTACTTATATGCTGCGCAGCAGCCCGAGCCTGAGCCCGAGCCTAAGCCTAGCCCAAGACGGCCCGACCCACTTAGCCCCTCCTCTATTCTCTTTTAGTTTGTTAATTACACGGGATATTACAACCCCCACACCCCAACTCGAGCTCTATAAATCCCCGCACCAAACTCCCGACGAATTCCCCACAAAACCCACCGCCGAAGCTAAAGCACCCACCCAAAGGACCCAACGGCCGCCGCGATGATCCTCCGCATCCGCAGCCGCGACGGCACGGACCGCATCACGGTGCCGGACGCGGCCTCCGCCACGGTCGGCGACCTGCAGCGCCTCATCGCGGCGCGCGTCACCGTGCCCGTCCCGCTCCAGCGCCTCTCCCTCGACCCGGCTCTCCTCCTGCCCTCCGCCGCCACCGCCGCCGCCCTGCCGCGGCTTCTCTCCGACCCGGCTGCCCAGCTCGCCTCCCTGAACCTCCCCAACGGCTCCTTCGTCTACCTCTCCTACCCGCCCGACGCGCGCTCCTCCCAGCCACCGCCGCCCAAGGGTCTCTCCCCGGCCGGCTCCTTCGGCAAGAAGATGACCATGGACGAGCTCATCGCGCGCCAGATCCGCGTCACCCGCCAGGAGTCCCCGTTCTGTGCCGCGGCCTCCTTCGACCGCGACGCTGCCAACGCCTTCCAGCTCTACGTCGCCGAGGCGCTAGCCTTCGCCGTCAAGCGGGCGGGCTTCCTCTACGGCCGCGTCGACGCCGACACCAAGGAGGTGTTCGTCGACTTCATCTACGAGCCGCCGCAGCACGGCGCCGAGGACGTCGTCCAGCTGATGCGGGACGCCGACGAGGAGGCCCGCGTCGATGCCATCGCCGAGGGTCTCGGGATGCGGTGGGTGGGCTTGGTGTTCACACAGGCCGTCGGGAGGAAGGCGAGTGAGACGGGCGAGTACACCTTGTCGAATCGGGAGATGGTTCAGGCCACCGAGCTGCAGGCGGAGGGTGGGATCCCGGAGTGGGTCACCGCTGTGGTGAAGTTGGAGGTGGGGGATGACGGCTCAGGGGATGTGCACTTTGAGGCATTCCAGATGAGTGAGATTTGTGTGAAGCTGTTTAAGGATGGTGTGCTGGAAACGGAGGTTGGGGACACTGACGATCCGCGGCTGTCCAAGATGCGGAAGGAGGTGGTGGCTGGGGGAAAGGATACTATGGAGGTGGACAATGACTTCTTCCTCGTGCCCGTCAAGATCTCTGATCACCAGGTATGCTTTTTTATTACATTGCATAGTTATAGACTTGTTTGGTGAATTAAGTTGTCTATAGAGGGGAAATCTTTAGGTGAAAATAGGACATGCACAGCCTGAATTGCATATAGTTTATTTGAACTAGGCGATATGTTTAGGTAATCAGAGAATATAGCTATAATTTGTTTGACGCTGAATTGTTGCAATTAGTGGCAAAACTGAACCCTTTAAGCGAACCTAAGTCAATACATGCTTGAATTGGATGCCACAACTTATGAGTTAGTGAACATAGTAGATGTGTAGGATGAGTTACATACTTACATATGAATTTGTCCAATTCAATGGCACAATCATAACCTTTATGGCAAAATCATAACCTTTATGGCAAAATCAGTATGCTTCCTGTTAATTAGAACATGCAATCTTTGTATAAGCGGCTTGCTTTGCTTTGGAAAATTGAATCTAAGTCAGGATTTATGAGTTTCCCCCTGTGACTGTCGGCCACAATAATTTATAGTTTCAGTTAAGAATTAGAATTTGATCACAAACATAGTATTTTCAGGGAACAGTAATTGGTAGCACTATATTAGTAGAAAAAAGAATGTCTTATTTCAGTGTGATTCTTGAAGTGATTCAGTCCAGTTCATAGAGCAGATATAAATGTTAGGATGTTTGTGCTCATTATCACCTACGGAATTGTGGTTTGGATCAGATGTGATTATATTTAGTTTATTTCTGAGTGGCAAAATCAAAGGTTGATATTTAGTGCTTAGGATGCAACCTGGCTAGTGGGTGAAATTCACAACGTTGGAGTTAGTGAGGTAACAAGGATGTGTAGTTATAGTATATTTAATGTAAAGGCATTTCTTGTCCAATGAAGAGGTTGAGGGGGATGCATCTGCCATGCGCCCATGCTGTATAGAAATGTTAGGAATCAGCTAATTTTGGAAACTATAGGTCATAAGAACAGAGGATTTCTTTTATTGTGTTATGCACGGGAGTGTATCAGCTGACAATCACAAGATAGCTATTCTGGCATGTACTGCTTTTGTACTCATGTAGAACTGTGTTTACAAAAATGTTTGAAAGTGAGCCTGTAGAAGAAAGGGAAAATTGACATCTATGACCTAGCATGCGAAAGTTCTACGTTTTCTCAAATATTCTATGGATCTACCTTAAGAAGGAATATCAGAATGTTCATCTGAAGGGATGTACCTTTTAAAATATCTAAAATCTTACCTTTTTTTTTTTTATCCTATGCGAGATTCCCTACCTTCGGTGGAAAGAAAACAAAAAGCCAACCAAAGGTTGCAATATGACCTAGATGCGAATTTTTGCTTGATCCTTTGTAGTTATTTTTCATTTTCTGACATTATTCCTAAAAATTATGTCTTGTCTCCAACAGTCCAACTGGAATTTTTAACAATGAAGCAAAGAGTCTGAATGCTGGATTCACATGAGTTCTATGTAATGGGGATATATCTAGTGCACAAGTGCATTTTTTTTATTAGGCATCAAATTAACATAAAAAAATTCCTACAAAAATTCTAAGACCCATGTAACATATTAATATATCATGTGAACTGTACTTAGCAATATTTTAAGACATATCTAATAAATATACCATGTCACATTATAGGGACCCCAAATTTTATTAAACTTGGTAACACTTGTAACTGGGAGTGAGTTTCTTCAAACTTCTTACCTACAGTTCTCTTTTTTTAGGGAAAATAGGAGGGGAGGCCCCTACTGTATATATATTACTTAATAATAAAAAAGAGTTTATGTACAAGACAAAGGGGAATGATTTACAGCCCTTAAAAGGGTAGAAATTACGTAGACTACTCAGCCAATTTTCAAAATGCTCATTCGCTGCCTGCTTGACCCTATGGATAACAAGGGCAACACTTTCTCTGAATTCTATTTTCCAGGAAGAGAAAGAGAAAGACCTACAATTCTCACACTACAATCAAACAAAAAGCATGGCTTGCTAATTGCTATATATTTTAATCAAGCGTTTTGTATGTCAGCTAACTGGATACTACAATTATCACAATTTTGGCATGGTAAATTACAGATGGTGAAATTATTGTAAACTGCACCTCTGTTTCCCAAATTAATCACACATCTTTGTTTTTGATGAGATTCTAAGCTTAAAATCAACAGGGGTTTCAGCTTCTTAATCAGTCATTGTTACATATATCCTTTTGACCACATCAGAAACTAGTGGATAATAACGGGATAACTGCAAATGTGGTAGAATTGCATTGTAGTAGTGTTGGTTCCTTTGTGAATTCTGTTGGCATGGATCAATTGTCATTTGCATAATCTCTTATTTGTATTGCTTTGCAGACTGCTTGTTATTGCTTGTTAATTTGTTTCTTTAAAGATCCTTTTTCTTACAAAAACTTGGACATGTCCCTTTTATTTTAATGCACCTAATTGCAGGATGATTGACGTTTTAATACTGTGGTGATTGTTCTTTTAAGATTTACATGAAACTCATTTTACAATACTTTACAATAATAATTAGTTGTTGTCTCTCCAAAAAAAAATTGTTATTGCAGTTCTCGCATACCTTTTTAGAAGTCCAAAAGATTATTGGCTAGGTACTAAATTATATTTTAGCAATCTGCAAGCATCTGTTGGGAGATTTTTTTACTGTTCTGAGTGTTGGGACATTAACATAATTCGACCTGGGGAATAAAGGAAATGGTTGATCACACCCTTTTTATAGTTGATTATACATTTACTTTTTACCCCTTTAGATGCACTAATCTTGTGCCTTCTTTTTGTATACAGGGTCCACTCTCAACTGGCTTTCCTATAGAGAACCGTGGAAGTCCGATAGCAATGAGCGCACTTAGGAGCCACCTGGAGCGTACGAAGCATCTGCCATTTGTTAAGCGGATCTCTGACTTCCACTTGCTTCTCCAGGTTGCTAGTTACCTAGATGTAAAAGCAGATGTTCCTGCCCTCACAGCATGCGTAAAAAACCAAAGCAAAATACCTGAGGGCTACCAGCTTCTGATCGAGTCATTGGCTGGTCAACCATAATGTGGTTTCTAAAAGCAAGGCACGGTGATGTTTAAATTAATATCATAATATCATGTGTAACTTATGAATATCTCAGGTGTGTTAAGTCTTGTTAATTCATGTGCGCTTACCTTTGTGCAAGCGCAGCATCTTCTTTATGCAATGCTGAATCTGGTCCTATACTGACTGAAACCCGGTCTTTAGGAGTGCCTTCGAGGATGCATTACCTGGAGTTGGAGGGGAACAGCGATGATATTTGCACGGCACGGTGGAACTCTGATAAAAACTGTCGTGATATGTATCTTGTTCTGCATGCATTGCTTAGTTCAAGTACAGTTGAAGGATAATAATCACTTTGTTGTGGTCGCTATATTGTTACTGTTTTACGCTGCTGTTTTCCATCTGGGAGAAGCTAATGTGATCATGGCCTCTCGTTTATTCACAGTTCTATAGGACGATTTTTACTGACAGTTCAACAAGAATGTCGCTTCAAATAAGCTGACGACACCAAACTGGAGGAATATCTATATAGTCTGTAATCTTTATATAATTATCTAATCTGTGATTGTCTTCAACATATAACTATTATTATTATTATTATTATTATTATTAGAAACGATACCGCCTAGACGTACGGAGCGAGAGTTTTCATTAGATGACCTCACTTCATTTTACCACCTTTTTGTGCCATATCCGGTACACCCTCCCGATGTCTTCCGCTCAGGAGATTCACCACTTGCTTAGGGAACCATACGTATCCTCCATTCGAATTGTTGGTTCCAACTCGTTGGATCAAAATGGTGTTTCGTCCGTTCAGCATTACTGGGCGTATTTACTTTTAACATAAAGACCAAGGACCAACATATATTTACAAGAATGGACATGACTAATGCATTGGAGAACTGTATTCTCGATTTGATTAAGGGCGTTAACCATTAGTCCAGTAGCTAGATGTGTACATGCATGCTTTGGAAGATGTTGCATGCATGCGTGATAAGATTTATTACTCTTGTATAACCAAGGGTGGTATTTCATATCTTCTAGATATAATCGAGTTTGATATGTTGCGATCCATATAAAAAAATGTTGCATACTGATCTTTGATATGTTGCGACCCGTTGAAAAAAATGTTGCGGCCCGTTGAAACAAATGTTGTATACTATTCATGGGATGTTACGACCGTTGAAAAAATATTGCAGGTGTTTTTGTGTGCTCTAAAAATATTGCATATTGTTGTTATAGGATTTTTTTTTTCATTCGTCAGATGATTTGAGAAGTTAGGGACCCTCAAGGGTGAATGTGTTTTCATATAGCGCTCAGATCGTAATTTTCATTGTTGCGGTAACATTTTTTTGTTGTGGGACTCCCATCTAACCATCATCAATGGTTTTGATTAAGTTTCGTTGTTTTAATCCAACAGTTATTGAATCGTACGAAAAAAGTCTCGACGACTTCAGACGTACGAGCTATAGTAGCATTCTATTATTATACAATTAATCTCCTCCCTGATAACATAGAAGAAGAATGTAGACAACTCTTGTTGCGCATATTGCACCGTGATATCTTCCAATTTAATTCCATCTACGAGCTGGCGACGTTGCATTTCTTCCTGATCTGGCCGTTGCCGCCGGTGAGCACGCCGATCTGCCCCATGAGCTTGATGGAGTTCTCGAAGTGGTCGAAGAAGACGCCGGGGTCCTGCAGCTTGTCGACGACGGCGGCGGCGCGGGGCAGCGTGGCGTCGGAGGTGAACATGCCCTGGCGCGCCTTGGGGTTGACGACCGTCGTACCTGGTGGGATTTGGCGTAGGATGGGTTGAGGGACGGGTCGATGTCGCCGGGGTTGTTCTTGCCGGTGAAGTTGAAGAGCATGGAGCTGAACAGGTTGCAGTGGCCTATTCCGACCGTGTGCCCACCTGGCGTGCACGAGGTTCATGATCCAAAACAGTTAAGTTAATTACGCCTTTTTCTTCTTACTTTCACACCAAGGGGAGGAAAGGTAATCAGCATTAGAACGTGAATTAAACCGTGAACGTTTCAGAATTCCAACGTTTTAGACGGGCGGTACAAGTTTCCATGTTCCCTCGCGATCTTCGCCGTTGATCCACTATTCCCTTGCCAAATTTGCGCGCACGCCCCCCGCGTCCTGGTGGCCCATTGCCCACCTTCAAGCTTAACGTCACATCATTACTCATCACCGATCGTTCGGTTACTTAGGATTCTATTCTGTTTTACTTCTTTTCTGGATATATCTATTTCTTCATCATTGATCGATTATTCGTTTTGCATCCCTACACAAAACATATGAGTACAATAAAAGCGAGCCTAATCACCGATATATCGGTCGGTTCATCCGCTACTCGGATCGAAACTTACAAATTATGAAGTCACAACATATTTTTCTCATATCACCCAACATATGAACACATATAGGCAAATACCACTCATTCTGTGTCCGATTTTTTCTAGATTGGCTGCCGGATTGGTACCCGGATCGATATGACCATACGGAAATGTTTCACTTTTCTTCCCTTTTTATTCATTGATTTTCGTGTTCGAATGTGATCTTTCTCTGCCATCCAATGAGAACTGAGGCTAAGTCCTAGAAAAAGGTCTACTTGTCCGGCAAATACAGGGTACTCTGTATTCGATAAGAACAGACAAATAGTCTATTGTGACCGGCCATCTGATCCAAATCCAACGTTCCGAACAAGACGCAACATGTTTCATAGCACTGTACGTATCGTCAGAAAGGAATTAAAGGTTTATGGCAGGAGGCAAGCTAACGTGGTTGTTGCAATCGGTCGGATTTAATTGGAGAGCTACGTTACATGGAACGCACACAAAGTGGTACCAGAGAAAAATAAGTTTCCGGGACAAACGGCTCTATTTAACTATAATATGTTCTGGTATGCACTAATACTCCCCCACTCTGTTCAAGAATATATAACGTTTTGGATATCGATAGGGTGTTCAACATTCAACTTTAACCATCACTTTTTATATAAATACATTTACAAAATAATATAAAAATATGTTTCATTATGTAAAATGAACATGTTTCATGCAACTGTACATGTTGATGTCATGGTCATGGAGAGCTTGTCAACTATTCCCCTCTGTCCTACACAGGTTACAGCTTTCTGCACTCTCTGTTTTGCACAGGTACAATCTTGATAAACGGTAAATTACTATTAGACCATTCGTTAACGCAACTGTGAAAATTAATTCACATGGACTACGTACTCCTGGAATGTGACCACTGAGACTTTTTTAAAACTTACTTTGAAGCTAGGTAAGCTGCACTGCTTGCGTAAATCACCGTCACGATTAGGGATTTGCAAACAGGAACTAGGACGTGCTTCCGGAATGCATTTTGATTTTGTGTTTATAAGAATTGAAGGTGTAGGATTGGAAAGACGACTAGAGGAGGATGAATAGACACTTTTTTAATTTTATCTTAATCAAATTCAACACGAACTTTTCTTCAATAGCTATGAGAGCTAAGAAGATCAGTAAATGCACAGAGGAAGCCTTGTGCTGAATCCGATTAAACCCTTAAGAAAATACTCAAAATATAGAGATTAAGCTCAATGGGGTTGTCAGATGGTGGCCAACTGGCGGTCTGACTGCCTGGTCTAACCGCCGTTTTGGAATCGGTCTAACCGATTTTGTCCAGAACCACTGCAGACCACCCGAAACCAAAACGAAAATCGGTCTAACTTTTGATTTACTCGATGAAACTTGACAAATTTGGAACACACCCCCCTAAGGATATTTGGAACCTATTCCTAGCAACGATCGTCCAGATCCACGTTAAAGATTTGTCCTTTTTAAGTTTTACCAAAGGAGGGTTCAAACCTAGCAAAATGAAAATCTTGATCCAAATCTTGCTCGTGGAGGATTGATGATTTAAATGATCTTAGGAGTATTCCCACACATCATAGCAAGATAAAAGAGGTCAAGAGACCAACAAAAAATAACCGGATCAAGGAATCACCAAAAGAGTGAGGAAAACACAAGAGACCTCATATTTGAACAAACATCCATAGATTGATTCAAGATGTTGCTTGTTAAAGCGACTCCCTTAAGGAGAACAAGAGCTCAATCCAAGATCACACACACAAATCACCTCTCTAGAACCTAGCCTCTCCTCTACAAACCCTAACCAAAACTATGGTTTTTACAAATGGAGTTCTTGGGGCTGTTTTTCAACCCCATTCTCTATTTATAGTGAGGCTTAGTTTCTAGAAGAGTTCACCTAATGGGCTCCCGTTAAGGCCCAATACAAACGGGACACATACACACGCATTACAGTTGAAGCAATCATCTGCTTCGTCATGTGTAGCTTGATCAGCGACTCCCATCATGTCGGCAAGTCTCTCCCATCCGAATCCCATCGGAACCTCCAAGGCACTTGCACCGACCCCAGCGCCGCTTGATCCAACCAACTGCAACAAACTGCCCGTTCGAACCATCTTGTCCATTATGTGCCATGCTTGAGCACACGACATCACCCGACATCCATGATGGTTCTGGACCTCAGCTCTCCAAGCTTAGTCCCGACCCTCCTCGCCGTTGATCGTCGTTGACCTGCAAGTCACCTGCACAGCAATAGACCAAGAAATCTTCTCCAGGAACAAGTTCTTCACAACTTGACCCACGTTAGCTCAACCATGCAATATGCAACATTAAAACATTGAAACTCATGCACTAGACATAAACAAAACACAACGCCGCCAAGAAGGCGACGAACAAGTGGAAACCGGTCTGACCTCCATACTTGGCCGGTCTGACCGATCCCCAACCGGTCAGACCGATTTTTATGAGCCGGTCAGACCATCCGAAAAGACTTAGCCAAAATTCCATCATAGAAATCCGAAACTCTCTGGAATTTTCAACTGAATAGAACTTTTGACTGGAAGCTCCAAAAAATATGAGACCAAGTGTAGGAGACTCCATCTCTTGCCCACACACTCTATTTTTTGCCTAGCCCCAAACTCCACCAAAGGTTCTGCGCCGGTCGGACCGCCGCACATAGCCGGTCGGACTGCCACCCGGCCGATCAGACTGCCAGTGCTGCCGTCGGACCGATACATGGGCGGTCTGACCACCTGAGGTCTGAATAGCATAGGAGCTTTTCCGAAAATGCGAGATTCGTCAAACCGACAACGCCATTGCCAATTGACTTATCATCTTAAGATCATGCATATATCACCATGATATCCACAATCTCCCCCTTGATGAACATATTGGCAATCTCCCAGAAAATATAAGTTTGTGGTTTGAAAAGAAAAAACTCGTCGTTTTTGTGCAAAGGCACAACTTGGTCCATAAGTAAGAGAAAGCCTAGGAAATGACCAAGCTGGCTTCAGAATAGCATAGGTAAGTGAGATAAGGCAAAGAGAGCACAAAAAGTTTCAATTTTCAGAGAATAGCCAAAAATCTCACTTAGATCCATATGAAAGTGCAATTGTTCTATGTGACCTTTGATCATTGTGACTCTTCTAGAATTGCAAGTAAAAATCAGAAAAGGCAATAAGACCAAGAGAACACAATTTAGATGTATGTTCCACTCACTATGATCACCAATTTCCAAAAATTCATTTCCCCTATAACTCCAAAAACTCTAAAACAACATTTTTACCAATCTTTCCCCCTTTGACAATGAATTCATCAAGGTGCATGGAAGAAGATAGAGCATGAAGGAATGGCTTTTTTTTCAAATTTTCATTTTTTTTGTTTTTGAAGTTAAGCTAAAGGAGCCATGAAGATTATCCATGAAGACAGTACAAGTATTACACCAAGTCATATTATGTGAAGAAGCTATGTTCAATCATGGCAAAATATGTACAACAAAGCTAAGGCCAAAATAGCAATAAACTAAGATTAAATGAACTAATAGCATGACAAGTTACTCAAAACCAAAGTTTCACTAAAGGTATCCAGAAATGAGTCAAGTCATGTCTATAACCCAAACTGAGTCAATATAGAGCATTATGAGTACAATTAAGAAGCAAGTTGATCAAGCATTTAACACTTTGAACATTTTGAAGAAAATGATTGATTTTATCTTTGTAAAGCAAGTCTTGGACTAGGAGCCATCCACAACTGCCTTCTAAGCTTCAACTAATTGACATTTTTGTTTTCTTAACATTGTGCTAGATCTTAAGCCTTGCCGCGATCATCTCAAGCATGAAGCTTAAAAGAGTGGTCTAGGTCATCCAAAACTCCCCCTGAGTTCATGCCTAGTGCAATGGCAAGCAGTCTCATGAGAAAGAATTGGTGAGATCAGTTTTTTCGCACAGAAAAACTCATTTTTTTCATTTGCTTGACTTAAGAATTGACAAAGCTCAATTTTCAGCTCAACATAAATTCAAGACTCAGTTTCTCCTATATGACATGGCAAGAATCATGAAAGGATCACTAAAGCAAAACTGGTCACAAGATCCAACAAGTCATGTTTTGATTCAATTCGCTCATAGATAATAGAGCTAGCATGGCAAAGGCTAAGCTAAACACGAAGAGCCATCAAAGAACTCTAGCAAACTAGCACAAGACATGGCATGGTATACAGTATGAAAACAAGCTATACAAGGATAATAATCAAAGCTCCATAAGTTTATATTACAATGCAAGATATATGAATTTTAAAATGCATTATGATACAATGAATGCAAAAGAGCAAACTCCCCCTCAAAACAGGCCAAGAGGACTAACAACCCTAACTCTCCCCGTAAGGTAGCAAAACGAGAAGAATCAAGAGCTTTAGTGAAAATATCCGCAACCTGTTGCTCAGACTCAACAAAGTGAAGTACAACATCACCCTTCTCAACATGGTCTCTAAGAAAATGATATCGAATGTCAATGTGCTTAGTCCTAGAACGTTGCACTGGGTTTTTGGCAATGTTTATGGAAGAAGTGCTATCACAGAAAAGAGGAACACTACCCAAAAATAACCCATAGTCCCGAAGAGTAGATAAGATCCAGAGAACCTGAGAACAACTACTGGCTACAGCTACATACTCGGCCTCGGCTGTGGACTATACAACAGAAGACTGTTTTCTAGAAGACCAAGAGATAAGAGATGTGCCTAAGAAATGACAAGTGCCAGAAGTACTCTTCCTATCCACTCTACACCCTACAAAATCAGCATTTGAAAATGCTCGAATAGAGAGAGCAGAAGAAGAAGAATACCATAGTCCAAAGTTAAGAGTATCTTGAAGGTACCTGAAGATGTGACGTACTGCTTGACGATGAGAGGCATGAGGGGAAGCCTGAAAGTGAGCGCACAGACATACTGCAAATTGTATATCCGGCCTCGACGCATTGAGGTAGAGGAGGGAGCCTATCATACTGCGGTACTCCTTCTGGTCCACAAACTCTCTATCCTCATCAGGGTCCAGCACAGTAGTTGTGGCAATGGGAGTAGACATTGGCCTACTACTTCCCATGTCGAAGCGCTGAAGAAGGTCATTTGTGTACTTACTTTGGTGAATAAAGGTGCCTTCTTTCAGTTAATTGACTTGAAGACCAAGGAAGAATGTCAATTCTCCCATCATGCTCATCTCGAACTCCCTGCTCATAGAATCTGAAAATCTGGACACCAAAGCATGAGAGGAACCACCGAATATGATATCATCCACATAAATCTGAACCAATAAGAAATCACTGCCATGCCTGAGAGTGAACAAAGTTTTATCAACCATTCCTATTTTGAAATCATTATTAAGCAAGAAACTCTTAAGCCTGTCACACCAAACTTTAGGAGCTTGCTTCAATCCATATAAGGCTTTAAAGAGTTTAAAAATATGATTTTGGGAACTTATGATTTTCAAAACCAGGAGGTTGCTTGACAAAGATCTCTTCTTCTATGAAACCATTTAAGAAAGCACTTTTAACATCTATTTGAAAAAGCTTGAAACTCTTAGATGTTGCAAAAGCTAGTAAAGTGCGAATGACTTCTAATCTAGCTACAGGAGCAAAGGTCTCTTCAAAGTCTAAACCTTCTACTTAGGAATAATCTTGTGCTACAAGTCTAGCCTTATTGCGAACAACCAACCCATCCTCACTTTGCTTATTTTTAAAAATCCATTTTGTCCCAATTACATGAGAATCAGAAGGAGCCTCAACTAAGGTTCAGACTTTATTTCTTTCAAAATTTTCAAGCTCTTCATGCATGACATTGACCCAAAAGGCATCAGATAAAGCATGGGTGATATCTCGGGGTTCAAAAGAAGCGATAAAAGCAGAATGTGCATGAGAATCAGAAGAAATAAACCTGGAGCGAGTGACTCGCTCTTGAAGATCCCCAATCATCTGCTCAGGTGGATGCCGTCGCTGAATGTGAAGAGGAGCTCCTGGTGCAGAAGTAGCCTCTACCTCATGAGTTGTGGAGGTAGGAGCAGAGCCACTCAGATCGTCGGTGAAGATAGGAGGTCGTCATGACTAAAGGCTGGAGTAGTGGAAGCAAACCAAGAGTTAAAAATTGATTGCTCATTGCTTCAAAAGCTCTCCAACTTGCAAGGGAGTTAAAAATTGATTGCTTATTGCGACTAAAAAGATCTCAAAATAACAAGTAGTAATAATAATCGGTGAGGTGCATACTTTGAAACAATCGGTGAACTTCCCATTCACTTCCCAACCAAACCGATGCGGAAATAATCCGACACATTTTATAAAGAAACTCTACCTCTCATGTAAAATTCAGGTGAACTCAATTTGTTTTCTTTCTCAAAGGTTCCGCAAGCACTGGGAAAGCAATGATTCGAGTATCAATCAATGGCAACCAACAACATTTGTTTATATTATTGATGTATATGATAGGAATAATCGATGCGAATTTAACTCAAGAAATTAATACTCGAGGTCTTTGAGAATCGCTTAGATCAAGCAAATTGGATGGCTCAAATTTCATTGTTTGAGAAAAGAAAAAAGGAAAATAAAGAAGGAAAATCGCATTTTACTTTCTCTTCATTAATCTCTTGGTCTGAAAACATTGATTATGTAATAGACAAAAGAGGTGCGTAATCGTGTCTAAAAGCCGATCGTTGCTTATCTAGCAAATTGCTTTTCATTATTTGAGAAAAGAAAAATCGCATTTTTGCTTTCTGCTGAATACATTGATTATGTAATAGACAAAAAGACGTCGTGTCTAAAGCCGACGTTGCTATCCGCTTTTGTTGTCGCTGTCAAGCAGCAACAAGGCATGCTTTTATTGATTTTCATCAGTAAGGTGTGCTTTGATCGAGGAAAAGCATAAACTTGTTTCTTGATAGAAGAAAGGAAAACAACTGAAGGAAAAGCAACGAACATTGCCATCAAGACTCAACCAATTCTTGATATCACTGTCAAGATGCAACGTTGTGTCTCTTCGTTGATCGCTTGGTCCTGGATTCGCTTGGTCCTGATCCGCGTGTTGCAACTAGAACTGGAGGTGGAGGTCGAGCCATCGAGTAGAGCATAGGCGTAGAGCGGCGTAGTGAATCGCATCGCGGGCTGGAGGGTTTTCTCGCACATCACTTTCGGCGAGACTTCATGGTGTGACTTGCGGGGGAGGCGCATACGCAATGTGGAAAGAATCTACTAGACAGTGAACACAATTTTTTTGTTTCTCCCATGTGAAGCACTACGGATTCAGTTATCTCGCAATGGCAAGCAACAACATTTTTTTGAACTACTTAGTTCTTGTAAATTGGATGGCTCAAATTTCACGGTTTGGAAAAATCACATTTTGCATTCTACTAAAAACATTGATTATGTAATAGACAAAAAG
Organism: Hsuehochloa calcarea; assembly: GCA_036346395.1. Lineage (NCBI taxonomy): Eukaryota > Viridiplantae > Streptophyta > Magnoliopsida > Poales > Poaceae > Hsuehochloa > Hsuehochloa calcarea. The sequence goes on along the minus strand of CM070593.1, from coordinate 3,234,637 downwards.
ATGTCACGTCTAAAGCCGACGTTGCTACCCAATTTTTCCGTCGTTGTCAAGCAGCAACAAGGTGTGCTTTGATTGATTTTCTTCACAAAGACATGCTTTGATCGAGGACAAGCAAAAACTTGTTTCTTGGTGAAAGCAAAGGAAAACAACCAAAGGAAAAGCAAAGGTGTGGATATCATGGGGATATGCTCATGATCTCAGGATGATGTTACAGTTGGCAATGTCGTTGATGGTTTGTCGAATCACGCCTTTTCGACAAAAATCTATGCTGTCGGGTCACTAGCGGTCAGACCGGCCAGAGGGCCGTCCGACCAGCCACCCCCGGCGGTCGGACCGGTCAGTGGCAGTCCGACCGGCCATGGGCGGCGGTTGGACCGACCATTGTAAATGGTTGAGTTTGGAGCTGGGCCAAAAATAGAGGGTGTAGGCAAGAGAGGGGATTCTCATACACTTGGTCTCAAAATTTTTGGAGTCTCTTGTCAAAATATCTATTCATTTGAAATTTCCAGAGAGGTCTCGGATTTCAAGGCTGAAAATTGGCTAAGTCCCTAGCTGGGTGGTCTGATCGGCCAGGGTGGCGGTCAGACCGGCCATTAAGTGGCGGTCTGACCGGTTTCACTTGTTTCGTCGGCTTTCGTAGCGACGATGTTTGTTGTTGAGTCAAGTTCATGGGTTTCAGTGTATATGTGTTGCGTGATGCATGTTTTGACCAACGTGGGTCAAGTTGCGAAGAACTTATTTAGAATCGATTTCTTGTTTTATTGTTGTCCAGGTTGCTTGGAGGTCAACAACAGTCAACGACGAGGATGATCGGGACTAGACCTGAGAGCCGAGGTTCAGAACGATCGAGGATGCCGGGTGAAGTCATTGGATTCGAGCAGGGCGCACAATGGACAATGATGACCGAACGGGGAGTTCGGTGCGACGGGTTACATCAAGCGGCGTGGGGGTCGGTGCAAGTGCTATGGTGGTTTCGGTGGGAGCCAGATGGGAGAGACTTGCCGACATGATGAGAGCCGTTGATCAACCTACACGTGGCGAAGCTTGGGATTGCTTCATGAAGATTGAACTCGGTCTTTGGAGAATGATCGAGAAGGGGTATTTTGGTAATATCACTAAAATACCGCCTTGTTTGCTTTTGGCTAAATCACGGCGCAAGACGGCGCAAGGAGAAGCGGTTTAGGTCAAGAGAAGATGAAGGCGACGCTTTAAAATACGTGCATGAGTTGAACCCGTTTGTGTGTGTGGGCTTAACGGGTACCCAATAGAAAACTCTTCTAGAAGGTTAGCCTCTACTATAAATATGGGGGGTGATGTAGCACCTTCTTAATCCTTTTGCTTATCTGAAACTCTAGTTTTGCTTTGGAGATTAGGGAGTGGAGAGGTTAGGATTCTTGAAGAGAAGATTGATTGTAGCTCATGTATTGAGTTTTGTCCTCCGTGTTGGAGTGGCTGTAAACCAGCAACAATCACAAATCAATCTATGCAAGTTTTCTTGAGATGAGTCCCTTTTCGTTCTTGATCTCTATTTTGTGATTTTGGGGCCGTCTTTGATTCTCAGGTTTTCCTTTTGTTTTTACCCCTGATCTTGCTTACTGTGACATGTGGGAACTCATCTAGGATCATCTTGATCATCTCTAACCCACGAGCAAGGTTTTGGATCTAGTTTTCGTTTTGACTCGGTTTTGAACCATCCTTCACTCAAACGGAAAAAGGTTGGAACTTTACCAAGGATCTTCATGATCTTTGATTGGAATAGGTTCTTAATATCCTAGAGAAGGTGTGTTCCAAGTTTATCGAGTTTGGAGTTGTAGATCAAAAGTTAGACCTATTTGCAACTTTGTTTTTCGAGTCGATTTTACTGTTCATCAGGCTAGAGGTCAGACCGCCCATCTGAGAGGTCAGACCACCACATGTAAAAGTCGACCCGCCAATCTAAGAGGTCAGACTGCCCAACTTATGACAGATTGAGTTTTTATGGTTTTTAGTTGTTTTGCTTTGGGGTTTTGATTGGATTCAATACAAGTCTTCCGCTATGCTTGTATATTAATCTTCATAGCTCTCATAGCTATTGGAGTGAAAATCGTGTTGAATCTGATCTTGGTGAAAAAGAGCTCCTGCTCCTATTCACCCCTCCTCTAGTCGCCGTTTCGGTCCAACAAAAGGACGTCGCCAACAAGACTTGGCCAATTCTTGACGTCCCTGTCAAGACGCAACATTGCGTCTCTTCGTCGATCTCTTGGTCCTTGATTCGCTTTGTCCTAATCCCGTGTTGCGACCAACACAGGAGGTGAAGGCCGAGCAGTCGAGCATAGTAGAGGCGCAGAGAGTCAAAGTGAATCGCGTCGCGGGCTGGAGGGTTTTTTGCGCGTGTCTCTTTCGTCGATACTACAAGGTGTGTCTACGGGTGAGGTGCGTACGCAACGCAGAAATAATCTAGAAGACAATCAACTCAATTTTTTGTTTCTCTGATTCGAAGCACTGTAGATTCAGGTATCTCACAATGACAACCGGCAACATTTTTTGTGAACTGCTTAGATATTGCAAATTGGATGACTCAAATTTCATGGTTTGGAAAATAAAAATCACATTTTTGCTTTCTGCTGAAAACATTGATTATGTAATAGACAAAAAGACGTCGCTTCTAAAGCCGACGTTGCTGTTTCCTTTTTCAGTCACTGTCAAGCAGCAACAAGTAGTGCTTTGATTATTTTCTTCAGCAAGGTGTGCTTTGATGGAGGAAAAGTAAAAACTTGTTTCTTTGTGGAAACAAAGGAAAATAATCGAAGGAAAAGGAAATGACGTCGTCATCAAGACCCAGCCAATTCTCGACGTCTCTGTCACGAGGCAATGTTTCGTCTCTTCAGCGATTTATTGGTCCTGGATTCGTTTCATCCAGATTCGCGTGTTGCGACCAGCACAGGAGGTGAAGGCCGAGCAGTTGAACATAGTAGAGGCACAGAGTGTCGCAGTGAATTGCGTCGCAGACTGGAGGATTTTCTGCACACGATCTTTCAACATCTCTATGGTGCGACCTACGGGTGAGGCGCGTACGCAACGCGGAAAAAATCCAGAAGACAATGAACTCAATTTTTTTATGTTTCTTCGATCTGAAGCACTACATATTCAGGTATCTCGCAATGGCAACCAACAATATTTTTTCGAACTGCATAGATCTTACAAATTTGATGTCTCAAATTTCACGGTTTGGAAAAGAAAAATGATGTTTTAGCTTTTTGCTGAAAACATTGATTATGTAATAGACAAAAAGACGTCGTGTCGAAAGTCAACGTTGCTGTCTGCTTTTTCCATCGTTGTCAAGCAGCAGCAAGGCGTGATTTGATTGATTTTCTTCAGCAAGGCGTGTTTGATCGAGGAAAAGCAAAAACATGTTTCTTGGTGGAAGCAAAGGAAAACTACCGAAAAAAAGCAAAGGACGTCGCCATCAAGACTCGGCCAATCCTTGATGTCGTTGTCAAGATGCAACGCTGCGTCTCTTCATCGATCTATTGGCCCTGGATTCGCTTCATCCAGAACCGTGTGTTGCGACCAGCACAGGAGGTTAAGGCCGAGCACGCGAGCAGAGCAGAGGCATAGAGCAACATAGTGAATCCAGTGAATCGTGTTGCTGGCTGCAGGGTTTTCTGCGCTCGTCGCTTTCGGCGAGACTTCACGGTGCAACCAGCGGGTGAGGTGCGTACGCAATGAGGAAAGAATCCAGAAGACAGTGAACTCAATTTTTTTGTTTCTCCGATCTGAAGCACTACATATTCAGGTATCTCGTAATGGCAACCAACAACATTTTTTCTGAACTGCTTAGATCTTGCAAATTGGATGGCTCAAATTTCACGGTTTGAAAAATGAAAAAAAAAAATCATGTTTTTGCTTTTGCGAAAACATTGCTTATGTAATAGACAAAAAGATGTCGCGTCTAAACCTAACATTGCTGCCGTTTTTTCCATCACCGTCAAGCAACAGCAAGGCGTGCTTTGATTGATTTTCTTCAGCAAGGCGTGCTTTGATCGAGGAAAAGCAAAAATTTATTTCTTGGTGGAAGCAAAGGAAAACAACCTAAGGAAAAGCAAAGGACGTCGCCAATTCTTGACGTCACTGTCAAGACGCAACGTTGTGTCTCTTCGTCGATCTCTTGGTCCTAGATTCGCTTTGTCCTGATCCGCGTGTTGTGACCAGCACACGAGGTGAAGGCTGAGCAGTCGAGTAGAGCAGAGGCGCATCGGCGTAGTGAATCGCGTCACGGGTTGGAGGGTTTTCTGCGCGCGTCTCTCTTGGTGATATTACACGGTGCTTCCTGCGGGTGAGGCGCGTACGCAACGCGGAAAGAATCCAGAAGACAGTGAACTCAATTTTTTAATGTTTCTCCAATCTAAAGCACTACAGTTTTAGGTATCTCGCAATAGCAATCAACAATATTTTTTTCGAACTACTTATATCTTACAAATTGGATGGCTAAAATATCATGGTTTGGAAAAGAAAAATCACGTTTTAGTTTCTACTAAAAACATTGATTATGCAATAGACAAAAGGCATTGCATCTAAAGCCGATGTTGCTGCTTGCTTTTTCCGTCACTGTCAAGCAAGCAGCAAGGTGTGCTTTGATTGATTTTCTTCAGCAAGGGGTGCTTTGATCGAGGAAAAGCAAAAACTTGTTTCTTGGTGGAAGCAAAGGAAAACAGCCAAAGGAAAAGCAAATGACGTCACTATCAAGACTCAGCCAATTCTTGACGTCGTTGTCAAGACACAACGTTGCATCTCTTCGTCGATCTCTTGGTCCTAGATTCGATATGTTTGATCTCCTTGTTGCGACCATCACAGGAGGTGAAGATCGAGCAGTCGAGCAAAGGAGAGGCATAGAGCGGCGCAGTGAATCGTGTAGTGGGATGGAGGGTTTTCTGCCTGCGTCGCTTTCGGCGAGACTACACGGTGCGATCTGCGGTTGAGGCGCATACACAACACGAAAAGAATCCAGAAGATAGTGAGCTCAATTTTTTGTTTCTCTGATCTGAAGCACTACAGATTCAGGTATCTCGTAATGGCAACCAACAATATTTTTTTGGAACTGCTTAGATCTTGTAAATTGGATGGCTCAAATTTTACTGTTTGGAAAAGAAAACATGTTTATGCTTTCTACGAAAAAAATGTTTATGTAATAGACAAAAAGATGTCGTGTCTAAAGCCGACATTACTGTCTGCTTTTTCCATCGCTGTCAAGCAGCTGCAAGGCGTACTTTGATTGATTTTCCTCACTAAGGCGTGCTTTGATCGAGGAAAAGCAAAAACTTGTTTCTTGGTGGAAGCAAAGGAAAACACCAATGGAAAAGCAAAGGACGTTGCCATCAAGACTCAGCCAATTCTTGACATTGCTGTCAAGATGCAACGTTTCGTCTCTTCATTGATCTCTTTATCCTGTATTCGCTTCATCCTGATCCGCGTGTTGCAACCAGCACAGGAGGTGAAGACCAAGCAGTCGACTAGAGCAGAGGCGCAAAGCGGCGTAGTGCATCGCGTTGGTGGGTTTTCTGCACATGTCGCTTTCGACAAGACTGCACGGTGTGACCTGCGGGTGAGGCTTGTACGCAACGCAGAAAGAATCCAGAAGACAATGAACTGAATTTTTTTCTCCGATCTGAAGCACTACAGATTCTGGTATCTCTCATTGGCAGCCAACAATATTTTTTCTAAACTACTTAGATGTTACAAATTGGATGGTCAAATTTCACGAGTTGGAAAAGAAAAAAAATCATGTTTTTCTTTCCGCTGAAATGTTGATTATGTAACTGAAAAAATGAACAGGAAGAGCCAGAAAAATATCACTGTTGAGGAAAAAGAAAATCATGCAGAAGAATATAAAAATTGGACAAGGGATAATAAAAGGGCTCACATTTTTATGTTGGGATCAATGACTAATTCTTCAGCTGTTGAGTATGAAGGTGAACGAAATACACAAAAGATAATACGTATTCTGGAACAAGATTTTGGTGACGTATATCTTATTAAAGTGCTTAATCTTGTTAATTATTTTTTGTACACCAAGATGTATGATTGCACTTCAATTAATGAACATCTTAATAAACTCTGTATTTTAGCAAATGAATTAAAAAATACTGACTATTCTTTTTTCTTAAGAAGTGCAAGTCATGGTTGTTCTAAACTCTTTGCCAAATTCATGGGAATAATTTGATATGTCTTTCTGTCATTCTGAGGCATCATTTGCTTATAGAAGAAAATAGAAAACTCTCTTAGGAGAAAGAAAGAAATACTCACAATTCTGAGTTACACCTTAGAGAGTAAAAATGTATTAATAAAATGAATTAGTAAAAGATGAAGCCTAATAGTGATTTGAGAGAAAAGCCTAACAAGAAACACGATTGGGACAATCATGGAAATTATAACTCAGTTCAGAGGAATGATAAGTACAAGAATTTCTAGTGTTACAATTGTGGTCAGTATGGACATTTCAGAGCTGATTGCAGGAAAAAGAAGAAGCAAAATGAGCATATTCGAGGAATTAATACTCGAGGTGCTAAGGATGGTTGTGCTGGAATATGGTAAAAATATTTATTGAGATCGAGTCTATTGGAATTTAACATGTATGCATATGATTAATCCGAATACAACACAGGGTGGAATAACTGGGTTTATTTTGTAGCATCAGCTCCGCAGGCTCTTGACCCACATGATCAGATTGGAACTGATCTTGTAAACAATCTGATCATGGCGCATGACTCACACATGTTACTAATATATTTTAGACTCATAAAACTAGCATGTCTGATCGTGGTTAGTGATATAGTTCAAGAGTCTTATGGTGTACCAAAAACAAGTGGATGACTTTGTAACAACTGGAAGTGGACTATAAATAGGTCCCTACCCTCCAACATCGTAATGCAATTGTGAGCGGCACCACAGAAAAGGCAGAGGAATAGAGGGTAGACTGAAAAGCTTCCATGAAATAAATTTAGGGTTTACTCAAAACCTAACAATGATGGATGAAGGCAAGAAAGAATGGTAAGCCGACGAAGGCAACTCAGTGAAAAAGAGAAGGCAAAAATGAAAGAGAATGGTAAGGAAAGGGAAAAAAGCAATCCACTCCAATCGAACCAAAAAAGGAAATGAAAGAACCGACGAACATCTATCTCAAGAGCAAAAAAAACAAGAGAAACGTGAGAACAAAGACCCGGGAAAAAACCAAATCACGAAGAGAGACCCCCTCCACACAAAAAAAAGATTAAAGAAGCACAGATTAACGGAGATCCATCCCCAAGAGCAAATGAAACTGAGGGGAAGAAAATTATAGGAAGAGAGGATCCAAACAACAAGCGCTGACAGCCGAGGACGACAGGAGGGAGAGGAGATGGAGGCGGTGGCGGTGGCGCTGCCATAATCCACCGTCGTTGGTGCTTTGGGAGAGGCAGCAGCGCCTAGGTGGAAGGAGACAAGGGGAGAAGAGAGGATTAGAGAGGAATGCGACATGTGGAGAGAGGCGGCGACGACAGATAGGAGGCAAGGGGAGAAAGAGGAAAGGAAAGGAAACCAAGAGTCGGCGGTGGGGAGAAAAAATGAGGCAGCGGCGACACACGTCCAACTAAATAGCCAGCGTGGGAACACAACTCTGAAACGCGGGATCTGATCGTACGACGCCAACAAAGTGGGCACAATCGGAGAGGACAAAAAAATCGAGCAACGTGGCCACTGCCTACACTACCAGTCCACCTCCTTTTATCTGTAAGGATAATTGTTAAAAAATTCCACTAAAAATAAAAAGGGAAATTAGCAAAAAGAAAAGATAAACTAGAACAAAGAGGAAAAAAAAAACAAGCCGAGCTGGGGAAAATGTAAAAGGATAGTTGTAAAAAAAATCCACTAAAAATAAAAAGGGTAATTAGCAAAAAGAAAAGGTAAACTAGAACATAGAGGGGGAAAAAGCAAGCCGAGATGGGGAAAACTTAATTTCGGAAGCATCCCCGAACGGGATGTGTCGAGAGGGTCCTGAGTCCTGACTCCTGAAACTTCCCCAAAAAATTTCAAATTCCCAACGGTCAGAATCCTTAGCTTGCAGCGTATAGTCGAACAATTGATTGGGTTCAGATCTCATTTTTGTTCCATCTAAGGTGGTATTGGGCTCCGAAATTGGTCAGTTTGGACTGGATTGGAACAATCTTCAGGGCTAGGTCAGAGCAACCTTCGTGCGTATGGATGTAAGTAGGGGTCGTGTTGACTGGATTTTGCAATGGATCAATTTGCGTGCCTGTTTCTGCTAGAGAGCAGCTTGCCTGCGTGGGAAATGCGAACATAATTAGGGTCCTGAGTCCGACTCCTGAAACTTCCCGAAAAAATTTCAGCGGTGCGAGACGGGTCTCGGCGACGGCAAGATGGAGACGGCCTCCTCCGGCGGCAGCGAACCGCAGGGTTTAGGGTTGGTTGAGGTGCAGGCAGCGGCGGCGGCGCTGCAGCGGTCGGAGGTGTTCCACGTCGTGAAGCAGCTCCTCGGCTACGTCCTCTACATGCACCATCAGATCCCGTCGTAATCCCCAATCTCTCTCTCTCTCTCTCTCTCTCAAATGTTGGAAAATGATCGGTATTGTGACGGATTTGTTGGGATACGGTGCGAATCCGTAGCTTGCAGGGTATAGTCGAGCAATTGATTGGGTTCAGATCTCATTTTTGTTCCATTTAAGGTGGTATTGGGCTCCGAAATTGGTCAGTTTGGACTGGATTGAAACAATCTTCAGGGCTATGTCAGAGCAACCTTCGTGCGTATAGATGTAATTAGGGGTCGTGTTGACTGGATTTTGCAATGGATCAATTTGCGTGCCTGTTTCTTCGTTTCTGCTAGAGAGCAGCTTGCCTGCGTGGGAAATGCGAACATAATTAGGGTTTGGATTGAGTGGCTGCTGTGGATTCGACCATTATATGGATTTGAACTGTCCCTGGAATTAACCGTCAATTTGGTGGTGTTGAGGACCGTACTGGTGGGCGTGGGATTGAATCGAGCAATTGACAGGGTGGTGATTTAAACTTGGTTTAGTTTGGCCATTAGTTTCACACTTTTCCTTTTAATTTTGGGAGATATTTTTGTTGTTATATGCGGTCTTAGCTTGTGCATTCTGTGTTAGCTGAATGTTGCTTGTTATGCTCTTGATTTATCTGCTGATATATTTTAATTCCAACCTTCTTACGGTATGTGGTTTGTTTCCTGGTACCATGTGTTGGTGCAGGTGTGACAACTTCGATGTATTTTTGTTCTTATGCCCTCCCCACCCCCCACCATAAAATGGAGCCTTTTTTTGCTAGGATATTCAATAGAAAACGTTGATTTCCAAATAGTTTGTTATGGCAATATTGAGGCTGAATTATGCACATGTGAGATCAAGTTTAGTATTCCTGCCAGACTGATGGCCTCAATGCAGAGCAAGGGGCTTGTTACTGTCCTTATTATTTGATCACTTGATCAAGCGTATGTATCTGACACCATTGAATAAGGTCAACACTCAACAACCTGTAGTAGCAATATAGATGTGGAGATTGTTGAAATTTCTGATTTATATATTGTCTGATCAGTGTATATTGTTTTGCTCTGTATTTGCACTATCTGGACACATGTCCACCCCAGTAAATTCAATTGGACATATGTTCCCCAAATCTGTACAACAGTCCACGACATCTAGAATGGATACATCACTGAAGATGAAACCTTGAATAAATCTTGTGATACTGTGCTGTTTAGATTTTTGCGTTGGACCCATTCATAGCAATTGAAGAACAGATGAACAGCATGTAATATTACTTATGTAATTATCCATTTTGCAGAGCAAACTAAGGTAGGACAGTTATTTACTGTGTTATGTAATTATCACATGAATTTGAAGTTTGTTTTAAATTTCCACATTTTTCAGGGTGTTGCAGAATCTTGAAAATGAATTTGCAGGTTTAAAGGAGGAAATGGTAAGTTCAGTATTCAGTAAACATGTTTCTATTGTCATCTATTTTGGAAATGAGACTTTTCTTAATTTGTCGCCATTTGTAGACAGAAATGGCATTACCACCAGCAGAACTGAAACCGCCTGATCAGAGAAAGTACAACACACGAAAAAGGGAGGTTAGGCGCAGAATCAAGAAGCAGGAGAAGTTAATGAATGGCATCTCTACCTTACTTTCTTCTCTTCAGCAAGCACTTGATGAAGTTCCTAGCATTGAAGGAGTTGTCCTGATCCTAGGAGGGAGCCTTGTACGGCCCCTATTTGTCTATGACATTACAATTTCTCATGGTAGATTTGATTCTGGAAGTGCCAAAGAGCAGGCTACAACCAAGTTAGCTCAGTCTGTTTCTCGAAGGGTGAGCTACTCTCTTACTTAATGCTTCATGAAGAATGTTTTTCCCTAGAAGCTAGAGCGACTCTTTTTCATGAGGATGTGTTGGTTTTGTTAAAGTACCATCAACTTAAGATCTGAAAATTGATACACTATCTTTTGTTATCAATGAAATCCAAAATGTGATACTACTTTGGACAACAATATTGCAAAAGGGTATCTGAATGTTTGATTATTGCTCTGCTGTTTGGCATATGACCAAGCAGTGTAAGTAGCACCTTGTTACGTTTACTGCCACATTGCCAGGCACAATTCTACGTTTTGACTTGTCGCCAGTGCTTGCTTTATCTCCATATGGTGGAAACTTTGTCTTCTTTGAATAATAACACGCATTTGTATATTTCTAGGCTATCCGTGCTCTTATATCAAGTGGTGCAGGGAGTTTATCTTACACAGGTATTGGTTCTTCTGTTTTACTATATACTTCGCTGTGGATTCCATCAACTTTTAGCTTACAGCTTTCCCTCCCATTACTTTTCAAGGCCCTACCAAGCTGTTTCTGTTGGTCAGATGTCCCTGTACATTGAACTTACCACTGGATTTCCTGCCAAAACGTGATTTTCGTTACAGCAAGAAGGTGTTGTTCTTTTCTGAAGGTTAATTTATGCTATTCTTTTTTTTTTGTTTGTTTACTGGCCTTCCTTTGTAAACTAGTTGATCTCCCCAAGAATAATACAAGAGCCTAAACTTTTCACCACAGGTTGTACCCCTCCAAATGTGTATAAAATGCAATACAGCGGACGATCAAATGAATAATCAGCGCCTTACATCAACAGTTGATGCTTCATGTTGCACTTCAGAATCTTCTCTTTCAGATGTCATCTGGTAATATTTCTGATCTTCTGTTGCTATCGATCACTACTGGGGCCTTCTTCCGCTATTTTCCGCCCTTTTCTAACATTACACATAGTTCTATCCTGTCTTAGTATGGCAAACCTTTCATTGTCTACTGCAACTTATCCATGCTACCTTGTTAAACCGCATATAGTCCTGAAGGATAAAAGGAGTCTTGTATATTTACAAATGTTGTGATTATGTGGTCTTCATGGGCATCTAGTCTTGCAGAGTAAATTCTTTTGAGGTTGACATCAATCGAACTTCTGGGCAAGGAACCTTGACCGTTCATTTTTTTTTTTGCCTATACATTGATTTACTTTCTTAAAAGTGTTGCAAAATATTGATCCTGCGAGAGCTCTTTAGCTACAGGCCTACATCGAACCGTTGCTTTGTAACTGCAGTAAAACCTGTTAATGAATCCATGCTGCCTTGCCTCTTCCAGGTTCCAGTGCAAGCACACGATAAGAGGTTTACCATGCAAGGCGTCATTAGAAGGATGATCTGGCATGAGAACGCTGCTGCGACGCGAAGGCCAGCCCTGCCTTGTAAAGGCACACCCCAATGGATCAGCATTCTCAACCTGTCCCCACTTTCCTGTTCAATGTTCATTCGGTTTGAACGGAAATGGTTGTGCTATGGACTTCAGTTCATTCAATTACCTCACAAGAACATTTTACTTGCAATAGAGAATATCGAGCACAATTTTTTTTTAAAAAATGTGGAGATTCAGTTTGGGTTCACTGTCTTGTTGGTCTCTTGGATTGGAGCTGTAGTAGAATCTTTGTAGGTCCTAATTCCCAGAGTATTGCAGTCTGTGGGTCCTTGTTGTCAGGCTGTCGAGTAGGGATTTAAAAGACTAAATGATACGACATGTAATGGAATGGATAAACATAAGGGGAATTCAGTTATTGTTCAATACTCTCGTCTCCATTTCAGAGCACTTCCTCGTCTTTATCCAAATCTTCTAATATGTCCACCAATTCTTATCCGCCAACGTCCGCTGATTAAAAAAAAAAACTAATGAATGCGAGAAGTGGGACTGAATTCATTTTGAAGTTGTGATTTACCTATCAAAAGTTGTTTCAAAATGTTGTCATAACATTTCCTTTTCGACAAGATATTGTCGAATCAGTAACACAAAGTCATGGATGATAGGCACAACTTTCAACTAAAAACTACCCCAAGCTTTCCAAAGAGGTTGTTTTAAGACTTAAAAATGAAAGTGGAATGTTTATCTAAGAATATGTCCATAAAGTTACACATGCCATGTTCTTTTCCCATTAAGAAAAGACCCTTTTACAAAGTTACAATATGCCCTATACCATTGCACAACTCTCAAAGCATGGTGAGGTAGTTGAAGGAGACCATATATTTATATTCTTAGTAGAATTATTTTTTAAAGTCAATTTTTATAGAATTATTAAATGGAGTGCTAAAGGCCTTTTGTTCAGCATAGATCTACCACGACCTCTCTAAATAGTATAAGAGTGGGACATTGTTAATGGCGAAGGGAGGGGGAGACCAGGGCAGCCATGGCTCCCCCCATCTTGCCAACAAATTTTTTTATACCCAGTGATCTTCTATGCTTAAGCAATGCAAAGCATGTCTATAGCCCATTCCAAACATGTGCATTGTACTATAACATGTGTTGTTACGTTGGATCCTACAGTCCCACTACCTCTTTCCCTAAGAGAGAGATGTCAACATTTGCTATCCCATGTAAACCAAAGTGACACCACTTCGCCTCCCCGTCCTCTCTCTTTTTTACCTCTCAGTCTGTCTTTTCTCCTTGGGCACATGTAGCAAGAAAATCATTGCAAGTGATAGGTACAAGGATCACATAACTATTTGGTTATGTACTCATGCCTAGAAGGTTGTTTTCGTTTTATTACTGCCAAAAGCGTTTAGTTTTTTGAGTGAATAGTGTCATTTGTATGGCTAGAGCGTGTCCCTACCTCGAGGGGACCTTGATCGACCTTGATCAAGTAGTTTTTATTGGTGTTCGTCTTGGCGTGCATGCATCTCTCCCTAATCTAAAGTCGCTAGGAATGGCAAGCTTAGGGAGCTTCCATACTTTAATCCTCCTGTTGCAGCACTCTGCATCTCTCGGTGCGTCCCCGTGCGTGCTTCTATTTAGCTCCGACCGATTCAACGCTTGGACCATCGGATTGTGATGGTACGGTTGGCATTGAGCTGATGTGAAACCATGGGATCTCTGGGATCGCAGCGTATGACTTAGATTCATTTGCCCCGCCTCCACCATGACCAAAACCCTAGCCCACCGCGTGGTAGCCTCGAGCCCCATGCACCCTTACACTCCTACGGTTGCGGCCGCCTCCTCGCCTCCTCCACTCACCCCTTGCCAAGCCTCCTATGCCTCCTCCTTGCCGTCGGTCGCGGGTCCAATGGGACTTTTCTCCTCTCTCCATCCTCGCCCCTTCCTTGCTCCTGTATCGTTGCCAGCGAGGGAGATCTGGGCGGCTGTGCACAGGAATGTTGCAGGGCTAGCGAAGGCATCAGGAATGTGTGACACCTGTGCCGGAGAAAGCATTGACAAGTGGGGTTAGGGAGATGAGAAGGGGTCTTGTATGCTGTGTGTGCATGGGCCTAGTCCATGGGCGTTGGGCCCCAATGGGCAGTGGGCGTGCGTGAGTATAAGAGGAGATCATATGTACGAGAAATTGTATCAATGAAATGAAATATTGAGTTCTACCTCTACTGTTCTTCTTCCCGGTGCCCTTTCTGTATCTCATGTGTTCTTCCCCAAATTACTTCGATTTATCTTAAATACTGCTACTGATTTGTGTGGTTCAATCTCTCGAGGCTAGGACATAACAATTGGTATCAGAACCTCTTTAATCCACCTTGCGCAGGTCTCTTTCTCGACTAGATTGGTAAATCTAGTGTGAAGGGGGACGAAGGCCTGCTAGGTGTTTGTTTTAATTTCTACATTGGGTTCGACTAGTGAGGAAGGAACACCACGGCACAGCGAAGCAAGGATGACAAGTGAGGCAAGCGTGGCGATCATGGAGCATCATAGGAGAAGTGGGGAGCCTTCATGGTGAGGTTTGAGGCGAAGTGTGAGGAGCTAGTTGCTGGTCTGCGCCGCATTGTCCTTGCACCGTTGCCTTCCCCAAGCCCTACTACTTCTGTTGCCTCTAATGGCACAGCTTTGCCTTTAGACTCGGCTACTACCAATAGTGCCCAGAAGGTGTTCGATGGAATGCCAATCCACCAGGAGGTGACCAAAGGAGGCGTTCTTCACGTCACTGAGCCATGTGCTCTATTCGATGACTGAGGAGGTGCGACACCAAGTCCTTGATGCTTATGACGTGGAGATGATATCAGTGTTCCAAAGAGTCAACCATGTGGAGGCCATGGTATAGCTTTGATCAGCATGAGGCGATGCATGCTCGAGATGCCTTGCACGGTCGATGCATCTACGATGGCTGCTGCTGATGAGGACATGATCCCTATGTATACAATCATATTTGTTATGCTTGCTATTTCAATTACAAGAGCTCGTATGCTTCACTTAAATTATCAGGTGAGCTCGTTTTTAGGAGTGCATTTATATTACATGAACTATTTGATGCTACCTAATGATGAAAATGTATATTTGTGCAGCACCATGTCACTTTTTGTACAAGCCAAGCAAGAGATCAAGTTGGACATCTTCGAATCCAATTCGGCCTCTAGAGACAGCACTGACTTCAAACATGCATAACTTTTACATACGGAGTCCGTTTGAGGTCCACAAGTACTTGATTGAAAGTTTATCTCGTCCTCTTTTCAATGGATCTAGCCTCAACTCCAAATTCTATCTGTGCACACCGTAATCATCAAGAGAAGCCCATACGCTGGTCGGTACCCAAGGGAGCCCATACTGTTCATGTGAACAGTACCACCTCCATAAATAATATATGAATAGTATCATCCCCTATTTTGTTAGTTATGTGCGGCTCCCCCTACCATATTTAAGGTGGTCATATTTTTCTAGTTTCCTTGGATTTTGTTTAGTTAAAAGTTAGCTTTATTGCAACTTCGTGTATTGTCTTGTGTCGATTAGACCAACCATAATACTGCTACAGAATCTCAACTTTATCAAATATTTCAATCTTATTTGTAATTTCAGATTGGTCATTATCTTGTTCTTGCGTATTCTTCGATTGAATGTAGGAATAGACCTTCGTGGTCAGGTCGATCATGCTTCTATGAAGATCGATAACGATCTCGGAGTTAATTCAGCGATTGCCGGGCATATTGCTCGTATGAGATTGGTAGTCGAATCGTGAGAGTCGTCTCCACCAAAATCTAGTTATCATTCTCACCGAAAGATCAAAACACCCATTGTCGCATCAGTTGCTACCTCAACATCTAGCTGGTGTAGCCAACACCAAACTCTACTTCCACTACGATGGTGCGACGCGATGCGGTGGCCTTTTGCACTCGACCTGAGGTTGTCCTTTTGGCTCCACACTCTTCGTCGCCCACCAAGCTCTCCACCAGCGCCGAGGAAGCAATGCCCGACGAGCTGGTCTCATCACCTTCACCTGGCTGGGACTGGGACGCCATGTCCAATGAGCAGTTGTTGAGGGATGAGGGAGGCGATACATCTACACGGCAGTGGCAGACTTTGATCTTCGGGTTTGACCGTGTGGTGTTCTTTGAAATGCCACAAGATGGCAAGAGAATATCACATAAGCATCTCGTGGCATGGCTCCAACCAGTCGTCGTCATGAGCTCTTCAACTATGTTGGTCGGGTGGTGCGCAGCTGAGAAGAACTTCATGGGAAGTGGACTACGGTGGTGTGAATGGTTGAGCACCTTGCACGACACGACCACAAGCGACCCGTTGCATTGACGATAACCAGTCAGTGCCTGTAGATTGGAAAGTCAGTGGTGTGCAGCATGTGTTTGATAAAATGCCGCCATGGAGGCAAAATGCTTTTAGCCCCGTAAAATTTGGAATAGAAAGTGGTCATTATGTGTTTGATAAAGTGCCACCTTGGAGAAGAAATGGTTTTAGCCCTGGTGACCATGAGCAGCGGCCTAAGCTACACAAGAATGCATACTATCCTACAAGGCAGTGGGATCTAGGCATCAGATTAGTGAGGGACGCATTAGCTTGGGCAATGGATGTACATACAATATTGGATGTAGTTTCAGGCTGTTCATGGAAAGTGAATGCTGGAATTGTTAGTTCACATTGCTATAGCCAATCAAAGGATAAAGGGATGCTCAATTGCAAACAATATGAAGCAAGAATAATAACAAGTGCAGGTTCTCGCTAGTGTCATTTCCATGGATGTGGTCTGCTGAAATCAAGCATTGCACCTTGATTCCTGACAACAGCACTTATTCAGATGATGACATGTTGGTGATGTGGGAAGAGGAGAGATCGGAAAAGTGGATGAATTTTATGGAGAGGCAGGCTGAGTCATCTGGACAGGATGCTGAGGTTGCACCGGCTATGGAGAAAGGTGAAGCTGCAGCGGATGTTGAGGAGAATGCTGAGGCTGGCCATTCTGAATTGCTGCATAAGAAGACAGTGCAAGGGCCACACAAGATTGAGTTATGGAAGCCATCCCTGGGCAACATGGAGCAGCTGATGAGCCTGCGTGTCGAGAAGAAGCAATCATCTGCTGCCAGGCAGCACACAAAGGATGGAAGCCATCTCGTGAAGGTCGAAGAGGGCAAGTTGTCCAAGGGCCCAGACGACGAGTTCTATAATGTAGATAAGGTTGACCTTAGCCAAGAAATGCATTCAGGTGATAGTGCAAATGATGACATTGGTAGCAGGAGTCAAGAAGAAAATTATCCTTGGAAGGAAGAGTTGGAGTGCTTGGTCCATGGTGGACTGCCAATGGCTTTGAGAGGTGACCAAACTCTTGTGGAGGCATTTATATTGAATATTATTCTCACAGATTGCAAGCACCTCCATTTCCTGGTTGACGAAGAATTATTAGTACCTTGGGATTCCAGAGATTTCGATTCTCGACAATATTGGACAGTAAAGAGCTCGCGGACAAGCTGATTTTCATGGCGGGGGTAATGTCACACCTGTGCCAGAGGAAGCATTGACTGGTGGGGTCAACGAGATGAGAAGAGAGAAATTTGGATATATATAGCCTCTTCAGACCACTGAAATTTCAAAAATAGCTCACATAGCGTTAAAATTTCCAAATTGGCCCCGTCCCAGCGCCTGCTCCCGTGCGGGATGGCAGCAGCAACCTGCTACCGTTCGGGACGACGGTGAGGCACGCCTTCTGCAGGCAGCCCCCCCTAGCTGCTGCAGCAGATAGTAGAGTAGGGTCAGTGCACGCCTTGAAGAAGCCTGCCTGCCCCATTGTTGGCTTGCCTGTGGGGGTTGGGGTTATATAAGAGATGAAACAGAGGAAGAGAAGAAGAGAGGAAGAGAAGGAAGAAGTCAACCAGAGAAAAGTTGAAGTTCGCTAAATTACGAAAGTTGTGCATCGTCTTTTGAGCATCAAGAAAAAGTAAGTGTTATTCGCCTCCGGCTATGGTTTTAGCAATGTGATTAGGTTGTAATTAGATGAATTGTAGTTTTTTATTGTTGCAATGGAGTAGTTATAGGTGTATTTTGACTTATTGTTCAGACATCAAATTGGAAGACTTAGTGTGATTAGCACGTAATTAGAAGACTTAGTAGTTAGCAATGTGATTAGCCGATAATTAGTTGGCTTAGCAGACTTATTATTGTTAGTTAGTGTTGTAAATTTTAACTCGGTGATTTGCATAGTGTCACAAACTTGACTGTAAAATATAAAAATATTTAGAGGTCGTTCAATGAATTACAAATAGAATTGAAATAGAGTCGCTGACGGTGGGAGCGTGTGGTCTATGGACTCTTGACCGGACATGTTGACCTTCGGTGCATGCAGTATTCAGCAGACCGCGAGAATGACAAAGGGCCCCCCTGTCAGTAAGTTTTTAATTCGAATTAAATGAAAAAGAATAGTATGCAGTAGACCCCGCATGTCATTGGTATAGGCATTTGGAAAACCCACAAATAATTGGATGGTTTGAGCATTGCATATAAGTGGTTTCATACGCACCTGTTTTAGGTACTTCATGGCAGAGATTCAAGATCTGTTTGTGTTCGATTGGGACGCTCTCGTACGCGACGGACCGTACGGTGCGGACCTGTCAAATTGTGACCAGACCGTGATCCGGGTGCCGGCTTTTAAGGACATGAGCCTCTCGGAGCTAAGGCGGTGTGTGCCTTCCGCGTTCGATCGCGCCACTGGAACAAAGAAGCTGCGCATCGAGGCGTTGTATGCCTCGGTGGTGGGTGGTGTAGGTGAGCCCGTTTGGCTACTTTTGAAGGTGACATGTGACGCTTTATAGGCCAATTACATTGGGGTTGTTTGCAACCTCGTTGCTGCGATATATGCACGGCCGATGGTTTACGTTCAGTTCGTAGAGAGGACAGGGACATCCGGCGTGGGTGGTTCCAGTGAAGCTGCTGGTGAGGAGGAGGCTGTGTTGGTCTCCGGTGTTGGAGGAGATGCGGGCGAGGAAGACCTGAGTAGGCGTATCGATAATTTCGAGCCCAACGAAGGAGTGGAGAGATGGTGGGCAGCCCGTATTGATTACCACAAGTACCTGGCCGACCAGGTGCATGAGGTGGAAAGCGAGGAGGCGGAGGTGGAAACAACCACTTCCGTAGACGAAGAAGCTGCTGCAGGAGGTGCAGTTGGTGGTGTTGTCTGCCACATCCAGAGGGGGCTGAGTAGGGATTCAATGAGGACACCCTACTCCTAGGGCAGCGCTTCCCTAACAAGAGCGCCGCCCAGCATGCTATTGCTAGATATGCCGTTAACATTGGTCGGACGTATCGGGTGCAGAGGTCCAACCCCGACACCTACATCGTTAGGTGTGTTGATATGTCCTGTGCTGGCAAGGTTCGTGCGCAGCGGTTCACGACCGCGGCCACGGGCTTCCGGATAACGGTGCTGAAGGACCACACATGCGAGCTAGCTGAGCCACTTCATAGGCACCGCAACATGACGTTCTCGTATGTTGCCAGCCTAATAAGCCACCTCATTGCTGAAGATGTGTCTATTTCGCCAAAGCTCCTAATGACGGATGTTGCCAATATGGTGGGGTTCCCGGTCAGCTACAAGACGGCATGGCGGGTGAAACGGAAGGTCGTGGAGTGAATGTTCGGTACATTCAAAGATGCTTACAATTTAGTCCCAAGAATGCTGCATCAAATCGTAGAATCTAATCCCGGGACATACATAAACAAGCTTGAGCGTGTGCATCCGACGGAGGGGTTGAGTTGTTTTGTTCTTAAAGAGTCTTCTGGGCCTTCCGTCAGGTGATTTAAGGGTTCAAGTATTACCGTCCCGTGCTGATGATGGACGACACTTTCCTATGTGGGAAGTACAAGGGTACCATCCTCACCGCCGTTGCAGCCGATGCGAACAACCAGTTACTCCCTGTGGCATTCGCAATTGTTGAGAGCGAGAACACCGATAGCTGGTTGTGGTTCCTGTGTAATGTGAAGCAGGTGGTGGTCCAAGACCGCCCAGATGTGTGTGTCATCTTAGACCGCAATGTTGGGTTGCTGTCCGCGTTGAGCATGATGCAAAACGGACGCAACCGCTGTTCCAGTGGAATGATGTCAGGAGTCGTCGGTGCATGAGACATCTCGTGGCGAACTTCCACACAAGCTTTCGGAGCAAGGTCCTGATGAAGATGTTCAAGAAGCTCTACATGCAGAAACAAAGGAGGAAGTTCGAAGCGGTGTGGAGACAGCTCGATGAGGAGACCGAAGCATGTAAGGAACTCAGCGGATGCCGAGACAGTGGCAGCGGCAGGAGGGTCCACGAGAGTTGGGGAGTTTACACAGTGGGTGAACTCACACGCACCCGACTTGGAGAAATGGTCCCTGCTGCACGACATCGGTGGTGCAATGTACGAGATCATGACGACCAACATGTCCGAGGTATATAATGGGGTTCTCAAGGTTGTATGATCCCTGCCAATCACTGCGATCGTGGAGGAGAGCTGGAACCGTACCATCGGGTACTTTGTTAACAGAGCCATGATGGCCAAGAAGCACATGGAGGATGGCAAGCAATTCTTTGAAGTAATGCACGCTTACATGGAGAAGAAGATCAGCAAGGCTCATTCGCACGTTGCTCGTACAATGGATGGCGTCAGGCAGAAGTTTGAGATCCGGCTCAGGGAGAAGTACGTGATGGGCCACGCTAGAGGGGATCGTACGCAGGTGTGCACGATTGGTGATAAAGCATCGTGCACCTACAACAAGCCATGACTTCTCCACAAACCATGCTCTCATGTGTACGCGGTGTGCGCGGTGTGGCGCCAGGCCGGGAGCATTACATCTCCGAGTACTACGACATCCACCACCTGTATGCCACTTGGAGTGCCGAGTTCCATTCGTACGGCCTGGACATGCACTATAGGGACATCTGGCCGGGGCAGGTGAACTGGGTGCCGAACCCAGCACTGAAGCACCCTGGTCGTGGAAGACACCAGTCACGACGTATTTGGAACGACATGGATGACAGCCAGGGCGGACAACGGGTTCGCCGCCCCAGATGGCAGAGGTGGAAGAGGTGTGCTCGGGTGCCATGACGCTCGATGAAGAGGCCTTCCCGGGACAAGTTGATGCTAGATTCGGGCTCTTGAGGTTCATGCGACGCTGAAGGAGGGGCGCTGGGACCAAGGGCCTTTGTCTTCAGCTTTGGCGACACCTGGGTGTGGTGACGATGGCACATGCACGGCGACGGCTCTAAATTAGGCGAAGAGCTTCAACAAGAAGTAGTGGAAAATGCTCAGGGGACGCTCGTGGAGCTTACCATGCGCTTGATGATAGAGAGAGTGGTCGAGGTGGTCTGGCGACGATGGACAGTGGTGGCGGCGAGTAGCTCCACGTGGATAGGTCGACCTGAGTAAGGAGGAAGGGAAATTGAGGTAGGGGGAGCTCAAGGGTGGCCCAAAGGTGCTCTGAGAGGAAACAATTGGGAAGTGGCTCACCACACAAGAAGCGGCGGTGAAGATTGATCCTTCGCCAAAGATGGAGAAGATGTCCAATTCCGGCAGTCCCTGTGAAAGAAACTCCACGTAAGCTTAGGGACAAACTTCCTAGTGATCTAGAACATAATGTGATGCAGCAAGAGATGGAGGAGCATCGCTGGAGTGGCCGAAACTTCGATGAGGTGCAGCAGCGCCTCGGGCGTGAACTGAAGCTTCGGCTTCTTTTCGGCTTGAGCTCAAAGGAGTGGAGAAGGAGGCAGGGAATTGCTTGGTGGTGTCAAAAGGGAGTGGAGGGCACTCCAGGGGCTTCTTATAGGCGCTGGGGTGGTGGGCTCATGAGGAGAGGCCGCGGCAGTGAGCTCAGTGCATGCGTTGCCATGGACGATGCTGAGACACTACTACAAAACATGCTATAGAAGACGTCTCATCACAGACAGTTCTCTTGGAACCGTCTGTGGTAAAATAATCACAGACGGTTCTCTTAAAACCATCTGTGATATGGACCTATCACAGACGGTTTATGATACGAACCGTGTGTGATAGAACCGTCTGTGATACTTCACAGACGGTTCATGATACGAACCGTATGTGATATGTCATCACAAGCGGTTTTTGTATAACACTATCTATGATACTTTTGTTTTGTTGGGCGGGAAAATGAAAATTTGCACTTAATGGGCGGGCTGCGGAAAATCTATTTATATTAACATAGTCCTCCATCTCCTCCTTTGCCATCTCCATCTCCTCCTCTGCCATCTCTGTCTCGCCCTGACCTTGCACTCCGGCCTCCCCCGAGCTCATCGCCCGCGACCTCCTCCACCTCGCCCCAGCCTCGTCGTCGCCGGCCTCCCATAACCTCGTCGCCCCCGGCTTCCTCCACTTCGTGGCCCCGTCCTCCCCTGAGCTCGTCACCTGCGGCCTCCTCCACGTCGCCCCGACCTCGTCGTCGCCGGCCTCCCACGACCTCATCGACCCAGCCTCCCACGACCTCACTCTCTCTACTCCCCCTTTTGCTCTGTGATGTAGATGACTACTGTGATGTGTTAGTGCTCTGTGAATGGATTGAGTTGATACTACTGTGATGTGGGTGATGCTGTGTTGTTTTTAATGCTCTGTGAATGGATTGAGTTCATGCTACTATGATGCTGTGGTTATTGTGGGAAAGCTAACGGAAAGTTCAATCCGAAAATCCATATCAGATTCATTCGCAAGGCTCGGGAGGCTCTAGAAGAAGTGAAAACCCGTTTTCGTTTTTTTTGCAATAGAAAAAGCTATCACAGACGGTTCTAAACAAGAACCGTCTGTAATAATTACTATCACAGACGGTTCTTTTTCAGAACCATCTATGAAAATAGATTATTACAGACGGCTCTATTTACTAACCGTCTGTGATAGTAACTATCACAGACGGTTCGTGAATAGAACCGTCTGTGATAGCCTTTTTCACAAACGGTTCAAAAACCGTCTGTGATGACCTCATGTCATCACAGACACATAAAGTCAGACGGTTCATAAAACCGTCTGTGATGACGATTTTGAACCGTCTGCGATGTCATTTTCTGTAGTAGTGAGAGGACGTGAGTTGATGGGAGCAAGTGCGGGTGACGCGGTCGAGGCTGAAAAACCAAGTGTGCATGTCAAAACCCGGGGGTCGAGTTTGTTGGCACTGACGCGAGCTCGCGGTTGCGCTGGCCACGGCCATGTGGGAGACGAAGACTATAGCCGGGGCCCACACGTCAGCGACTGAAGGAGGAAGCGGTGCGCTGCATCGCTTCGGGTTTGGTCCGGGTTAAGTCTGGGTTAGGTTAGTCGGTTGGGTTCGACCAAGTGACTTGGGTCAGGCTCAGTCGGTTCTGGTCGAACAGGTTAGGTCAGACCAAGACGGGATCGGCTCGGTTGTTTCTGGTCAAACGGGTTCGTCGAACTGAGATGGGATCGAGCTTGGTTGTTTCTGGTCGAACGGGTTAGGTCGGAGGAACAGTGGACGTAGGAACTGATCGAAGGAAACAGTGGTACTAGGAACTAGTCGAAGGAACAGTGGTTGTAGGTACTGTTCGAAGGAACAATGGTCGAAATCGTGGTCAAATTTGAGTAGGTGATCGAAATGGTGGTCGAATTCTAGTAGGCTGGTCAAAATGATGGTCGAATTCAGTTAGCTTGGTTTAAATGGTGGTCGAATTCGAGTAGGTGGTCGAATTTGACTAGGTGGTCGAAATGGTGGTCAGATTTGAGTAGGTGGTCGAAATGGTGGTCGAATTCGAGTAGGTGGTCGAAATGGTGGTCGGATTCGAGTAGGCTGGTCGAAATGGTGGTCAGAAAAAACAATGGTCGGAGCCTAACTCGGGTCTAGTCGGTTATGGTCGAACGGGTTAGACCGAGTCAAGTGATCCGGTCGGTGGAACAATGGTTGGAGGAAACAGTGTAACGACTAGTTTTTGAAAAATAGGCTGAGTCTTTGAGGGATTTTATATAGAGTTTCATAAGTCCAAAAATTCTGAAATTTTTACAGGAGGCTACTGACTCTAAGAACAACCTTGAGTAAATTTTGAAGAGTTTTTCATGAAGTATGTTTTTCTCTATAATTATTTTAATTTTCTATGGTGGTGTTTGACTTTTGATTTTGTTGGTTTGACTGGCTGTTTTAAAATAGCAAATAATTTCTAAACATTATGAAATTTTGAGAGTAAGTCTATAATATGTTTCAGAACCTAGGAAAATATCTATAGGACTATTCACTTGATTTGTTTGTATTTTAAATTCAAATTCAAATTGAGCATGCAAATAAAATAGAAACCAAATAACCTCAAAAAAATTCTAAAAACATTCCAAGCAAGATACAGGTCATATAAACTTCAATTACAATATTCCTAGCTATGAGTATTGCTATATTTTCAAAATAACCGATAGTTTGTATTACAGAGATAGAGAAAATATATTTGCAAATTGAATTTTTGGGATTTCTTCTAAAAGTACCTCAAGCATCCTAGGAGCATACGAGGTTTTACTATTGATAAATTGGGATCCCAAAATGAATATTCCCATAATTGAAACCTTTTTAGTTTTACCCTAAGTTCAATTTGAGCTTTTGAATTAGAGAATGAGTATTGGATTACTAGGTTTCAATTCCACTCTTCAAAATCAAAGGATTTTTAACATAGGGTTTTATACCCCACTCTGAACCAAGTTTCAATTTCTTAACAAACTTTCGTTTTGTTTTAGAAATTTCATTTCTAGGTTTTAGAAAACCAAGTTGTAACATATTTGCTTTGCAATAAAAAGTTTTAAAAAGGTCCAAAATTTTATAAATGCACAGTAAATGCTTAACTAATCCAATTTAGGGAGGCACTAGTGAAGAAAAGATCAATGTGACTCATGTGCGGGTGCAGCTGTGCCTCAATGCGGTGCCTTTTGCGGCTATGCATGATGTGTGCGGTACGCTTGTGCGCTGTGCGTGGTTACATGTTGTCCTACAGCCTCCCTCTACCCGAGCAGCCCATCTGCCCCGACTGCCCGTTTCCCTGCATGCAACGTTCGGCTGGGCGCCTGGGCTGCACCCACACACCAAGATTGGCCACGCTTGGCTCGGCTGTGTGCCTACTCGTTTCGACATTGGGATGTGTCATGTGGCTTGGGGTGTCTTTTCATGTTGGGTTAGAGCTGTCCACACTACATATACATGACTATATCCAAAGGAAAAAGATGTTTGGACCCAGTGTCCTGTGCACCCTGTTGGGTCATAGTAGATTTGCCCCTGGTGATTGGAGCTGAAAACCAGTGTGGTCGGAATAAAGTGGTCAAAGTCATAGATTAGTGTGGTCGAAATACACTAGTACATTGGTCGGAGCTGTAGATCAGTGTGGCCGAAAAACACTGGTCGAAGCCATAGACCAGGTTGTAGTAAGGAGCTGATAAACACTACTTAATTGCAATTAATTGGTTTTGAATTAGCAATTGTGGAATTCATGGGAATATGTTACAGATCTTAGGATGATGTGACAATTGGCAATGGCGTTTACGGTTTGTAGTTTCACGTGTTTTCGACAAAGCTACGGTATTACGATGGGGGCGGTCCGACCGGTCCTTGCACGGCGGTCCGACCGGTCCCAAATCGGTCGGACCGCCATGTGGGGCGGTCGGACCGGCGTGACCTAAAAGTGTTCAAAACGAGTGGGCCAAAAATAGGTGTTGTAGGCAAGTGAGGATCCCAATGCACTTGGTCTCATAATTTTGGAGTCTCGAAGAAGTTCTATTGGATTTAAGTTTCGAGAAGGTTTCGGTTTTTGAGGGTATGAAATTCGGCTAAGTCCTTGGTGGCGGTCCGACCGGCTCACAGGGAGCGGTCCGACCGGCCATGGCGATCCGGCCGCTCACCCGGAGCGGTCGACCGGTTTACTTGAGCGTCGGCCAACCGTGGCGATGTTGTTTTGTTAGGTCAAAGTCATTGGTTTCATGGCATATGATTTGCATGATGCATGTTTTGACTAACATGGGTCAAGTTGTGAAGAACTTGTTCCCGAATCGTGTTTTCTTATGCGTGGTTGTGCGGTAGCTTGGTGGTCAACGACGGTCAACGGCGAGGAGAATCGGGACTAGACTTGAAGAGTTGAGGTCGAGCGATCGACGATGCGGGTGAGTCAACGACTCAAGCGTGACACAAGATGGACAAGGGTGACCTATTGGCGAATCCATGACGCATGGTGAAGCGGTTTAGGTCAAAAGGTTAAAGACGGCGCTTCGCGAAGCGTGCGTGTGTGACCCGTTTGTTAGTGGGCCTTAACGGAGCCCAAGAGAGTCAAACCCTAAGAGTTTTAGGCCTCCACTATAAATAGGAGGAGATGGTGGTGCACCTCTCCTCTCTCGCCTTTTGTGTTTCAAACCCTAATTGTCTTTAGGGAGTTGAGGTGGAGGCTAGGGCTCTTGATGGTTTGTGGTGAATTTCGTGATCCTTGATTGTCTCATCGATCCATGATGGTGTGGATGTAATCGACTTCAATCACGAAATCAATCTATGCAAGGTTTGCTTGAGATAAGTCTCTTTCGTTCTTGCTTTCAATTTGGTGATTTTAGGGCTTTCTTTGATCCGCGAGTTTGTGATTGATTCTTTCACGTGAATTAGCTTGCTGTGATATGTGTGAATCTATCTAGCATCATCTTGATCATCAATCTCTCACGAACAAGCTTTAGGATCAAGTTTTCGTTCTTGCCCGGTTTTAGACCTTCGTTAATCAATTGACAATTGCTCAAGATCGTTCAAGAATTATTATAATATTCGATTGGAATAGGTCCTCAATAGCATATAGAAGGTGTGTGCAAAGTTTCATAAAGATTGGAGTTGAGAATCAAAAGTTTCACCTAATTGCAACCGTCATCGGTGATTTTATCTTGCGGATCGGTTCGAGTCGGCCGGTCGGATCGCCCGTCATCACCGGTCGACCGATTTTGGGCGGTCCGACCCCAAGACTTCGCCGGTCGATCCGCCCGACAATCGGTCCGACCGGTTGAGTATAACGGTTAGACCGCCCGTGCTGTGAGTCTTGGTAATCTTAGTTGATTTTGTTATATTGCTTAGGGGTTTAATTGGATTCAATACTAGTCTTCATTTGTCTTGGTATATTGATCTTCATAGCTTTCTAATAGCTCTTGGAGTTAAATTGTATTGAGTTCATAATTTGTGAAAAAGTGAGCGTGCTCCTATTCACCCCCTCTAGTCGCCTTTACGGTCCAACAAGTGGTATCGAGCCCTGTTAGTTCAATCTTGATCTTAACCGGTCACCAACTTTGGCGATGGATAAGTTTTCTACTAAACCGCATATCTTCGATGGGCACGACTATGCCTATTGGAAGAATCGTATGCGCGTCTTTCTTGAGAGCGAGGACAAGCTATTTGGGATGTTGTTAGAGCCCATTGGTTATTCTGAAATTGTTACACTGCTTACGCAATTCTTTTGGCTAACAACAATAAGGCTAAGAATCTTTTATATGGTGCACTTGGTAGACAAGAATATGATCGAATTTGTAATCTTTCAATGCGCATGAAATTTGGAACACTCTCGAAACATATCATGAGGTTCGTCCCAAATCAAAAGGTGCGCCAAACAGTTTACAAGCGTGAATACAATAAATTCGAGATGCGTCTGGAGAGAGCATCGATGACATTTTCATCGCTTTAATAAAGTAATTAATCAAATGAAAGTCGTTGATATTGAATATTCTCAATCTGAAAATGCCACCCATCTCTTGGTGCAATCAACACCAAGGAGTGGGAGATGAAAGCTACTTGCTATAGAAAAATGTTGATATTTCAAGTCTTACTTTAGAATTGCTTTATAGTAAACTCAAGACTCATGAAATTAAAAGAGTTGATCATCCCAAGAAAGATAATTTAGCTTTGGTAGCGATCCTCTCAAAAGGCTTTTGATGAATCTTTTGAATCTTCTTACGGATTTTCATTTGCTTGTTTATCCGCTATTCATGAAGAGGAGCTTGAAAGTATTCTGAAACAGAGTTAGCTCTTCTAGCTAAGAAATTCACACGGGCCTACAATAATGTGAGAAACAAAAGAGAGGTGGTCCGTGACATGCTATGAATGTGGTGAGCTCAATCATATCCGCAAATTGCCCCAAGTGAAAGGTAAGAGCAATCATAAGGAAGGAAAGCCGACTTGGAAGAAGCCTCCTTTCAACAAATCAAGGTATGAGGCAAATAAGCTTGTGAAGGTGCTCACCGGGTCCTTGCCGCTTTGAGGATCAATCCTTGAGCGATGTGGATACCGGGAGTGAGGAGGACAAGGAGGAGGAGATCCTCAAGGCAAAAGAAAGGGAAGGCCAAAGACTTCACCGGCATGTGCTTCATGGTGACACTGACGACATTGATGATAATGAGGTATCTTTTACTTATGATGAGCTTTCTGCTAAATATGATTCTATAGTTGAGCAATTACTTAGTCAAGATGAAGCGCTAGAATTTGTCATGACAAAGAATAAGAAATTAGAGTCAAAGATTAACAAACTAAAAGTAGATCTTAAAAATGCTAAGACTCTTGAACTCGATGAATGTTTATCTTGTCATGCTATGCATTCGAAATTACCAAGTTACAATCGCTCATAATATTTACGTACAACAACTTGAGAATGCTAGATCTGAACTAAATGAAATTAAAAGTGCTCCTTGTGAAAAATGTTTAGAATCTAGTAAATTGATTGCTTTTGAGGTATTTGATTCTAGCCCTTGCACTTCATGTTTAGAAAAGAGCGTGAAATCAAAGATATCTTAGAAGTCGCTAGAGTCAAATATGCTAAGCTTAAGGACAATATTGAAAATACTACTTGTGCTTCATGTTCCACTCTTAAGCTTGAAATTGCTAGGCATAAGGAGAAATCTATGAATAATACTTGTGATGCTTGTGTTAACTTGAGAAAAGAAAATGCTTACCTTCATGATACATTAGAGAAATTTTCTAAAGGTAAGAAACAATTAAACATGATTCTTGACAAGTCTAAAACTCCTTATAAGAAGCAAGGTTTAGGATTCAATTCTTTTCAAGACAATTCAAACCCAAAAGTTATTCAAGTCTTGGAAAAAGGTTTAATTGAATTCAAAACTCAACCTGCAAAAACATCTTTTAAATCTGCAGGCTTTGCTCAACCTTGTATTAATTCAAATGGTGCTTCTTCTAGTGGTACCAAATACCATTGCACTTATTGCAAGAAAGGTGGGCACTTGATTGAATTACATGGCGTAGGTTGAAAAATGATAGGAAAAATTTTGATAGAATTTCATTCATGCAACCTAGAGCTTCTATGAGACATGGTAACACTGAAAAGAATAAACCTGGATTAGGATTTTTCTCTCATGCAAATCATTATGTTTCTAGATATCCTAATTTTAATGTTTATCGATCGGCGGTCTCGACCATTGGTGGTCACCGGTCGACCGTTTTGGTCACGGTTTGACCGCTGTAACGCCGGTCAGATCGCCCATGGACGCTTTAAGTCTCATGTTAATTTAAACATTGCTCATAACCGAATGTTAGATGAAATCAAGGATAGTACTTCGGTTTGTATACTCCTTGCGACGTGTGTCTCAATCTCGGATTCCTAAATCTTGTTTATCTAACCCCATGTTGAGACACATCGTTCTTTGTTCCTTGATTTTCGGATTACCGCGGAAAGGGAAGAACACGTGGTTCGTTGACTCGGATGTTCACGCCACATGACCGGAACTCAAAATGGTTTACCTCTTTCACGCGAGCAACAGGTGATGACTTCATCACCTTTGGAGATGATACACAAGGGCGAATTGAAGGAACATGATCAATTAGGGTGAACAACAAATTCATTCTAAAGGATGTCGCTCTTGTGGACAAGCTTAGGTATAATCTCATTTACTTTCTCGACTTCTTGATGATGGCTATGAGGCGGTTTTTAAGAAAAATGCTTGTCGTGTGCTTGATTCTCTTGGTGAGCTTGTGTTTGGAATATCTAGAGTTGGTAGAATTTTTGGAGTGATTTTGAATCTCTTGCTGGATCTCTTAAATGTTTGCTTACATCTTCTTCTGATTTCTGGCTTTGGCATCGACGTTTGGGGCACATTGGTTTTGATCATCTGACACGAGTTAGCAACCTTGATCTCATGAGAGGTTTGCCTAAGCTCAAAGTCACAAAGATGTTTGTATGTGCGCCTTGTAGGCATGGCAAACAAGTTGCCGCCTCACATCATACGTGACTATGGTTATGGTGACGGACCGGGACGGTTGCTTCATATGGATCTTGTTGGTCCCGCTAGAGTCCGTTCGATCGGTGGAAAATGGTATATTCTTGTCATAGTCGATGATCTTTCTAGATATACTTGGGTGTTCTTTCTTACTTCAAAGGATGAAGCTTTTGGTTATTTTCATGACCTTGTTCTTCGTTTGGCTTCTGAGCTTCCTGGTGCTTTAAGAGCGATTCGCAGTGATAATGGCACGGAGTTCAAAAATGCTTCTTTTGCTTCTTTTTGTGCTGAGCGTGGTATTGAGCATCAGTTCTCCTCTCCACACGTCCCTCAACAAAATGGCGTGGTGGAAAGGAAGAATAGGACCTTGGTCGAAATGGCTAGGACGATGCTAGACGAGTATAACACACCGAGGAGATTTTGGGCCGAAGCTATTGCTACTGCTTGCCATATTGCAAATCGTGTCTTTTTGAGACCTTCTTTAGGTAAGACTCCTTATGAGCTTCGTTTTGGTAGAAAACCCTCTGTTTCGCACTTTCGAGTTTTTGGATCAAAATGTTTTATCCTTAAGACAGCAATTTAGATAAATTTGAATCAAGAACTTTTGATGGGGTATTTCAGGTTATCCCGCTCATTCGAGGGTTTTCGAGTTTTTAATACTGAGACTAACATTATTCAGGAGACTTGTAATGTCACTTTTGATGAGACTAGCCCTGGAGCTAGATCAATTGCTACAGATGATTTACAGGTGACAGAGAGCATTTTTGTGGAGGAAGATGAGGACGAAGCAAATGTCATTCCCTCATCTGCTGCTGCCGAGGCGCCCATATTGATACAAGAACCTGCTACGTCTACTTCACCTTCAGTTGAGGCTCCTGCTGCATCATCATCATCAGCAGTACCTGCGGAGGTCGAAGAAACGACATCTCACCCGGCGCTCCACTTCGCATTCAGAGACAAAGATCCTCCGGAACAGATAATAGGTAACCTACATGAGCGAGTCACTCGCTCCAGGTATAATGATCCAAATCTCTACTCTCATTCGGCTTTTGTTGCTTCTTTTGAACCCCGCGATATATCACATGCTTTATCTGATTCTAGCTGGGTAAATGCCATGCATGAGGAGTTAGAGAATTTTGAAAGAAACAAAGTTTGGAACCTAGTAGAACCTCCTAGTGGTCATAATGTTATAGGAACCCGTTGAGTGTTTAAGAATAAACAAGGTGAGGATGGTTCGTGGTTAGAAATAAGGCAGATTGGTAGCTCGTGGTTTCACCAAGTTGAGGGGTTAGATTTTGATGAGACATTTGCTCTGTTGCTAGACTAGAAGCCATTCGCATTCTCGCTTGCATTTGCTGCATCAAAAGGTTTTAAATTATATCGGATGGATGTTAAAAGTGCCTTTTAAATGGTTTCATAGATGAGGAAGTGTATGTTAAGCAACCCCCGGTTTTGAGGATCCTAAATATCCAAATCGTGTTTTCAAGCTATCTAAAGCATTGTATGGTCTTAAACAAGCCCCTAGAGCACAGTATGATAGACTTAAGACCTTCTTGCTTAAAAATAATTTTGAAATGGGTAAAGTGGATAAAACTCTATTCATTCTTAGGCGTGACAATGACTTCACGCTTGCTCAAATTTATGTGGATGATATTATCTTTGGTGGTTCCTCTAATGCTCTTGTTTCCAACTTTTCCGACACTATGTCCGGGAATTTGAGATGAGTATGATGGGAGAGCTTAATTACTTTTGGGACTTCAAATCAAGCAATGCAAGGAAGGAACTTTCATCCATCGACGAAGTACACTAAAGATCTACTAAAACGCTTCAACATGGGTGATCTGCAAGCCAATTTCCACTCCCATGGTAACCTCATTATTTTGGATCCGGATGAGAAAGGAGAAGTCGTGGATCAACGCGAGTACCGCACATGATCGGCTCCTTACAGATTTGTGGCCTCGAGACCGGACATTCACTTCACGGTATGCCTTTGTGCAAGATTTCAGCGTCTCAGAACTTCCCATCGCCAAGCCGTTAAGCGCATATTCGGTATTTACACTCTACCCTCTTATATGGCATTTGGTATTCTGCTCTTGACTTTGTCCATTAGAGGTTTTGATTCGATTTTGCGGTGTCGGTTAGATAGGAAGAGTACCTCGAGCACTGTCACTTCCTAGGCACTTCTCTTGTATCTTGGTCTTCTAGGAAGCGGTCTTACATTGCACAATCCATCTTTGAAGCGGAGTTTGTAGTCTTTGCTAGTTCTTTGAGCTTGATTTTGTGGATGACGTCTACTTTGAAAGATTATGGGTTAAACTTTGCTAGTGTTCCTCTTTTACGTGATAACACTACGCTATTAATATTGCTAAAAACCCAAGCAACATTCTAGGACTAAGCACATAGACATTCGCTTTCACTTCCTTAAAGATCATGTTGAAAAAGGTGATATTGTGATGCACTTCAGAGAGTCCAAGCTCAATTGGCGTATATTCTTACCAAGCCTTTAGATCAAACCAGATTTTCCTCTTTAAGAAGCGAGTTAGGGGTAATTTATCCTTATGGGTTGGTTTGAGGGGGAGTTTGATCTTTTTTCTTATCTTTCCTTGTTCTTTTGATCTTTCCTTGTTCTTTTTCTGAACTTAGTGATCTTTTCGAACTTTTTAGATTTTTAGGCTTTTTAATTGCATCTCATTGTGTCATATTGCATTCACATGAAAACTCCAACAAGTGGTTACAACAAATGGTATGAAAAATCCAAAAAGATGCATTGTAATATAAGATTTTCTGCTTATTTTTAATAATTGATGAAGCTTTGCCTATTACCCTTTAGAGTTTTTGTATTTCAATTCTTGCTCAATGTCATGTCTAGTTCTTTGACTTGCTAGAATTATCATGCTTTTACATGTGTAGCTAAGTCTTTGCTATATGAGCTAGAACTTTTTAAACAACTCAAACTAAGAAATTGCAATTTGTGGATGTTTTAGCAAGTTGCGTAATTAGTGCTCCTCTTGTGACATTGGCCCTGTCAGAATTGCTTTGTTAGCTCTTTGATCTAAAATTGACCATTACTTGAGCTTTTGTGTTCTTGAGATTCTAAAACTGCTCTTGTGAAAAATGAAAATCAAGATTGTCTTATGCTTAAATTGTGCCAAACTATTCTTACGAGACTGCTTGTCAAATGACATGAACTTGGAGATAGTTTGATGAACAGACGATCTCATGGGGACCGCTTGTCGAAATGACATGAACCTCAAGATTTGTCGCCCGGTAGAAGCTTAGAAAGAGTTTGTGGATGGCTCCTAGTCCGGGATCTTCTTTACTAAGATATACCTTTAATCAACTTTTGGTCAAGCTTAGGATGAGTTTGTGGATGGCTCCTAGTCCGGATCTTGTCACTAAGTTAGATCATTAGTCAACTTCAACATTCAATGCAAATGAGAAAAATATTGACAAATGGGCGTTTACAAAATATTGAGCAAAATGATTCAATACGGGACTTGATTGACTCTTAATGTGGTCTTTGTTAGATTTTGTATCTCACTTTGACATTTTGACATGGCCAATTTCACTTTAGGATCCTGTTGATGAACTTGTTTGAATTTGAAGCGTTGCTTAAATTGATCAAATCTCTCGCTTTACTTTTGAGCCTTTGTGCTTAGCTTTGATATATATGTCTTACCATGATCTTGCTAGCTACACGGGCTTGATATCTTTTTGGGCAATATTAGAGATACTAGCTTGTTCTTTTGGGTAATCTCCAAAGCTTCTTGTAATCAAAAATTGAAAAATACAAAAATTGAAGCCACTCCATTGCACTTCATGCATATTCCTCTTTATGCTTCTTTTGTTTCTGCTTCTTCCTTTATTCTATATTTGTTATCTCTGGATGAGAGGAAGGCGTGATTCCTTGATGAATCCATTGTCAAAGGGGGAGAAGATGTGTTAAATGAGAAGAGAAGATTGTGTTAATAAGAAGATATTTCTTTATTGGGGGAGAAGTTTATACAAAGGGGCGAAAAAATTTGAAAATTGAGGATCATAGTGAGGGGAGTTCTTGAGTTGCATTCTTATTGTCTTATTGAATATTCTGAACTTGAATTGCATTCTTTTATACTCACAATGATCATAGGTCAATTGAACAATTGTTCTTTCATATGGACCTCATGTGAGAATTTTGACCCTTTTATGGAAATCAAAGTTTTTGTGCGTTCTTTTGCCTTGTCTCACATGCCTATACTATTCTGATGCCAGCTTGGTCATTTTCATTGCTTTTTCTTGCTTATATACCAAGTTGTGCCTTTGTGCGAAAACTGCGAGTAAACTCGTTTTCAAACCTCTTACTTACATTTTCTGGATAATTGCCAATGTGTTCATCAAGGGGGAGATTGTGGAATTCATGGGAATATGTTACAGATCTTAGGATGATGTGACAATTGGCAATGGCGTTTACGGTTTGTAGTTTCACGTGTTTTCGACAAAGCTACAGTGTATTCTCGATAGGGCGGTCCGACCGGTCCTTGCATCGATCCGATCGGTCCCAAATCGGTCGGACCGGCCATGTGGGCGATCGGACCGCGGTGACCTAAAAGTGTTCAAAACGAGTGGGCCAAAAATAGGTGTTGTAGGCAAGTGAGGGATCCCAATGCACTTGGTCTCATAATTTTGGAGTCTCGATGAAGTTCTATTGGTTTAAGTTTCGAAGGTTTGGTTTTTGAGGGTATGAAATTCGGCTAAGTCTTTGGTGGCGGTCCGATCGCTCACGAGGAGCGGTCCGACCGGCCATGGCGGATCCGACCGCTCACCCGGAGCGGTCGACCGGTTTCTACTTGAACGTCGGCCAACCGTGGCGATGTTGTTTTGTTAGGTCAAAGTCATTGGTTTCATGGCATATGATTTGCATGATGCATGTTTTGACTAACATGGGTCAAGTTGTGAAGAACTTGTTCCCGAATCGTGTTTTCTTGTCCGTGGTTGTGCGGTAGCTTGGTGGTCAACGACGGTCAACGGCGAGGAGAATCGGACTAGACTTGAAGAGTTGAGGTCGAGCGATCGACGATGCCGGGTGAGGTCAACGACTCAAGCGTGACACAAGATGGACAAGGGTGACCTATTGGCGAATCCATGACGCATGGTGAAGCGGTTTAGGTCAAAAGGTTAAAGACGGCGCTTCGCGAAGCGTGCGTGTGTGACCCGTTTGTTAGTGGGCCTTAACGGGAGCCCAAGAGAGTCAAACCCTAAGAGTTTTAGGCCTCCACTATAAATAGGAGGAGATGATGGCTGCACCTCTCCCTCTCTCGCCTCTTTGTGTTTCAAACCCTAATTGTCTTTAGGGGAGTTGAGGTGGAGGCTAGGGCTCTTGATGGTTTGTGGTGAATTTCGTGATCCTTGATTGTCTACTGATCCATGATGGTGTGGATGTAATCCAGCTTCAATCACGAAATCAATCTATGCAAGGTTTGCTTGAGATAAGTCTCTTTTCGTTCTTGCTTTCAATTTGGTGATTTTAGGGCTTTCTTTGATCCGCGAGTTTGTGATTGATTCTTTCACGTGAATTAGCTTGCTGTGATATGTGTGAATCTATCTAGCATCATCTTGATCATCAATCTCTCACGAACAAGCTTTAGGATCAAGTTTTCGTTCTTGCCCGGTTTTAGACCTTCATTAATCAATTGACAATTGCTCAAGATCGTTCCAAGAATTATCATAATATTCGATTGGAATAGGTCCTCAATAGCATATAGAAGGTGTGTGCAAAGTTTCATAAAGATTGGAGTTGAGAATCAAAGTTTCACCTAATTGCAACTTCGTCATCGGCCGATTTCTTGTTGCAAATCGGTTCGAGTCGGCCGGTCGATCGCCCGTCATCACCGGTCGACCGATTTTGAGCGGTCCGACCGCCAAAGACAACGCCGGTCGACCGCCCGACAATCGGTCCGACCGGTTGAGTATAACGGTCAGACCGCCCGTGCTGTGAGTCTTGGTAATCTTAGTTGATTTTGTTATATTGCTTAGGGGTTTAATTGGATTCAATACTAGTCTTCCGCTGTACTGGTATATTGATCTTCATAGCTTTCTAATAGCTACTGGAGTTAAATTGTATTGAGTTCATAATTTGTGAAAAAGTGAGCGTGCTCCTATTCACCCCCCCTCTAGTCGCCTTTACGGTCCAACAGCAATTATCAGTGGTTTAATATGCTTTATTAGAAAGTTACTACAGAGTAATTGTCTTAACCTTAAAAGGATCTAGAGACGTTCAGACTAGAGAACAATCAAATTTCTCCTATTCTTCTTCTCGCTCTTTGTACAACTGTGCTGGTATGTTGTGTTGTCGAACCGAGCCGTCCTTTCTCTTCGGCATGCACTAGGAAGGAGGGTGAGTTAGTATCTTCGAACCATTGTCGCAGAGTTTATCTGTACGAGACGACAATAAGGTTTCTGGGCAGCGCATTCGCACGACTGCTCGATTTGTTGCTTCATCTTCATTCTGTACTGCATCGAGCCTATATTATTTTCTGTTCTTCATCAAACCCAGATATAAATTGTTTGTGCGACCAAACGTCTTGTTATAATTCTATTCTTATGTATTTTTAGAAGTACGTTGCGTTGTTTGTTGTTATCGTTGTTTTTATACATCTCTAGTTATATGTTATCGTTATCTCATCTTAACATATGGTATTAAAGTATTCACCATATTTCCAACTGTACGTTCACGCGTACATGTCGTACAACGAAGGAAGAAGAGATAAAGATCAACCCGGACGGCGGCGAGGCGTCACTGTCTCTATCCGGCACTATTGGCTTCAAGCTCGCGTCGACGGAGGACGTGCAGCGTGCTCATCCTCCGCCAACACCTCCGCGGCTTCCGTTCGCACCTCCCAGACGCTGACGTCATCATCGACGTCGTGGACAACCCCAGCGCCGCCGCGCCCCGCAGCCGCCGCAGGTACAGCTACGCGCAACGGGCTGTCGCCGGCGGTGCTGGCGGGATGTGGAAGCACGGTTGGACCAACGGCGGCGAGTCCGTGACGGAGCTCAGCGTCGTCGTGTCGTGGCACTGGGTGTGCTACTCTTCTACAAACGCGGCGAGGACAGCCTGCTGTGGAGCACCGGGTGGGTGCTGGCAGAGTACGAGATCACAGACCCTAGCACGTATCTGCGCACCGACGAGGAGGAGGAGGAGGGAGGAGGAGGATGGGTACTGGGTTCTGTGCCACGGCAGGAGGAGCGCTAGGACCACGGCGTGGCCGCCGACGGCCACTAGGAAGCGGAAGCGCAAGGCCAACGTGGTGGACTGGGCAGAGTGCGGTAGTAGCCAAGCCATCAGCTCGTGAAAGCGAGAGGACACGGTCGTCAGGGCTATACCTGGTATTTTAGAGGTCCTGTGCTAAAAAAATTATAGCTAAGTACTGTATATAGTAAAAATGAATATAAATGTTGTCGATGTTACTATTAAAGTAGCATGCTCAGCATTAAAATTAGCGACGTGACATGACCAATATTATTATAAAAGTTAATTTCTAGAAAACATAATTAAAAAATAGAACACCACCTATATGCATAAAAACAATAAATAATTGCAATAATAAGTGGAGTAGTATTAAAATTTTGTGAACAGCGGCTGGACACAACTGTAATCGTGCACGTATGGTTCCCAATAGTCCCGACACAGCACAAATGGTCCATTGCGGTAAATAAGTGACGCAATAACAAAGCTTAATGACGATGATGCACAAAGATCAAGAGTACAAGATAGCAACACAAGCTCGAGAGAAAAAATTATGTACTTGAGGCCTTAAACTCACAAGGAAACTCACATTAAGTGACACCAACATCGAATGAGAATTAAGTAGGAAAAAATAAGTTTGCTTACCATACCTAGGATAAAGTAGTAGCCGTATTTATGCAACAACAAAAGAAAATAAACGAATAGAGAGAAACTTAAGGAGACAATATTTACTAATACCAGGATTAACTAACTAATAATCAAGATTAGACTGAAAATGGAACACACCCTCACCGTATGGGCCACACGGCCGTCCTTAATTAGCTGTTGGCTTTGGTGGTAGTTTCGTAGCATAAATCATGCTCTGGTTACCGCTATTTGTTGATGGAATATTTAAGATCTACGATAAAATGAAGTTTGAACTTGGTGTAGTCTAATTGTTTTTTTGGTTGTTGTTCTGGTGTTTGTGTGGTGTCTCCCCCTTTAGTTTGGTATTTGTGTTCTCATGTCTCTGTTTAATGGAACGAGGAAACATGTCAGAGCAAGAATTCCTGTGGTGATGCCATGGGAGGAGAATATTTGCTAGTTGCGTTTGTAGGTACACTACATTGTCATTTTTAGAGAGAACTGACTGGCATCCTTCTTTGCTCCAAAGTTTTTGAAACCGCATGCATTCTTTTGTGAAGAATTATATTTCTGTTACATGCTTTGAGAGGTATGAATAGATGTCATTCAATAAACTTACAGCAAAACGCAGACGATACGCTAGTATGTTCTATTGGCAACACATGCTGACTCATGCAGCACACTCCACACTAGAATGCACCATCATCTTATATTTCTAAGGGTCGTTTATACAAGATTCGACTGCTTTCTTAGCCCAAAATAATTAAATTTTAGTTTTTTTACAACTTCATTATATATAAATTACAGTAATTTATTTATGTAATTTTTGTTCTTGGTTACTGTAATTATTCTCAAAAGTCTTAATAACTTATATTTCCATCACATAATTCAAAATCTAACATATACTTCGAGAGATTGAGAAAAAACAAAGACCAAAAATGAAATTCTATATCGACAAAATATGGCAATGTGGTGAACCCGTTATGTTCCGAAGAAAAAATCATAATAAATTCGGACCCAATTCATCAGATCAGAAGAATTACAAATCTCAAAGCATATCGGATGAATGAAAATTCGACTATTTTGACAAAAGAAAACAGCCGAATGTTGTTGAGCAAAACCCATTTCTAACTACTTATCCCTTGTACATGCCCAAATCCCAATATTGATGTTTCTATGTTGTCGTGTTTCCTTTCCATATCTACTAC
Organism: Hsuehochloa calcarea; assembly: GCA_036346395.1. Taxonomy (NCBI): domain Eukaryota; kingdom Viridiplantae; phylum Streptophyta; class Magnoliopsida; order Poales; family Poaceae; genus Hsuehochloa; species Hsuehochloa calcarea. Next base: position 3,195,607 of record CM070593.1, on the reverse strand, counting down.
TAGCATACCGTCCACTACCGCATATTGTCCATTCAAACAAATCCTAATTTATGTTATTTGTTGACATCCAGATTGCCATGTTAGGCCATTTTTAACTAAGATGTTGATACTCCACCACATTGATTGTACAAAAGCCTATTCAATTCACCTCCCAAAAAAACTCGCTCCCCACTCCTTCTCTCCCTCAACGTTTCCCTTGCGCCGTCGCCGCCTTGCGGGCCACCACACCACCTTAGGTTCCACCGAAGAGCCGCCAGCTTCCTCCATCGACATCTCCTCTTCCTCCTCAACGCAGCCTTCCATCATCTTCTCCCCCTTCTTCCAAACCCTAACCAGCGGGCCGCCGCCGTCGGCAAGTGGCTGTGTGCCGCCACGATCCCTAGGTGAAAGTTCCTCCTCTCCTATTTAAAGTTTTGAAAAGTATAGATTTGAAAGTTTGATTTGCTTTGGAGTTGAAAGCCTATTTAATTTGGGAGTTCAAATTTAGATTTGTGGGATGTAAAAAGTTTGAATCCAAGGGTGGAAAGCTTCATGTCCAATCCGTGGATTGAAAGCTGATCGATTCCGAAAGTTTTGAATTTGGGATTTAGAAGTTCAACTTTTTTGTGAGGTTAAAGTTAAATCACGAGTTGAAAGCTCAAAAGTTGTTCAAATGGAAAGTTGTTTTTGACTCGAAAGTTGATGAATTCCATGCTGATTTTTTTCCCTTGAAAAGATGAGGAAAGAGCAAGGGAGGGGAGGGGAATAGTTGCTATAGTAAGACAACAGGCACCGCGCTCTGGAGCGCGCGTGCATGGATTAGCAAATTTTGTATGAACTTTAAATCACTGGTCCACCCTAACATCAACATTACACTTACAACCATATCAACATCACTACATTTCACTTTTACGTATGATTTACATTACAGACTGCACTTACATATATATTTTGTATCATACCATGGATGATACCCTGCCTATGTTTTACGGATTATGGATGAATCTTATATTGGACACTTGATATGGTATGTGTGTTCTGGAGGTGCTTACTTTAGATAAGACACTCGTACACAAGTAGAATTTTAAGTGCCTAGATGCACTTTCCACAAGGCATTGGATATTGTATCCATGTTCTGAATGTGCTTTAAACTGGACAATGATTTGTGTTTCCTCCTACACCTTCGCACTATTGTCATATCTATTTTCACACTTTACAGCTCTCGATTCCTCACTATGATTTCTAATTGGAATTTTGAATATTCATCCTCCTTCCATGCCATTTCTATAACTTCTACTCAATATTCTCATTGTATTCTCTGTTACTTATCACAAGTGCCCTACCTACTAAAGTGTTACCTTCTTAATTACCTCCTATGATATTTTATCGTTCCACTTTCAAGCATTAGTACACATACAACCTGTTTGGTTGGACGGAATTGACGAGAGGGAATGTGAATTTAGGGGGTGTGGTAATGAACCCTGGTATTTTCTTGGTGGGCATGGGAATTTGTGTGGAGTAGCGGTTGAGAGTTTGAGGGTCCAACTCCTACCATTTTCAACCCAAGGAGAGGATAGGAATTGAGAGAGAAATGTTTTTTTATATACAAAGGTAGATGCATTTCAGTCCCGCATCATGTCTTGCAAGCTAAAAAATTAATTCCTCAAAATTTCCCATCCTTCCTACCAAATAGTGATTGGAACTAAAAAGGAAAATATCCATTTGATCCCCTGAAGTGTCGCTGTCCGGACACTTAAGCCCCTGACCTAAAAAATTGGTCTTTTGACACCCTCATGTTACAAAACCAGTGCACTTAATCCCCCAAGGTGATTTCGAAAGAGGTTTTGCTAGCGTGGCGACTGACGTAGCAATGTCGTGGTGCTTATGACACATTGGATTATGAAATGGCTAATGATATGGCAATTACTAATTAAATCAGATATAAATCCTTTAACCCAATTGGCCCCACATGTTAGCCAACTCATACTCCTCGTCCTCGTGCACCCACTGCACACAACCATGGCGCCTCAACTTTCCCGACCTCGTGGGCGTCCTCCTGTGCACCGACCGACACCCAAGGACGTCTAGGCCGCCACCAAATTGGCCGCCACCAGAGGTTGGTGGCACAGTGCACAAACGACGTCGACTAGATTCAACCATCTTCCTCAGCTCTGGCGGCGACATGACGTGTGAGCGATGTTGACCTGATCCGGTTGTGGTGCGGACGGTGGAGGGGAGACTGGATCCAATGATGGCGCAACCGGCGGAGGGGAGGCCAGATCCAGATCCAGTGGTGGGGCAGCAAGGAACGAAGGCATTCCTCACGTACGACAACATGATGCGCGAGTGATGGTGGCTGGATCCGATTGTGACGTGGTGGGGAGAGGCCAGATCCATCGGCGGTGCGACGAGGGACAACTGGATCTATCTCCCTAACCAATAGTGGCCGAATCTGGCAACCAGGGGCAGTACTCCGTCGCAGGGAGTATTCCTCGACCATCACCGAGAGCAGTACTTTGCCACCGCCATCGAGGGAAATACTCCGCCACCGCTGCCGCCTCAAGTACTCTACCGCCATTGGGAGTACTCCTCCACCGCTACCTCAATACTACACCACCGCCACCGCTTCGTCCCTAGCCGGTGAGTACTTCCTTGTCACTGCTAGCCTCGAGTGTAGGGTCACTGGATCTGTGCGCCGTCCTCACCTCTAGCGATCGACATTTTCCTAATCTCCAGTGACCTGGAGCACTTCGTCACTTCTGGCCGCCATCTACTACATCCTCGATGTCGTCTCCCTCGAGATACTATGCGCCTACCCATCTCTCTCTCCCTCCGGTGCGGTTTGGGAAGGCTGGATTCGCCGTCAGTGTGGCCGGGGAGGGCGAGACGTTGTGGCTCCGGTGCTAGGAGAGAAGTGTGGAGGGTGGCCGGTTCCAACAATGGCGTTGTCCTCGAATGCCGATTCTCTATCTTCTCACATAGTAGTATCTTTATGGCCAGATCATCCCGTTTTACCACTATCTGGCCGCCGAAGAAGTCCTAATCGCCGGTGCCGAGCTCGACCAAGGCTGGCAATGACGTCTCCTCTGTTCATCTCTCTCTCCTTTTGTGGAAAAGGGGGAGGCATTGTAGCGCTGATGAGTGGGTCCTGGAGATTAGAAAATCTAATTAAAATTTGATTTAAGTGATGTCTCTATAACACGTGGGCCCTATCAGTAAAACGAGCCATCTCAGCCACCAATGTGGCAAAACCACTACCACGTAAGCAAAACAACCAAGCAAACAGGCGTGGGGGGCTAAGTGTACTGGTTTTGCAACGTGAGCTTGTTAAAGTGTTGTTTTTTAAGTCAGAGGGTTAAGTGTCCAAACAACGATACTTTGGGGGGTCAAATGGACATTTTCCAACTAAAAATAAAGTCACATGACCAATCCCATCACAAACTCCCTTCTTTACCGTATTGCTATCCATTATCATGATGTCATCATAGCACCACACCCCATCGTTGGAACTAATTACCTTCATATCATATTCACCACTCAATAACATCACTGCATTATCAACAGTACCACATTAGATTGGTGGTTGTTACTACCTTTGCCACGACATCATGGTCGTTGTAATTATCGTTGTCACATTCCGTCGTTAGAACAACATCTACTTAGTTGTCCATTATGTCTATCAATTCTATATGATCACTATCCTATCATACTATTTTAATATTAAAACATCCTTAGCTTTGCTAGATGTGTAGTATGCATTATCTTGGTCCCTTTCCTATCAATGAAGGTACAAAAAAAATCCAGCTTATTATTTGATTAGGATTGTCACTTTGGTTATCACTACAAATTGTTTGCTACAATATTAGTGAACCTAGTAATCAGTAAATTGTTTATCTCCTTAATAAGTTGTTTGCTATAATAGTAGTAAACCAAGTAATCACCCAGTGAACATTTTTACATGAATTAGACAAATTTTGGATAATTGATTCCTAAGTATACTAAATCTACTATTTATATGTGTTCTAAATCATCCTAGTTTTATCCCCAATTACCATCTTACATGACTGAATCTATCCAAGTGACTACTAATTACTATAACATTCCCTTAACACATTCACTGTTATCAAGACATTACACCATCAACAGATCTTCTCATTTGATTTTTATCATTAAATCTCGATTACATAATCCACTAAATAATAGTGTGATGTCAGCTATCTGTAAGCCTTGACACATAGGATACGAGATGATTTGGAGAAGAGAGGGGGTATAGAGAATTGAGTCGTCTCTCATACAGTAGTCGACTGTAATATGAGAAATAAGATACATTATACATGGATGAGCTGTCTATAGAGACATGTAGAAAGATAACCTGTTCTAGAATCTATCTTTAGTACTATCTATAGATGATATGGAGAGATACTATAGACAACAATTGTCTATACCATTGTATATGCTTTAAGTATTCCACTGCCTTCTAGTTTCATCACATACATTGGAAATGACACTTCCACCCAATAGTTTCATCACATACATTTTGAAGTCGAATAATGAAATCAGACATTTGACTTCTTGAACTTTACAATCCAGTTCAAATAGAAAGAAGAGAAAATATCATTTGACACCACTGAAGTCCTGCGAAAGTCTAGATTTCAACCTTCAACTTCAAAACCGGGTGTTTGACTCCCCATCAAGTGTAATATCAGATAAATTACCCCCTCCAAGCCATTCAAAGCTAGTTTTAGCTTATGTGATGTCTCTATCGATATATGTAGCTGATTTAGTGTCCACATCTGCATTCACGTCAACACCCAACTCCTTCTTCCTCCGCTCATCCTCTCATCTCTCTCTTTCCACTACCCGGCCTGGGGACCTCCACGAGGACATGCTCGAGTGCGTCCACGCATGCCTCCTCAATGCTTGGGGCCATCCCATGACCCCTGGTTCCTCATGCTCTCCGACCGGCCACACCTAGTCATCGCCTTCGATGTCGTCGAGCGCTCTAGGAACCCCCAACACACCACACCGGGGTCCACGCCTGTAACCGTGTCGGGTGGCCTTGCCCTCTACCGCGTGCCAACCATGGGCGCACTCAACATTGCCAACCCGCTCATTGGCACATCCCACGTGCTCCCCCACCGCCATAGGGCCAGGGCACACCACAACGAAGGAAGGCGACGACGCTGTACACGCACAACGATGGTGGTGGCGCATCTCCACCAAAGCCCCTCGCTGGTGAAGAAGCGGGAGGCGGTGTTGATGTGAAGGAGGAGGAGAAGCGGCGGGAGGAGGTGGGGTGGAGCGGAACACCGCCATGGCGGGGTTGACCACCTGCATGAGGAAGCTCCAGAACCACAACGTTGTTGGAAATTAATCTAGACTTGCCAAGTATAGGGTGATCCTGATGCAATCAGCATCGGATCAATTTAGTTTATTTCCTTTGTTAGTCTTTCCATATTTAGCTTTCCATATTTAGTTTTGGTTTTCTAATGTGAGTCCGAGTAGGTTTCCTACTCGGAAACCGAGTTGGATCAAAGAATCTAAGTGCTCAGCCTATATAAGGGCACAAATGGTCTTGTAACTTGAACAAACAAGAGCAATAGAGCAAGAGAAAATCAGAAAAGCTGCTGTTGTTCCGGTGGCACAAAAAATTTTGTTGTGTTCTTGTATTCGCGTTCGAGGGTTCCATTGCGTTTGCGTGTGTTCGTCTTCGGTTTGGGCCAACAATTGGTATCAGAGCAAGGTGCGAGGAGGCGAGGTGTGAGGAGTAACTGTGCGGCGCAGACGGGGCAACGCGTGGCTCGGTCGAGCCCGAACGGTTCTCGGCGGTTGCGGCACTACCCCTCGGGCGCACGAGGTGTGGCGCATCATGTCGCAGCAGATGTCGTCCATGCAGAAGTTCGTGGACAGTGATGACACCTCAGACATGGCGGCATCCAAGGCACCGGCGAAGGTGAGTTCGGTAACCTTCTAATACCCAATGCTCACTGAGACCAACTATGGCTCTTGGGCGGTGAAGATGAAGGTGTTCATGGGCACACAAGGGGTGTGGGCAGTGGTGGAAGGCAAAGATCTGGTCGATGAGCGCAAGGACCAGATGGCTCTCGCCGCCATATTCCAAGCTGTGCCTAAGGCCATGATGATGGTCTTGGCCGAATATAAGACGGCTAAGGAGGCTTGGGACACTCTAAAGGAGATGCACGTTGGCGCTGACCGCGTCAAGGAGGCACGAGCGCAGACTCTCATGAGTGAGTTCAATGTAATGAAGATGAAGGAGACCGAGTCCATCAATGACTTCGCCATGAAGCTGACCACCATCGTCAACGAGATTCGTGTCCTCGGAGATAAGATGGAGGAGCGCACCATCGTGAAGAAGTTTCTTCGGCCATGCCCGAAAAATTCTTGCCGATCGTCTCCACCATTGAGTAATTTGCTGATATGAAGACGATGACGATTGTGGAGGTGGTTGGGCGACTGAAGGTATACGAGGAACGCACAAAGGGACGGCGGCACGACGAGGAAGGTGAGCATCTACTACTCACTCGTGACGAGTGGGAATCCAGGTCCAATAAAAAGGGCGCCAACAAGAATCGCAAGTTCGACAAGATGAAGATTCGCTGCTACAACAGTCAGGACTACGGGCATTTCGCTTCTGAATGCCGTAATCCCAGAAAGGAGAAAGCGGAGGCGCATTTAATTGTGGCCGATGCTGAATACGAGCCGGCGTTACTCTGATGCTAAGTTGAGTCCGGGACGTTGAGGAGGTGTGTTCGCGGTCCTGAGTCGAGTCTGTTGAGTTGAGTATGGGACGTTGACGAGGTGTGTTCGCCGTCCTGAGTTGTGTCCAGGATGTTGAGGAGGTGTGTTCGCCATCCTGTGCCGAGTATCAGTTGGGCAAGTCGTAGTTGAGACCGACTGCCGCAACAAGTTAGAGTCGGTAAGTCTAGATTAGGAGGGATTGTTGGAAATTAATCTAGACTTGCCAAGTATAGGGTGATCCTGATGCAATCAGCATCGGATCAATTTAGTTTATTTCCTTTGCTAGGCTTTCCATATTTAGCTTTCCATATCTAGGTTTGGTTTTCTAATGTGAGTACGAGTAGATTTCCTACTCGGAAACCGAGTTGGATCAAAGAATCCAAGTGCTCAGCCTATATAAGGGCATATATGGTCTTGTAACTTGAACAAACAAGAGCAATAGAGCAAGAGAAAATCAGAAAAGCTGCTGTTGTTCTAGTGGCACAAAAAAATTTATTGTGTTCTTGTGTTCGCGTTCGAGGGTTCCATTGCGTTCGCGTGTGTTCGTCTTCGGTTTGGGCCAACAAACGCGATGTTGATGATGCAGAAGAAGACGGCGTTGTCGATGGACTTCATGCCGGCGGAGGCTTCGATGTAGAAGAACTCAAGCAGGCCGACCAAGGAGGTGACATCCATGACGCTGAGCAGGAAGAACTGCGGCGTCAGCTAGAACACTGACATTGGTGTGGCAACGGGGGACCTGCTCCTCCGGTGGCCCTCCACCACGGCGGTCACGACGAGGGCCATGATGCTAGATGCGAACCCAACACTGACGCACTGCAGGTGCGTGCCACCAACATCCCGCCACCACCGGAAGTAGAGAAGAGGAGATAGGGGTAGGGAGGAGGCGGTGGCTGCAGCTGCAGGGAGAGAAGAAAGAGGTTGGAGGGGATGAAGAGAGAGAGAGAGAGGGACAAGAGAGACTTGTGGTGATGTGGACAAGCTAGATGACGTGGTGAATAAGTGGGCTGCCATGTCAGCCAAAAACCAATTGATGTGGTGTGTACGTGGTAAATCCACCACCCCCGAAAACAACTTTAGGGGTGAAAACTAGACGGTTTTAACACTTAAGGGGTCAAACACTTGGTTTAGATGTTGAAAGTCGAAATCTAAACTTTTGCAAGAGTTCATGACTGTCAAATGGCCTTTTTCCTTAAAAAGAATGTTTAATAGAGTAGAAAGGATGTTTAATAGAGTAGAGCTGTATAATAAAGTAATTTTGAATTTAAAATACAATAAGTAAGTGAAGAACATTGTTGTAAATCAAATTTAAGTAAATACAATACGTAAATGACTAGTAGTACATTGAATTGTGTAGAGGTAGGTTCTAACCTCCTACAATTAATATGTTACCTCCATCCTCCCAGTTTATATAAGTAGCTCTATCTGCCAATAGAGTTTTTCCCCAAATCATTTTCCTAAAAACCGAAGTTTAACCAAGTATACATGGCCTCCCTTTGCAATGCCCATAACTGGGGGTGTGGGTTTTTAAATACATTTTTACACTTGGAAAAAAATTTGTTACTAGAAAATGTATTTTGATTTTAGATAACTTATGCAAAATAAATAAATAAGCCAATTGGAGTTAAAACGAGATAGAGCAGAGATCAGAAGGTTGACTGGGAGAGAAAACATAGCAAAAGATAGATGATGGTGGAACTGTGAGGCGGTGGGGCCTGCCATTTTTTGGCTATAAAACCCAAAAAATAGTTAGGGCCCACACGTCATAGACATAGAGCCAAAAATTGGTTTTGCATTTAAAATCGAACAGGCTACAGGCCCGCATTTCAGTGACTTTGGTTTAAATCATGTTCTACAGAGGAGTGCTCGCAGTGTTTTGTTATTTTATTTACCTTTGACTTGTAAAACAGTGTTCCACTTTTTATTCATGAAACACAAAAGAATACTTTTGTATGTATACAACATAAATGCATTTCTTAATTTTATTTCTGCATCTTGAAGCAGGAGTTCGACACCATAACGAGTATTTCTCCAGTTTCGATGGACAATAAAAAAGTAGACCATTGTGGACGTTCATCTTCTGGAGCAGGGATTGATCAGAATTTACAGTCTCAAATTGCTGACGGTTCAACTCCTGCTGAACCTGAACCAAGTCACGCTGCTCCTAGAGATATGGTTTCAGCGCCTTGCATCGATACAAAAGCTGGTGCAAGTGTCACAGTAAATGGTTATCGGTCGTCCGATAAGATCTTAGAAAATGCAAATACTCTTCAGTTCTCTGTATGTTCAGATGATGGACTTAATCTTTTTGTCGATCTGAATTCCACTGCACTAGACTGGTACACCAATTTGTACAAGGAGGAAGTGTGCATTCCCGCAAGTACTCATTCTGAAGCTGGGAATTTCTCTATTACCAGCTTGGTGAGTAAGGATGATCATGGCCCAATTTTGCCATCAGGTAATATCATCCCAGAAATACAAAACATGGGATCTGGGAGCGTTGCTTGTGGCACCAAGTCAACAGTAGGTTTGGCTGGTGGCGAGAATTCTCGCTCGGAGCACTGTCCACCTGATACAACAGCTGAATACTCTAGGTTACCTGCATCCGCCTTGCCTGGCACTCTAGTCGAAATACCTGGATCTCAGGAGAGAGTTCAAGTGGTACCTTCTTCAGGGTTAACCTCTGATGTTCAGTACAGCATACAAACTGAAACGATGGCTGGTGCTTCAGATAACAAGGTGCTTCCTCAAGAAAATGCTGATGCCTTGGTGTGCTCTGAAAGAAGCAATGCACCACTGGCTGATGCCTCTGCACAACCAACAGGCATTACAGAAAGAATAACCCCAGGTAAAACCAAACTTTCTGCCAATATTGGTTGCATCCAGAATGTTTCGATTGCTGACACTGACGAAGTTGTGACCTTTCCCTCAGAGGCTGTGGTTAGAGGTGGCTCCAATGAAAGCTCCTTTGAAGCATATGCGGTAAAACAAGAAACTATAGATGTTCCAGCAGGGGCTGAGGTTACTCACAACAGTGACACTGACACGCGTGAAGCCCTAAAGGAAAATGAGCCAGTGGAAGCAGTGGCGATGGAAGAGGATATAGATTGTGGTGACAGGTTGCCGGATGCCCAATTCGATGCTTGTCCTAAAGATCGTGATGTTGCAGGGAACTTCAACCTCACAAATCCAACACCATCATCTGCTCCTTTGGTAATTTCATCATACTTTATGCTTGTTAAATAACTAGATTTTTGTCATTTAATTATGCTTAATAGTTTAGTTAGTTGCTTTACCCTTTTCCCAATTTGCCTCTTTATTTTAACAACTTTTATTGGAATTTTTCAATGACCTTTTGGTAATATTTGCGTTTTATTATGCTAAACTGTTATCTAAATTGTAGAGGGTCAACCCAATTTAGCGAGGTAGCCATCTAAAAGCCTAGCCCAACGGAGTTAATAGCCCAAAAACTGAATATCCAAATGATCTAAACCATTTTAACTCTAAGGACCCGTTTGGTTCAGGATTAAGAGGTGGGTTAGGGGTTTAATCCGCCAAACACTCTTAGGTTAGAGAGGGTTAACTTAACCCAGTGAAAGCCTTCTAACCCTTGTAACCTAGAATTAAGTTAACCTAGATGTCATCGAACGGACATGAGGGTACTCGTAGCTTTTGGTTAACATACACCGACACTTATAGATTGTTCAGGGACACCATGGATCAGATGATCAGATATGATCTAAAGATCCCAACACACAAGGTGAGCAGAGACAGACATATATACAGGTTCGATACTGTATGTAGCACCTACTCCTTTTAGTACTTTCAGGCCATGCCAATAGTTCTCGCCGAGGAACCTTCTTGGTCTTCTTGCACTACATCTTGAAGGAAGTAGTACTACAACGCTTGCTTTACAGAGAGGGCCAGCTGAGGGGGTACTCAAAGGTGTCCCCCTGTACGGTTGTTGTGGTTAGCCTACGAAGAGTAGATTACCTTAAGCGGGATAAATTTTATGGTATATTCTACTGGTAGTATATGATGGTAGTATAAATCAAATCTGATCATTAATATCTTATGATTTGGTCGTCGCACAGGCCGTGTAGTCGTCAGCGCTCATCTCACCAATGTAATTAAATTATCTTGCTAATCAATCTCTTTAACTACCATGTACTGGCTTTGAGGCAATGCATGTATGCTGGATATAACTTTGTCGAGGCTGCAACTGACGTCGAATAATTTGGCGTCAACTTGCCGCCTGCGAGCTGAGTGATTTGGCCGGCGCCTTCTCACCACGGGTTAGGGCTGCGAGAGCTGGGAAGTGATGAATGTGGTATTATGGAGTTTTCCAACTAGAATTCAAAATATTACTCTTGTACTATGTGATCCCTATATAGGCCATTATAATTTTACCTTTCTTTGGATTCTACTACGTATAATTAAATTCGAACTAATCTAACCAGTTGGATCAAAAAGACTGTAGTAGTCAAAGTTTCCTCTTGTAGACCGTGCAATGTCCAAAACGATATATACAAACGGAGTAATTAAAGTCTGTCAGTTTTTATGTTTTTCATTTACCCTGATTCAACATGACAAACTAATTATTGTATCAGGCACCAGGGGTTGATACTGTAACTAAGAATGATGCTTCGGAAAGCAAAAATGCAAAAGCCACAGAAAAGTCAGGTTGGGACAAGCCTATCCAAATCGCTTGTTTCCAAACCACCCCAATTATTGGTTATTGATTTTTTTCCAAATTCTAACCTATGTACTCCGAATTGTATTCAAGGTGGCATGACCAACAACAGGAATGATCAGATGTATGCTTTACTACAAAAACTTCAGAAGATACGGGATGAACTTGTATGTTATATCTTCTCTTTCATTTCAAAAGTCACAATGATTATTTGTTGCTTTAATTTTTTGTTTTTCTTGATAAGCTAATGTGAACTCATCCTAGTCTTTCTATGTTTCAGCTTCGCCAACAACGCATATATGAAGATGGAAGTGCTGAATGTGATATGGGCATTCAAACAATCTTTGATGGTATTCTACCTTTTTCGCATCCAAACATGGTTAAACTTGACAATTGTTATGTAGAATCATGTTTTCTTGCGGCAAACATTGTGTCTTTCCACTAGGAATCAAGGCAATAAAGATTCAGCACCAAGCCTTTCGAATGGATGAGCACAGAGTGGTTGGAATCCGATCGACCTCATCCCGGTGGATCTTAGTTACCCTCCACATGGATGGGGCTGGGATCCCACCCAACATAAACCCATCCAAAGAAGGCCTATGTGTTACACAACTTTCGATTTCTGATAATATTTTTAGATCTATGTCAATGATTATCTGTTCTAGGATGTGGCTATTACTTGTGAACTTCAACCATTTTTTCTTCAAATCCTATAAATTCAAGTACTCATCATTTTCAAACCTTGTGCAGAAGGGAAGATAACACCAAAAGTGATGTCAATACTAAACAGATGCAAGGGCATACGCTCAGATATGATGGAAGTAGACAATTCACCCAGCTCTGGACAAGGATGCCATGAACATAAAACGGAGGAGGTTGACGGAGGAAACCCTTCTACGCGATAAATGCAAGGTAAGAAACCCCAACATGTATTAGAATTCAAACGCAACTCCTCTCTCTCTCTCTATCTCTCTATTCTCTCCCATGCCCTTGACACTCGGCAATGCAGGAGCTGGATGAGATCTGCCGTGAGAACTACTGGATACCTCCAAGATATAATGTGCATATTTCAGTAACAGATGGTATGTGGAAATATTTACTTTATCTCTTCTAGTTCCTGCTTGGCCAACTACGGAGTCCTTGGTCCATATAGGCATGAGAATATCGTACCAGTCGGTCTTATACTAAGTACAGTCTGCTCTTGTTGTCGTTTAGAGAATTCAATTACTACAATTCCGGGTTAGTTCTTACATTATGTGGGCCCGGACCTCACATGTCGTGACACAATCAGGGATTTTGAAAATTTCCAGTGTCATATAAGGAATTAACCCATTAAGATAACATATATACTATGCTAGTTAAATCGAGGGCAAAAGATTTTTCATAGTGTCGGATCAACAGATAAGTTAGCACTTTTGGTATCATGTAGAAATCCAAATTAGCCACCTGTTTACCACATGACGTGCTCTGCTTTTCTTTTAAGTTTTGATTTAGTTTAGAGTCAGGATTTGATTAATGGTAACCCAAGACATGTTTGTGGCCTTATTATAGGCATTACCCTAGAATGTTGATCTCCTATGATCGATGTAATCACTTTCAGTAATCGAATAGTTCTCTAGTTAACAATAACCAGAACTGCTGCTTGTTCCAATTAGTCATCTTCTCTCTCGTAGTCTTACATATTGTTTCGAGTAGTTTTTTTTAACAAATTCTTTTCCAATCTTGTCAGGAATGTACCAGGAAAGTGCACATGTTATAGGCCTGGATTTGAACATGAGTGTCGATGGAGATCCGAAGAATAACCCTCGTGACGCACGGGAATCTGCAGCTGCCAACATGCTATACCAGCTTCATCAGAAGGCAAAAGAAAAACCAGCAGAGCAGAACAGTAGAACACCTGATGCAACGTTACCTAATTAAACTCGTGAAATAGGAAACCAGCAGGTGGCTGGAAAGAACAGTCATTACAACTTCGAACTGAACTCTCTGAGAAACATCATCTTGTTATTTTGTTTAGCTATTGTAACCACCAGAAGTAACTCATGTTGTTGGTACTGTAGCTGTTTAAAGGTTTTTGATAAACCTCAGCTGTTATTTTGCAAATTCTGTGATGCTGCACCTGCAGCGAGTTATGTGACCGAGTAAACAAAAAATGTTGGTGAACATATCTGTTTCTGCTTGGTTGATGTCTTCTCTGTTTTTGTTAGATGTTTACTCGACAAAGTTGTGTTCTCTAGGATCATATATACCAGCTAAAAAGAAAAAAATCATGTTCAGAAATCGGTACTGCTCTTATAGCTTTGACCTGTTCCTATAGTTGATCAACATTTTATCTTTGTATTGCACTCACTATTTTTACTGCCCCAGTCTCCTAGATCAGGTTGTGCTTTATGAATTTTGTGCATCAGATTAGCTAAGGAACTACTCGATCTCTTTGATCTTGGAATAAACAGAATTTTATCGACCCGTATTTGCAGTCTCGCAGAGGATTCCAACTAGTGAGAATAGCTTGCTAGGTAATGGATTCGTCAGGTCATCCATGTGACCATCTTCTTGTAGTGTGATTTTAGTTTGGTAATTATACAAGCGCTCAATGAGCATCAACAGCTGGATTCTTAATTAAAAGCAAACATTTTTCTTAGGATTTCCTACTGTGTTTCTGTACTGGTATACAATCTACAAAGTATATATGGAACTAAAGATCGAGGACACAGTTACATTTTTAGCATATCTCCTTTGAGATGGAAAAGAGTGCGCTTTTATTTACTAGAGCAAGCATAGAGTGGCATTTTGGAAGTATATTATCATTACAAAACTTGGTATCTGCCTGAGTTTCATGGCTAATGTGAACACATAACGTCTTCATTCTGAGATATTCAGCAGCAGTAGTCACACGGTTTGAAACTGTAAGAAGGCTGCCATTTTTTTGTCCACATGAATTTACCTGTCTGTAATCACCTGTACCTCTCTCAAAAGTGTTGGGAAGATCTTTGCTTCTAGCTTGCTCTCTCTACTACTACTTCACTTGCTATTTTTGCTTGGATTGCCATGAAATCTGTTCGTACTGTGCTGCTCGCTGATTATTGTTCTGGAGGGCAAGCCGCTCATGGAGACGCTAGTTTCGCCGAAAACTAGAACTAGAACTAGCCTAATCTACTACAAAACATGGCTCCGGCAAGCCGAAGCTGTGGGTGGAGAACCTGGTCATTGGATGCTGTAGAGGATACCCCTGTGTTGGATCTGGATTTTTTAATTCCGAATCCTCTGTGAATACACTGTGTTATTCTCTGGATCATAGATAGCATTCACAGATACATCATTGAATCATTTCATACATGGCGTAAAACCATACCATTTATTAATTTAACACATCAGAGTTTACATAAACCGCTTCGGACCAAATTTTACAATAAGGGCCGAACAGGCTAAACAATTACATCACAAAGTAGCGGAAGCGACAATGGAAGCAAAAAAGGTGAGGGCACATCTCTCCACAAGCAAGCGACTGGGGAAACCTGTATACATCCGATATTACTCAAAAACTCAGACAATGTAGGATGCACATAAGTACCGGCGGAGTCAGCTAGACTGAGGCGAGACTAGAACGACTAAAGACTAAACTACGCTTTAAAAACTCCTGGGTCTTCAGATATCAGGTTCCTCGTAGTACACGAAAGCTTCAGAATTTTCTACTTCTGAGGGTTTGGGGAAAGAGCGAGGATGAGCACAAATTCCGTTCTCATAAGCCAACACACAAGATGCAATATATATACATGCAAAGCTTAACAAGGGTGGCTCGGGTTCTTTTATTTGCTTAAAACAACTTTTTCAATTATCATATTACAAATTCCTATGACTTAGCGTTTTAAACAAATTATATTTTATTAAAGAGAGTAGTACAATTTTAAATAACAGTACAGGTTACATCCACCTCATGCTTAATTTTGATAGCGGTTAAATCCACCGATTATCAGCACTGGGTAAGACTACCCGGGAAAAATCTAAAACAAGGGCTAGATGAGCCTGACACATTTTTCAATCCACCCACAAAGGTTTTTGAAATAGAACTAACTCAAGTTAAATTCCCATATCCGCCTTTGACCGTAGGCGCGGCTGTTTAAAAGTTTAAACTCTGCAGAGAATGTACACTGTACCAACAAGAGATAATCATACTCGTTACCCCACATGATTCCTTAGTCATGTACTTGAGCGATCGTCACAGTAACATTTCAAACTACCTCGCCCCTTCCGTCATCTCACCCCTATGGGCTACACCTATAAGTTGTGCGGGATGTTCACCACAACGACTAGCGCAGCTGACCCCAGCCACAACGACTAGTGTAGCTGTCAACTTCACCCTTCCTCGGTGTCCCTCTCAAGCCGGAACACATCCTGTCGTTTGCACACTTCCAAACACCAGTTATGCGATGACATTCAGGGTTCAATAATTTTACTAAGCCAAGTTGCACTTTGCAGACTTGCGGTTGTACTTGTTTTACACAGGAGGTCATGACAAGATTAAGTTCTTAATCCATCTGGGTGGTTCATACCACATACCAACCACTCTTGTGCACGACGGCACCCACCACTCTTTCCATCCGCCCAGATCCGCTACTAGCAAGTTGTTTAGGGTTTTGGGGGAGGAAAACCAATTAACACAACACGCCAGTCATTTACATCCAATGAAAAACCACTTCCATGATTAAAAGATGATGGTCGGAATATTTGTTGTCCCGGTACATAAGCAAGACTAGCATGTTGCTTAAGTACAACATATGCTAGTATTTACCACATAATTACTAGGGTGATATGGAATGAGGGATTCAATTTATCAAATGATGGGTAATACTTAATTAATTATGAAACGGGTGTTTAACTAACTTAAGCTTTAACATACATTTGATTACAGAATTAAAGAATGCAGCTTTGATATTTTAAATAAATATAATTTGCATAAAATGTAGGCTCAAAATGATCAAAGTATTGACCCGCCTTGGTTAAAGGCCGTGGGGTCTTGGTACTCTTGAGCTTGGTCGAAGGAGAGGTCTCCTGTGTCTTCGAACCCTAATCGGACGAAAGTACCGGAAAAAGTCACAACAGAAGAGAGAGCAAATAAATACCGAACTCATAACAAATGAACTCCAAATGGAACAAGACCAGTTCCATTAGCAAGATCTTAATTTTAGAAAATTTTAGGAACAAGTTTCATAATTTTTGGAGTTATAATGGAAAAGATATGGATTTTTGAAGCTTTCCAATTGAGTTTTTAATTGAAAAGTACATTAGAAAAGTGGAAAACCCGTGAGCCGACACATGGCCCTTGGCACAGTGCCTGGTTCCAGGGGGAGGTACGGGCGGTAGTACCGGGAGGTGGGGGTGGTAGTATCAGAGAGGCAGGCGGGGCGGTAGTACTCGAGTGGTGAAGGCAGTAGTACTGGAGAGGCGGGGGCGGTAGTACCGGCGTTGAACCGACGGTAGTTCCGGAGGGAGCGGTAGTACCGGGGTGCGAGAGGGTGGTAGTACCGGAGAGCAGAAAGGGCGGTAGTACCGACGTTGAACCGATAGTAGTTCCGGAGGAAGAAGAAGCACCTGGAGCTTCGGCCCTTGGTGGCACAAAGAGGGAGAGAGAACAATGGGGCATGGGGGAAGTAGAGGGGAGCTTGGAGAGAGCAAGGGGGTGGCATGGTGGAGCACAACGGAGCAACCGAGGTCTTTATATGCGGCGAGGAGCGAAGGGAGCCGTTGGAGGGAGCTCGGGCGACGCGAGGTCCCTAGGCGGCGTCGGTGTGGGCGGCTCTACACGGAGAGGACTGGGCAGGGGCAGGTGAGCGTGGCACGGGGCGATGACGACTCTGGGGGCTTACCGACGCGGTGAGGGTGACGGGGGAGCTAGCACGGGCGCGCGGCATCGCTCGGACCAGGCGTAGGTGGGCACGCGAGGACGACGAGGATGGAGGTGAGGGGACTAGGCAGGGAGGGTGCGCTGAAGTTGTGGCCGCAAAGGAGCAGGTGCGGAGGGGCGCTGGTGGGTGCGACGTAGAGGGGGCCGGTTGCAACAGAGGGGAGGACGACGCTGACGTCCGCGCCACGCACTGGAGAGAAAAAGTGGGGGCGGAAGGGGGTGAAAAGAGGGGCACTACGTGGGCGCTGGGTCAGGGGGAGCGGGGGGAGCAGGCCGAGCCAGCGGGAAGGGAGGCGGGTGGGCTGGCTGGGTCGGGAGGGGATATGGGCCAACGGGTGAGCGGGCCAGCTGGAGCAGGCCGGATGGGCCGGGAAAAGAAAGGAAGCGGGTGGGCCAGCCCAAGGGGAGAAGTGGGCTGAGCCTAGAGGGAGAAGAAAGAGATTGCCAAAAACTGGTAGAAGCTCCAAATTTGAAAAGGAGGAATTGAACTTGAATTTGCTATTAGGTTTTTGAAAATAAAGTCAAATTTGAAAAACGAGCAAAAATCAGAAACCGACAAGACATCACTATTCGCCGTACGAAAATGGGACGTTACAAATCCTACCCTCCTTAAACGGAATCCTGACCCCGAGATTCGACTACTCAGATGAGACGGCGAGCGTACCTCTCGTTATTTATGAAGTTGCTTGGTCTTCTTCAGCGGTGACACGATTCACTTGGCCTTGGTTTCGGCTTGACGTGGAAACGGCTCTGAATGTCTGCGAGGTTGGATGCCTTTTGCTTGCAGCGAAAGTCTGGCCTCGAGATGGAGTGGCTTTGAAGTTGAACAACACCGGGGTGACTGGTTGAGGGCACCGTTTGGCGAAATGTCCTTTTTCACCACACTTGAAACGACGAAGATGGTCTATTGGGTTCCGTACTACAGGCTGTTTGACGAGCGCGAGGAGGGTGGAGAACATTCTCACTTCTTTCCTTCTCTACAGAGGTACTCTGACACTTTTGTGTAATCTAGCCATTTTCTTTTAAAGTCCAACATTGGTTGACTTTGCCAATCCTATTTGGGACGAGTCTCACAGCGACTTGAAGACAGGTCCTTTGTAACTCGATTGCCTTGATCAGGAGTGGACGCATGAAGTAATCTTTGGGGCAGTGGTCTTGTCCTTCGCAGAGAAAGTATGTAACTTTACTCATCGTACATTCACCGGGCTGGTGGTCCTTATCTCAGTTGGGACAGTTCACACATCATTGATCTGCTTGGTGTCCTTTTTCTCCACAACGTGTGCATGCTATCTGATTCACAGGGCAATCTTCTGATTGATGGTGCTTCTCACAGTAGGGACAATGGGGAACTGGGCACGTGTAGCAATAGTGTCCATATTGTCCACATGTGAAGCATGCTCCTCTTGCATCTTGTCGTATTGGAGGACATAATTGGGCAAGATGTCCTGTCTTGCCACATTCAAAGCAAGCGTTTAACGGGGCTTCTGAGTCTGGTAGTAGAACTTCAGCAGGTACAACTTGCTTTTCACTGTGACTATTGATGAGTTCTTCGTTGTCAGGGTTGAGGTTGGTGACTATGATCTTCCTTACGGGTTCTTCATGATTCCACTAGGGACAACTGTTCATACGGTGTCTTAGGTTGCCGCAATAGAAACATTTGATCCTCTGACTTTGCTTCCTTTGGGGGCATTTGCTGACGAAGTGTCAGGTATTTTTGCAATGGAAGCAAGTGATAACCTTCAGGGGTCTTCCTGATGTAGTGGCATCATTGGCTTTACCGTGACATCTTCTTCCTGGCAATTCTTTATGTTGATGAGTGGTAGGGTCTGCTTTGTCATCTTTTGCACCACGTGCAAGGCGAAGCTTCTTCTGGGGACCTCTTTTGGCAAAGTGCCCTTTTCCCCCAGCTGAAGCAGTGAAAGTGGGCTGCTGGGTTGGGTACCGCAGGCTGTCCAGCGGAGCGAAGAGTGCAGAGACTATTTCCATTGGAATGCTAAGCTGGAGTTTGAGCACTTGGTGGCTGGGCTGCTGATCGATGGAACGACGAGCTGCCGAGAAATGCTGACTGCTGAGGGTAGCTATCTTGTGGCCTTTGCGCTGTCAACTTTCTTTTACAACTGGCGCCACTTCCTTAGGTTGCTGGCCTCTTTGGTGCCATCTGAGGAAACAACTCAGCTTAGATCTAGAGGAGATATATGAGGGTTCACTGGCCCTCTAGAGCACAACAGAAGAAATTCAAACCAATCGAGGAAAATCGAACAAATACAATACAAAGCCTAGAAAGATTGCATTATATTAAGGGGGTTAAGTGTTTACATGACTCCTGAAATACAATATATAGGCTATGCTAAGTCACGACACAAGATACACACATATCGTCTACAAAAGAAGAAAACAAAAGGTGCTTGCAACCAAAAGACTGCTAAAGCAAGCACTGCTAGCTAAACTAAGCTAACTACTCCCACATGACGATGATGACTTCGAGATCGGTCTTTCTCTCCTGGAGAGGCATGTAGTAGTAGAAGGCTGACTCTCGAAGGAGATCTTCGTGCATCTGGCTCAGGCGGTTGCAGGCGAGCGTCTTTGCGTCTTATCTTGCTTGAGCACCGCCTGGGAGTCTCGGTGCGAAGGTGTGAGCGATGAACTCACCCTCTCTTGCATAGAGGAAAACCTCCATGATCCATGACTCTTGGTCCAAGGTCTGAGTCTTTTGGCCTCTGTAGATAGGCGGGTGGTGTAATCCAGGTGCTGCATGAATTGGCGAAGAATGTCCACGAACTCAACTCCGTCTTCTTCATGAGAGCAAAAGTCCCACGGGCCATCGTGCACGGGGTTGCCATCTACAAATTTTTGAAACAAGCGAGAGAGTCAGTCTGAGTAAAAACTCAAGTGAAGTCAAGGGAAGTGAAGAACTAAGAGAGATGAGTAAGAGCAATAAGTACGTTATATTTTGCCAAAGCTTTTCATAAGTTTTGAAAATAGGACTCAAGTCCTTAGGCACGACCTGTCTAGCTAAAGCTCCTACAGTCATATGCTCTGATACCAGCCCTGTCGGACCCGGATTTTCTAATCCCAAATCCTCTGTGAATACGCTGTGTTGTTCCCTGGATCAGTAGATAGCACTCACAGATACATCACTGAATCATTTCATACATAGCGTAAAACCATACCATTCATTAATTTAACACATCAGAGTTTATATAGACCGCTTCGGGCCAAGTATTACAATAAGGGCCGAATAGGCTAAATAATTATATTACAAAGTAGTGGAAGCGATAACGGAAGCAAAAATAGTGAGGGCACATCTCTCCACAGGCAAGCGACTGGGGAAATATGTGTACATCCGATATTACTCGAAAACTCAGACAATATAGGGTGCACATAAGTACCGACACAGTCAGCTAGACTGAGGCGAGATTAGAACGGCTGAAGGCTAAACTACGCTTTAAAAACTCCTAGGTCTTCAAATATCAGTTCCTCGTAGTAAACGAAAGCTTCAGGATTTCCTCCTTGAGGGTTTGGGGAAAGAGCGATGATGATCACAACTTCCGTGCTCGGAGCCAACACACAAGATGCAATATATACATGTAAGGCTTAACAAGGGTGGCTCGAGTTCTTTTATTTGCTTAAAACAACTTTTTCAATTATCATATTACAAATTTCCATGACTTAGCATTTTAAACAAATTGCATTTTATTAAAGAGAGTAAGTACAATATTAAATAACAGTACATGTTACCTCCACCTCATGCTTAATTTTGATAGCGGTTACATCCACCGATTATCAGCAATTGGTAAGACTACTCAGGAAAAATCCAAAATAAGGACTAGATGAACCCATCACATTTTTCAATCCACCCACAAAAGTTTTTGAAATAGAACTAACTTAAGTTAAGTTACTATGTCCGCCTTTGACCGTAGGCGCAGCTATTTAAACAGTTTAGACTCTGCAGAGGTTGTACACTGTACCCACAAGAGATAATCATACTCGTTACCCCACATGATTCCTTAGTCATCTACTTGAGCGATCGTCACAGTAACATTTCAAACTACCTCGCCCCTTCCGTCATCTCACCCCTATGTGCTACTCCTATAAGTTGTGCGGGATGTTCACCACAATGACCAGCGCATCTGGCACTGGCCACAACGACTAGTGCAGCTGGCAACTTCACCCTTCGTCGGTGTCCCTCTCAAGCCGGAGCACATCCCGCCGCTTGCACACTTCCAAACACCAGTTGTGGGATGACATTCAGGGTTCAATAATTTTACTAAGCCAATTTGCACTTTGCAGACTTACAGTTGTACTTGTTTTACACAGGTGGTCATGATAAGATTAAGTCTTTAATCAATCTGGGCGATTCATACCATATACCAACCACTCTCGTGCACGACGGCACCCACCACTCTTTCCATCTGCCTAGATGTGGTACTAGCAAGTTGTTAAGGGTTTTAGAGAGGAAAAAAAATTAACACAACACGTCAGTCATTTACATCCAATGAAAAACCACTTCCATGATAAAAAGATGATGATAGAGACATTTATTGTCCCGGTACTTAAGGAAGACTAGCATGTCGCTTAAGTACAACCTATGCTAGTATTTACCACATAATTACTAGGGTGACATGGAATGAGGGATTCAATTTATCAAAGGATGAGTAATACTTAATTAATCATCAAATGGTGTTTAACTAGCTTAAGCTTTAACATACATTTGATTACTGAATTAAAGCATGCAACTTTGATATTTTAAATAATTATAATTTTCATAAAATATTGGCTCAAAATGATCAAAGTATTAACTCGCCTTAGTTAAAGGTAGTGGGTCTTGATACTCTTAAGCTTGGTCGAAGGAGAGGTCTCCTGCGTGTTCGAACCCTAATCAGACAAAAGTACCAGAAAAAGGCATAACAGAAAAGATAATAAATAAATACCGAACTCATAACAAATGACTCCAAATGGAACAAGACTAGTGCCATTTGCAAGATCTTAATTTTAGAAAATTTTAGGACAAGTTTCATAATTTTTGGAGTTATATTGGAAAAGATATGGATTTTTGAAGCTTTCCAATTGAGTTTTTAATTGAAAACTAAATCAGAAAAGCGGAAAACTCGGGAGACGACACGTGGCCCTTGGCATAGTGCCTGGATCCAGCGGGAGGTACGGGTGGTAGTACTGGGAGGTGGGGGCGGTAGTCCCGGAGAGGCGGGCAGGGCGGTAGTACCGGAGAGGTGAAGGCGGTAGACCGGAGAGGCGGGGGTGGTAGTACCGACGTTGAACCGATTGTAGTTCCGGAGGGAGCGGTAGTACCGGGGTGTGAGAGGGTGGTAGTACCGGAGAGAGGAAAGGGCGGTAGTACCGGCGTTGAACCGACGGTAGTTCCGGAGGAAGAAGAAGCACCTGGAGCTTCGGCTCTTGGTGGCACAAAGAGGGAGAGAGAACAGTGGGGCACGGGGGAAGTAGATGGGAGCTTGGAGAGAGCAAGGGGGTGGCGTGGGGGAGCACAAGGGAGCAACCGGGGTCTTTATAGGCGGCGAGAAACGAAGGGAGCCGTTGGAGGGAGCTCGGGTGACGTGAGGTCCCGAGACGGCATCGGCGTGGGCGGCTCTGCGCTCGGAGAGGGCCGGGCAGGGGCAGGTGAGCGCGGCAGGGGGTGGCGATGACTCTGGGGGCTTGCCGACGCGGTGAGGGCGACGGGGGAGCAGGCACGGGCTCACGACATCGCTCGGATTGGGCGGAGGCGGGCGCACGAGGACGGAGGTGAGGGGACTAGGCGGGGAGGGGGCGCCGAAGTCACGGCCGCAAAGGAGTAGGTGCGGAAGGTTTGAAACACAAACCCAAGTTTAGAAGGAGGCTGTGATTTTTTAAAAGTAAACTCAAATTTGAAAAATAAGCGAAAATCAAAAACCGACAAGATATCATTATTTACCATCCGAAAACGGGATGTTACACCCTGGGGTCTATAAATTTATAGTGCCAAGGGGCAGGGCGTCATGGATTGGACATGGTAGAGTTGGAAACAACCAATTTGGCAAGTTTCAATTCAGATACTCCTTTGAATTCAACTCGGTTTCTAGTTTCCTACCACGCAGCGAACTTTCCGGAGGCCATAACTTTCTCTCTCGAACTCATAATTGAATTATTCTTTTTTCCATGTTTCGTGAGCAAAAAGATATTCAACTTTTTAGTTGTGGATCTTCCAACAATGCTGTCATCTAATTTCAAAATGCGTTGGAAGTTGACTCTATTTCGAACTCGAACTCTCTAAGCAGCCTGTCCTGCGGGTACCATATCTTCTATGTCTGAACTCCAAATTAGGTTTGTGAGGACTCTAAATTGGAATAATCAAAGAGATCTACAATTCGTAGTTATGAGATTTTTCATTCGAAGTCATTTCAGTCGCCACAAATGTGTTGCAAGTTGATGTACATATTAGGACTCCTTTCTTGGTACGACAAATATGGAATCTCTCTATTTCCTTATCTCTTCGGCTTTCCTCTCTTCGAAACTTGCGTGGCAGTATTTGGAAGTAAGAGAATAAGTTTCTCTACTAAATTGTGAGCCCCACCATTGATTTATTATAAAAAAAAATATTGGCATGCTCATGGCAATCTTCTACATCGTCATGTTGCCAATCCGTCACAGGCTCGTTGTTTCGGTCATAACTTTTTCGTCCGAACATGAAATTGGGCAAATGACATATGTGTTTTCATCGTATCGATGAGTGTATCATCGTGAAAGCCTCCAAATTAAGATTTGAAAATGCCTTGATCATTGAAATCTCACGCCAAGGATCTTCAAAGCCCTTGGAAATACCGCTTCAGGAGCAGGTGCAGTTTAGCGCCTACTAAAACAGGTGCAGTTTACCTGCCTACCAACAACGGTGAAATCCGCAGTCACCTATCGACGAACTCTACAGTTTTAGTGACACGACCACGGCACCGTCGATCGGTCACTACTCTCCCGCCCGAAAACTGCCTCGATTCTTTCTTCCTCCTCCATGGTTTACTCTCCTACGGCCTGTACAAAGCATTATAGAAAGGGGTAATATTTTTTATCACACGTGGGGCACCAGTGGTCTAGTGGTAGAATAGTACCCTGCCACGGTACAGACCCGGGTTCGATTCCCGGCTGGTGCATGATTTCAACTCTTTTTAATAGCATATCAGTGAAATACTGACCCAAATTACAAACTCTATCTGTAAAAAAATAAGTAGCTTCGAATTGGAATTGCAATGTTTTTTTTAAGTATTAATATCATTTTACTTTTAGATATAATTTTAAATTAAAACTACCTTTTTTAGGAGCAGCTATGAAAGTGAATTTTGACTATAATCAGTAGATATTTTTGTAACTAACTAAATTCCAGGGTGAGCCATCTAACAATCTTTAATTAATTAAATCATTTATCTGTAATATTTATAGATAATAATGTCTTTACACAACCATCAGAACAACCATCAGAGGTACCCCTTATCGTTAATGATAAGATAATACTATAATTACCTAATGGTCGTAAGCTCTTCTATGATCACTTTATGATTGTAGGATTTACAACGCTCGTCTTTTGGTCGTAAGACTTTCTAGGACTAGGTCAATCACGACCACCCGATAATTGATAAAACCTACAGATATGTAAACCCAATCGACTAGGGATTCTGTACTATGCGCTCATTAACGTGCAGTAGTTATACATGTGTTGTTTGTCTCTGATATAACTGCATGTAAGTTTCTTTGTCTCTGGTGTAACTACATGGCGAACATACAAAGGAATGTCTCACTGACAGTAACCGCTAACAACGTGCGCAATCCATCAACTGTTGAGACGCATTTTGGCATTTAACAACAACCATCCCTTCAAAAGCTATATAAAGGGCAACGCTGGTGGACAGAAAAAGAGGACGATAAGAGACAGAAGTCATTAGCATTAGTTTTGGTGATTTCTTTTTTATTGTAAATACAATCAATATAAGAACACGATAGCAGGGTTGTTATTCTTTCCGGAGAAGGCAACTTATCTAAAAATTTACTGTGTCTCCTCTTGCATAATCTCGACCTAAGAGCCCCGCTTTAATTTCATAATATCGATATTAAAACATCGACAAGATGTAATTTTCAAATCAATAGATGTAACTAATCGTAGTAGATGTAGTTCCACAATCATTGCATGTATCATGTGAATATGCACGTAGAAACATTCTTCACAATTGAAATCCAAACCTTGCAAAATCACAATAATCAAAATATTAATAATTTGACAATGAAAATTTCAAACAATGTTTTTGGAAAACAGTCACACCCACAACAATTCGCGCGGTACACCTATTATTATATAAACAAACACACAGAGGAGTGTTATCGGGCCGCACGAGGAGAAAGCCGAGACTGTCATCCCCTGCTCCAAATTTTATTTATTTATTAATTTTTTTTAATATTATTTTAAAGTTAACTTCTTGTTAACTTTGTTTCTAATTCTGCCCCCCTTTGGTCACACTACTCCCCGTAGCGTAGCTAAACCGTTCTGTTACGCCATAGATCTCGGTGTGACCCAACATGCCACACAAGCCCTCGTCCACATGTCGTGCCAGTGTTGAGGCTTACGTGGCAGGTGTCACGCCATATACCATGGCGTGACAGTGGTGACTTACGTCTCTCGGCCCATCCAGTTCCTCATGTTCGCTGTGTTATCTCTCTCCCCTCATGTGCTCCTCCCTCCTCCAGCCGCCCTCCTCACAGGGCCTCCTCCACCGGCCGCCGGACGGCTTGATTGCCGGGTTGCTTGTTGCCCTCTTGTCGCCGGCAGTCCTCCGACCGCCTGCTGCCCTCCTGCCGCCGGTAGTCCTCTAGCCGCCTGCTGCCCTCCCACCGCTGGACATCCTCAATCCTCCTCCGGTACATAAACAACCAGTCCTCCTCCGGCCTCTTGCTGCCCTCCCACCGCCGGCAGTCGTCCGGCTACCTGCTGCCCTCCCTCCGCCGGACGTCCTCAATGCCGTCGAGGTATAAACCGATGCTAATTTCTTATGATGTATGTTTTTTGATCGATGTATGTTTGCTGTTGTGTGATTGTTGATCAATGTATGATTGTTATTCAATGTATGTTGCGGCTTCAGATTGGAGGACAAATGTTGGGATTTTTTTGAGATAGAATGTTGGAAAAATAGTTATACTACAAAATTGAAATGCATGTTCTATGGTATTGCCAGAACAGAAAAGGTGCTAAGAGAGGGTAGAAGTAGGTTGTTTATGTAGATTTCATTCTTTGTTTGATAAAGTAGTTCTGAAAGGAGTGCGCTACTCAATTTTGTGGAGGTTTTGCTTGTGGTGGATTGAACTATCATTAGATTTCTTTGATTATGGCCGGAAAAAAGTTCATTTTTTTGTAGCAGAGGAGCATGAATAAATTTTATTTCAGTGTAACAGTTTTCATTTTCCTACCTTGTGTTCATTAATTTTGGATGCTATAAAGTCGGTAATGTCCCAAGCATTATCTGGGTGGTAAATATTTAGTTGTTTCTTTGGGCAAATTATCATAGTATTCTAATGACGAAGCATTAGTATCTATCATACAATTAATCTACTTATGTAGACCTCGTACTAGCATCCAATTCATACACTTAATCTATTATGGTCGACTTCTTATGAGTACTAATTTCCACCAACTACAAAGTTTTTTCCCAGTTGCTTTTCGCTTTAGAGTCCATATGACACTTTCTCATGGTTGTTGATACTTGACAGTTTTAGGGGTTACATAAAAAACTAATTATCTTGTATGCTTGTATTTGGCCTTGTTATTTATAGAGTAGTATTTGACTTGCAAAAAACTTTTAGTGAACCTTGAGTAAACAATATATATCATTACAATCTGTTGGATACCAAGAATTATTAAAGGGCCTCTCTATAGAAATGAAATTAAGGTTGAAGGCATAAAAAGGTGACTTACCTCATTTCTGGATACCAAATTTCCCGAACGAGTGGTTCGTGGTGCTCTCGGGCGTAGCTAGGAACGAAGTCCTGGGCATACTTAGGAATGAACCCTAAGCAGTCCTAAACATGTGGTTTGGGTGGACTCGAGCCAGATCTCGAGTGTACCTAGGTACGTGGATCCAGGGTAGTGTAGGTTCGCACTCAGAGGCAAGCTCTGAGCGGTCCGAAACATGTTGTTTGGGTGGTCTCAAGAACAGGATATCGAGTATGACTGAGCATAAGAGACTCAGATAGTGTAGGATTTGGATCTTGTTGCCTCTCATTATTTCTTGGTGTTATTCGTTCACTGTGTATGACCTAACACATCTTAATCAAGGGTGTAAGCCTCTGAAATCGGACCCGTTTCAAGCCAAGTGATTGCACCAGAGGTACAACA
Source organism: Hsuehochloa calcarea (assembly GCA_036346395.1). Classification (NCBI taxonomy): domain Eukaryota; kingdom Viridiplantae; phylum Streptophyta; class Magnoliopsida; order Poales; family Poaceae; genus Hsuehochloa; species Hsuehochloa calcarea. The sequence continues at coordinate 3,167,914 of CM070593.1, read as the reverse complement.
CTTAACAAGAAACGAAAATGATTTTGAATACCTGGATATGTGTCTCATGTTAGCTCCTAAGGATTAGTGGATAACGTGCATATATCCAAACACAACATTGTATTCACATCCATACACAATATACAAAATAATATAATTGTTATTACAACATTATTAAATAGAACCTTAAGGTACAAGTTTGCATAAGAGGGCCGACCAACCAAATTTAATCATAACTTAAATAAATCACAGCGGAAGATAAATAAGAAAATAAAAGAGAAAAGCCGAGTTGACATGCCTAAACCAACAAACAACCAACTGGAGTTAAAGCCGAAGCATATGTCGTACTTAACCCGATTCGAACGACTTCTCACCTGAAGCATGGACAATCCTATTGAGTAAAAAAACATACTCGCAAGACTTAGAAATCGCAATATATAATAAATGCATTCGAGTGTCAAAGGAAGGCTACTACACTAGACAATTTTCAGTATAAAACAAGTTTTTCTTTGAAATAACCGGTATAGATTCAAATTGCCATTTGTTAAACATTTAGAAATATTATATAATAGTGTACAGCTTTCCCCACACGATATGAATATCTCATTATGTTGGCCAATGCACTCTTCCTTAGGAGTGTGACTGAGATATCCTAACGAGACCGTTACAATGCCATGTCCTAACTATCAAACCACCCGAGGAAACAATACCATGGCAGAAAGTTGCTTATCGTCACCATGGGTGTACCCATTGTGTAAGTAAGTTCTTTGTGCAGCAATCCGGCATACGCAAAAGACCCTTAAGGGCAAGTAAGGTGAAACTTAATATGCCCCTACTAGATTGATAACACAACAATAAAATAGTAACAACAACAATTATCAATATAATTGTGTTTTGATAGCTAACATAGAACAAATTATTTAGCCAAGCCATCACCCATAAACCCACCTTGTGGTTGCACGTGAGACTTGGTTCGACACACCACATACCAATCCTTAATTACCCGAACGGAGCTACACGAATCCGGAATAATCTCCCTTCATCACCCTATCACTCGTCCAAGTCCAACACACAAGACCACAATAACCAGATTCGAAGATCTAGACATATTCCTCATTTTCAACATAATTCAATCCATATAATCCTCAAATTTCATCAAGATTCGATTCGATCCATCGGCCGATAGACTAGCTCCATCAACCGCTTTCGACTACAACCACATGCTTGACTAAACATTGTTCTACAAATTAGCAAACAAATCTATATAATATATAACCCTAATCATTCAAGGTAACATGGAAATCAAATTTCAAAGGATGGCAAATGCAGCAAGAGGATATAACTAATTCTACCCAATTGACATACAAGTATTTGAAATAAAGCAATGGATAAAATACTGCATAGAATACTTGAAAATCAACATATGTACTTTTGAAACTAATAGGAAATCAATGTGCATCAAAGGAGGGGATTGCTTACCTTTGCTAGTACCACTCTCGATTACCCTCTTGATGAACTCACAATTCGTCAAAATGGTCAAACACCTAACGAAAGAACGATAACATAATAAACACCAAATAAAGCTGAAAATTCAAAATATTCTAAAATTCATGAAATTTATAAAATAGTTAAATTATGATTTTATATGAATTTAGGTGAAATAATTAATTCATTTGGAGTTTATATGTGAGAGTTATAGTGTTTTAAAAATCAAAAAACGAGAAAAGGCTGAAATTTCAGCTCACTATCCGAATTTTACTGTTTTGGTAAAACAAATTCTAGAATAGTAGTGGAGATTAAAACTACAAAAATGGAAATATAATAAAATTTTAGGAACAACACAATTGGATTCATCCCATTTGGAGTTCATATGAATTTCTTATGATTTTTTAAGTTCATTCAATTTTCAGTGTAAAAATAATTCTCTTCTGAATTTTAAATTGCATTATATACTTTAGCCATTGCCATGACATTATCTCACTGACCTTTTTCAAACGTTTACTATTGTTCATCCGTCTTATTAAGTATTTGCCTAATTAAAGTATTCTCTTGATTAATTAGACATTTGATTGCTAACTATTTATTTTGACTAACCATTCTCTAATACATGTCAGATTGATTTGTTTCTGCTTAGATCAAACTCTATCCAAACAACGTAATCTCTACCCACTTGTATTAGTAATGTTATTAGGTGAGCAAAATTCCTAGTCTCAAATGTTTCTTTTACATTTTTAAAATGTCACCGGTTCATTGTTTGTCTTTAACTCTTCATATTAATACTTACTTTCACACGGGGTTGCTTCTGCTGGGTAAATGCCTGTGGATATCGTGGGGATATGTGCATGATCTTAGGATGATGAGTCAATTGGCAATGGCATTGTTGGTTTGCAAAATCTCGTGTTTTCGGGTTTGCTTCAATCTTTGTCAGTCCTTGGCGGTCCGACAAACACTGTGCCCGGTCCGACCGGCAATGCTTGCCGGTCCGACCGCCCACAGGTTTTGGTGGGTTTTGAAGCTGAGCAAAAAAAAAAGGTTGTGTAGGCAAGTGAGGGGAGTCTCCTAGATGTGGTCACATAATTTTTGGAGCTCCCAGTCGAAAGTTCTATTCATTTGAAAATTCCAGAAAGTTTTAGATTTTCGAGATGAAAAAATGGCTAAGTCATTTCGGGCGGTCTGACCGCCGTTATGGAATCGGTCGGACCGGCCGTATGGGGCGGTCAGACCACCAATCACTTGGAGTGTAGCCTTTTTGGCATTGTTGTGTCTGGAATGTGTTTAATGTATGAATTTCAATGCTTTATTGTTGCATATTGCATTGTTGAACTAACGTGGGTCAAGTTGTGAAGAACTTGTTTCCGGAGACGATTTCTTTGTCTATTGCTGTGCAGGTGGCTTGCAGGTCAACGACGTCAACGGTGAGGTGGATCGGGACTACGCTTGGAGAGCTGAGGTCCAGAACGATCATGGATGCCGGGTGAGGTCGTGTGAGTCAACCATGGTGCAGAATGGGCAGGTTGGATCAGGTGGTGCAGAAGTCGGTGCAAGTCCCTGAGAGGTTCTGATGGGATTCGGACGGGGGAGACTTGCCGACATGATGAGAGCCGCTGATCAACCTACACGTGGTGAAGCAGGCGAGTGCTTCAACAGATGTATGTGTGTGTGGGCCTTAATGGGAGCCCATGAGTGAAACCCTAGCTCTCCATATAAATAGAAAGGGGGGAGATGTAAAACCCCTTGAAGCATTCATTTGGAAACTCCAAGACTTTTCTAGGGTTTGGAGAGGAGAGGAGAGGAGAGGCTAGGGTTTGGAGAGATTTGTATGTGTGCTCTTTGATTGAGTTCTTGTCCTCCTTGAGGGAGTGGCTTTGACAAGCATCACATTGAATCAATCAATTCATGAATGCTTGTTCATTGATGAAGTCTCATTTGCTTTCTTCACTCTTTTGATGATTGTGATGCTTCCTTGATCCGGTTGATTTTGGTTGGTCTCTTGACCTCTTTTACCTTGCTTTGATATGTGGGAATTCTCCTAGAATCATCTAGATCATCAATCCCCCACAAGCAAGTGTTGGATCAAGATTTTCATATTTCTAGGTTTTAGAACACTTCTTTAGCAAATCCTTAAGAGATCGATTCTTCGAAGTGGATCTGAACGATCGTCGCTAAAAATAGGTCTTAGATATCCTTAGGGAGGTGTGCTCCAAATTTGGTCAAGTTTCATTGGTTGAATCAAAAGTTAGACCAATTTTTGTTTTGGATTTGGGCTTTGTGGTTTGGTACTGGACTAAATCGGTCTGACCGATTTAGCAACTGCGGTCCGACCGCCAGTTTTTCAGACCGCCCGGTAGCTACCGGTCAACCGATTCCCAACGGTCCGACCGCCAGTCAGCCGCTGGTCCGACCGCCAGTCAACCGCCGGTCTGACCGCCAGTACAAGGCGGTAATCAGATTCAGTACAAGGCTTCCTCTGTGCATTCACTGATCTTCTTAGCTTTCGTAGCTAAAGGAGATAAGTGCGTGTTGAATTTTATTAAAACGAAAAATTTGAGAAAGCGCCTATTCACCTCCCTCTAATCGCCTTTACGGTCCTACAATGCCAAAGGCTAAATGAATCACTGAAATTTCTAACTACTTGGATAGAGTGTCACGGGCTTACTGTCCACTCTAATCACCATGCAATTTCTTAACGACTTTACTAAGAAGACTTAGCTTATCTACTACTTTGATAACTACTCAATTTGCTACAGGATTTATTTGGAATGACCAATTCTTAAAACTTCTTTTTCTAATTAGTGTGCTCTTTTAGATCAATCTCTAATGGCTATTTAATATAACAAAACTTTTCCATTTACACATTCAAGATGATAGTAGCTCACAGTTGTTCCTAATTGTACTCTACACTCCTCTGTATATCATTTCATCAAAATGACTTTACTGTTATGTCGCTAATCTTCTCACTAATTCAATCATCCATTTGCTAATTACCCTTAAAATGCAACGGTAGAAAAATGTCATGCTTATGATGATGCATATGCACAAGTAAATATTGGAATATGGTACGTGATTTAACACTAAAGATTTTATCATCGCTAGGTGTGCGACTACCACCGAATGACATCTTCTCGGCTCCGCTTCCGCGTCCACCGTCGTCGTCGCCGACAAGCCGTCGCATGCACCGTGCCGTCCTCCGTCGCCGCTCTCCCTCTTGGCTCCTCCATCGACGCCACGTCCTCAAACCGGTACCGAGCCTCGCCGCTTCATCCGGGATTGCCGTGTTGCATGTATGCGCCGTGTTTGCCGATGCTGTCGAGGCTGGCCGCACACATGCACCCGCCGAACCGACCGCCTCCGAATACATGCGCCTTGCCGCTCGCACGCGCCGCCGCATTCCACGCCACTGTCTTCGCACCGCTGCAGCGCCTCGCAGAGCCACCGCGTCACCTCGCTGGGCTGCCGCGCGCCGGGCTGCCGCCTGTTCCTCATGCGCTGCTGCCGACGCTGCTGGACAGCGCCTCGGCGCCCTCGTCTTCGCGCTGGGCTGCCGTTGCAGTGCCGCCGCGTCATGTGCCCGGCGCTACTACGCCGCTGCGCTGCTCTGCCGGCCGCTGCAGACGCCCTCGGCTCGCCACACGCACTGCCGCCTGGAGCCGACGCCGTAGCTCCATGTGCTGGCCGAAAGTGCAAGCACTGCACAGTCTGTCATTTCCTCTCCTCTTCTCCAAATCACACAAAAAGTCCATCCATGCGAAAACTAACAACGAAAACGGATTGCTCTAGCGATGATGAACGCAGCTACATAATATGCAAAGATTGATTTTCTGTTTTAGGTGGAGTTTGGAAGGAGAGAAGGTAGAAGAAATGAACAATTCTAAAGTTCTAGAAGAAGATGACTAGAAGTGCGGCAGTAGAGAGAGCATGCTTCGGCTGGCACAAAGGTTGAGAAATGCAATGGTTGAAGGAAAGCGATGGCAGTGGTATAAAGAAATGGAGATGCTTACTAGGCTGGGAACAAAGAAATGGCAGAGAAGAGTGATTCGGCTGGGGTTTAAAGAAATGGGGAGGATGGGGTTTAGTTAGGTTGGAGAAGAAATAAATAGCAGCAGAGAGTTCGGTAGATTTTTAGCTCTAGAAATCATAAAATTTTTAGAGGAGGTTCTTGACACAGTGTAGATGCTTAGCTAAAATTTTTAGGAATTTATCCAAATTATGATGCTCTCTAATTTTTTTTTAAAAGTTCCTATTTGTTTGGAAGATAAATAGCAGTCTTCCTCTTTTTTTATTAACTCGCCCAAACGACCTCGTATGCACAAACTAGTCGCTAAAATGAAACGCTTTCGAGACAACGATCGCAACAATATAACATGTGTTGCTCGATTTTTGGTTTTTGGTTGTGATTACGAGGAGAGAAGTTGGGGAAAAGAATAGACACGCAGCAACTCTCACGCCAAATCGCATGTGTAAACAGTTACAACTACGGTCACGCCCACACTCATAGTGTGACAAACTGCTCTTGTCACGCCATAGGACCTAGCGTGACAATCTGCCCTTGTATCATCAAGAGTGAGGGCATAACAGATGTCATGCTAGCGTCCACGCTGGTACGACGCGCGGGCGAGGGTTTACGTAGCATATTTTGTCATGCCGATATTGGTGGCGTGACAAGATGGTGGTGTGGCAAAAAAAAAAGGACAGAATTCGAAATAAAGTTAGTGAGTATTAACTTTAAAATATTAGTTAGTAAATAATTAATTAATAAAAAATTCCCTCCGGTGCCCTCCCGTTCTGCCATGTGGTAGCTCGTCACCAGCCCCCCCCCCCTCTCCGAAATATTTATTTATTAGTTATCTTTGTATATGAAATGATATTTTATTGATATTGCTACTGTGTGTACTAGTGTGATTCTAAACTAGTACAATATACACATAGAATTCAGATTTACGTATTTGAATCCCGACAGTTGAATCACTGAACTCCTGTCTCTCAATCTTGAGGCAGCAGCCACACGAGACTCTCACAGCCCCCTGCCGGCCACATTTCCTCTCATTACTTAATTTCATATTTGTACAGAGATAAACACCCACGATGCAATCAACTTACTAGCTACAGAGATAAACACCCACGATGCAATCAACTTACTAGCTAGCACCACATGCACCAACACTAATTAACTAGAAGCGGTCCACTAATTAAGAAACCTCCGAACTTGCTAATGCAAAGCTACACGCAGGCCGATCTACTGCTACACCCGGACGGCATTGCTTCTCCTTTCTGGACTAAACAGAACATATATGAAGTGTGCAATATCGAATTAAGAACGCAAGCTAGCTTATGCGTTTGTCATGAATATCTATGTGAAATTGACGAGTTATATGCTTGGAGCATTTCCTGCGTCTGCAGGAAGCTAGACACGTACAGGCTCCGCTGGAACACGTACGTACTGTTGGAATTAAATGGGCTAAGCCTATATTATAATATTCAACTTAATTCCTGGTAAATCTCAAAAGTCCATATGCTTGTGCTAAATTGTTTAGTCCCATATGGACAATTGAAGGGGAGTTGCACCTGTTTATAAGGTGGAACGTGAGACCTCTTCTTGTGGAATTGGAGAGAGCCAAGAGACAACACACGCGCGCTCGCTCGCCTCGCCTCGCCGTGCGTGTTGTTTTGAAAACTAAAGATGAAGCTCTTCACTACTTTAAAATCTATAAGGCGGAAGCTGAGAACCAACTTGAAAGAAAAATCAAAAGGTTAGGTCTGATCGTGGCGGCGAATACTTTTCTAATGAGTTCAATTTATTCTGTGAGGAACATGGTATAATCCATGAGAGGACGCCTCCCTATTCACCCCAGTCAAATGGGGTTGCTGAAAGAAAGAACCGCACTCTAACTGAGTTGGTTAACGCCATGTTAGATGTTAGACACAGCGGGTCTTTCCAAGGCATGGTGGGGGGGGGGGCTATATTGACTTCATGTCATGTCCTGAACAGGATTCCCACAAAGAATAAAGAGATAACCCCATATGAACAATGGGAGAAGAAAAGACTATCACTTTCATACTTGCGTACTTGGGGTTGTTTGGCGAAAGTCAATATGCCAATTCCCAAAAGGCGTAAGCTTGGGCTAAAAACCGTGGATTGTGTCTTTCTAGGCTATGCTCACCATAGCGTTGGATATAGATTTCTAGTGGTGAAATCTGAGTACGACATGCATGTTGGTACAATTATGGAGTCCAGAGATGCTACATTCTTTGAGGATATTTTTCCAATGAAAGATATGCCTAGTTCATCGAGTCAGGAACCTGATACAATTCCTGAACCTGCCATTCCAATGGAATATTTTGAACAAACCCCTGAGCAAATTCCTGAGGAGGAAGACAATGAAACTCTGAGGAAGAGTAAAAGACAAAGGACTGCAAAGTCTTTTGGTCCTGATTTCATTGTGTACCTTGTGGATGATACTCAAGTACTATTTACAAGCGTATGCTTCACGGATCTGAAATCTTGGAAGGAAGCAGTTCGTAATGAAATGGATTCCATTATATGTAATGGAACTTGGGAGATCACTGAGCGTCCTTATGGTTGTAAACCTGTAGGATGCAAGTGGGTGTTCAAAAAGAAGCTTAGGCCTGATGGTACTATTGAAAAGTACAAGGCACGTCTTGTGGCCAAGGGTTATACCCAAAAGGAAGGCGAAGATTTCTTTGATACTTATTCACCTGTGGCTAGATTGACCACTATTCGAGTACTACTATCTTTGGCTGCCTCACATGGTCTTCTCATTCATCAGATGGATGTTAAGACGACTTTCCTAAATGGAGAGTTGGACGAGAAAATTTACATGGAACAGCCAGATGGATTTGTAGCAGATGGTCAAGAAGGAAAGGTGTGCAAGTTGTTGAAATCTCTGTATGGTCTTAAACAAGCACCTAAGCAGTGGCATAAAAAGTTTGACAGAACTTTAACGTCTGAGGCTTTATTGTGAATGAAGTGACGGATGTGTGTATTATCGCCATGGTGGGGCGAGGAGTCATTCTCATCGTATGTTGATGACATACGGATCTTTGGGACCAACCTTAATGTGATTAAGGAGGTCAAGGATTTCTTGTCTCAGAATTTTGAGATGAAAGATCTGGGAGTAGCTGATGTTATCTTAAACATCAAGATGTTGAGAGGTGATGATGGTGGGATTACTTTGTTGCAATCCCATTATGTGGAAAAGGTTCTGAGTCGTTACGGATATAGCGACTGCAAACCCTCTCCAACACCTTATGATCCTAGCGTGTTGCTTAGGAAGAATAAGAGAATAGCTAGAGACCAATTGAGATATTCTCAGATAATTGGTTCACTCATGTATTTAGCTAGCGGTACCAGGCCTGATATCTCGTTTGTTGTGAGCAAACTAAGCCGTTTTGTTTCCAATCCGGGAGATGATCATTGGCATGCTCTTGAGAGGGTAATGCGCTATCTAAAGGGTACTATGAGCTATGGCATTCACTATACCGGGTACCCTAGGGTACTGGAGGGTTATAGCGATTCAAACTGGATATCTGATGCTGATGAGATTAAGGCCACAGCGGATATGTCTTCTTACTTGGAGGTGGCGTTGTTTCAAGGAAGTCTTGCAAGCGCACCATCTTAACGAGGTCAACAATGAAAGCGAAACTCACGGCATTAGATATCGCCTTTGTTGAAGCCGAATGGCTTCGTGAGCTCTTGATGGATTTGCCGGTGGTTGAAAAACCGGTACCGGCTATTCTGATGAACTGTGACAATCAGACTGTGATTGTTAAGGTGAACAGTTCTAAGGATAATATGAAGTCATCAAGACATGTGAAGAGAAGACTGAAGTCTATCAGAAAAATGAGAAACTCCGGAGTAATAGCTTTGGATTATATCCAAACAGCTAAGAATCTGGCAGATCCCTTCACAAAGGGTTTATCACGAATGTGATAGACAATGCATCGAGGAGATGGGTTTGAGACCCACGTGAGTTTTACCATAGTGGTAACCCGTCCTATGTGATCGGAGATCCCGTGAAGTAGGATTGGCGAAACAAGCTATTGGTTAGCGGGAGGAGAGTACTTTTACAGACCCACTCCATTGGAGATACAATTCTCTCCTAAATCTGTATGGCAGGTTGATTTTTTATCTTAATGTGTTCTGTGGCTTATTTAAGCAGAGATGCTATCCTACAGAGCAGTCTTGAAAGAGCACACCTATATGAGCCCGACTGCTAGTCACAGTCTATGAGATAGGGTAATCTCTAGGAAACTCATGAATAGGCATGGAGTATGACTTTTATGCTCCAACCCGCGGGGATGCCTGACAGCCTAGTATCAGTTAAGGACATAAGTGAAACTTATTTACACAAAACTGTCAATTCAAGGCTTTGTCCATTGTGCAGTTGTGAATAAGTGTAGCTTCTGTTCTAGGTGGATGTTCAACCCTAACCGGTCTCCATCAAAACACTGGTATATTAAAACAATAACTGTGGATCAAGGCATTTGACATGTGCTCTTGAGATCTGGTGGGGGATTGTTGGAATGGGCTAAGCCCATATTATAATATTCAACTTAATTCCTGGTAAATCTCAAAAGCCCATATGCTTGTGCTAAATTGTTTAGTCCCATATGGACAATTGAAGGGGAGTTGCACCTGTTTATAAGGTGGAACGTGAGACCTCTTCTTGTGGAATTTGAGAGAGCCAAGAGACAACACACGCAGCTCGCTGCTCGCTCGCCTCGCCGTCTTGCGTCGCGTCGTGCGTCGCGTGCGTGTGTGTGCGCAGTGCACAGCGCATCATGTGCGGGCGCGATTTTCTTTATCTATTCGAAAATCGAAACGCTCTGACATTGTTGGCGACTGTTGGTCTCTAGTCTCTGCAACTGTTGGCTTTTAGTTTCTGGCGACTGGTAACTGTTGGCCTTTGGTTTCCTAGCAACTGTTGGCCTTTGGACTCCGAGTTTTGGCTATAAAAGGAACAGTGCAGTTCTGCTTCTTTGGCTGGTTGGTTTTTCCACAATCTGATTCCACGATCTCTTTGTTGTTGTCTCGGCACTCTCCATCCGGTGAGGCGCGTGTGCGGTCGCACCGGAGAGCGAGCCTCCGAACCCTCATCCTCGAAGGCTTGCGGCGAGGACGAATAAGGTTTTTGGGGAGCGTTCGCGTGACTGCTCGCTGCTACGTCTACATCATCAACGCTCTGCTACGTTCTACATCAACTGCCTACTACTACATTCTACATCAACCATACTACTACTACCACTACGTCATGACGAACGACGCAATCATCAAGAACACTACTGCATCTTCCTCTGAATCTGGGTATGCCTATATCTTTCTTGTTACTTGTTTTGCTTTAATGTTAATTGTTGTCTTGAACACTGAGATAGAATTGCTAGCTTCTGTTCTTCTAGAATCTGAATCTGGCATTCCTATAGTGTTCTTTGTGATCTGCTTTATGCATATGTTTCATCTATTATATTTCTGGATTAAAATAATTCGAAAAATGCTTATATACTCAACACGTACGATGGTCATGGTGTATTAGGAGCGTCATCATGTAGGATCTGTTTGGTTTTGGTTTGATCCGAACAAGATTTTTGTTGTAAGATTTGGTTGGATGTTGAGGTTTGTTTTTGTTGAAACTCATGTACGATATCCTAAAGCCATAGGGATGGATCTTTTGGATAAGCTTGTTGCGAGATTCCACTTGAATGTAGAGTTTATTAACGATGGGGAAGGTGCTGCATTATTGTGGGGGTTCTGAGCGTATGTCTTACATTGAACGAGATTGTTGAGTAACCGTCGTTGGTGAGTCCAGTCCGAACGAGTACCTCTTATATAAACTCAGAATTGTAAGAACAATGTAAGAACATAAGAACAGAATAATAGATTGAACACAGAGATATGAGAGGACTTCAGGTTTCGCTTTATTGCTTCTCAATCATCGGGGGTTACAATGAGTGGGGGCTCCTCTATTTATAAACTTCAGGCAATGAGGAGTCCAATTGGGGCCAAGACTCTCCAGAATTCTGGGCCCGGTTTCTTAACAGAGATTAAGTATCTTTACCTGAGATTATTGGGCACCTTAGAGACCATCTGAGGTATTGAAGGGGATGTTGTTGCATTGGTTATTCCCCGGTAAAGAGCATGTGAATGGTCTGAGTGCGCTAGTAGATGACAAGGCTTGCCAGGTAATGTCCAACTATGTTTATGAGGGAGAGGTTGTTGACATATATGTGGAGACAATGCCAGATGAAGTGGGATCAGAGGAAAATGATGACAACAGCTGAGAAGACAGTGATTTTGAGGAAGAGATGGGTGCATTGACTCCAGATGAGGAATACGAGGATGATCAATTGCAGCCGTAGGGACCAAAGGAGGTTAAAATTATCCCATCTTCCCCTGTCGATATGCAGAAGGACATAGCATCTTTGAGGAAGATATATGGCTATACCTTTACAGAGAAGAGCCAATCATAGAGGATGAATCTTTAATAAGAAGTTGTGTAGGCTGAGAAACCCCCAGAAGAACACACTAGTTCTGATAGTGAGTTTGTCCCAGGAGATTGTGACACATCTAAGGATGATAAGGAGGCCACAGAAATAAGAGCCAAATGTAACACCCCAGCCCAACATTGAGCCAAGAATACCACTAAACTACTCTAACCATTTAATTTACATCAACTTACTATAAAAATTACAGCAAGCATAATACTATGACAATCATAGATAATTTTTAATCCTAGGAGCAAAGCAAGGTAATAAGCCAAGATTACACAAACCAAACATATAAGGTTATTCGATATCATCATATCCTAGGTATAAATCATCATATTATACTAAAAGTTTCTTATGTCCAATGAATCAACTAATTGGGTGTAGTGTATGATTCTAAGTGCGCTAGCCCTTCCCGAGTCAAATGTTATCAGCGGTCACCTAAAAACAACAATAGAGCAAGAATGAATCCAACACTCAGCAAATACATAATAAAGCCATAAACAATAGTTTATCAATCATAATCAAAGTTATCATCATCATCATCTATTAATACCATTCTCATTCTCAAACAATCAAACCATATTCTATATAGGTAAAGTTGCACAATTTAACAATTTACTCATTGAAGCGAATTCACCATTATGCTCATGCTCATATGCATCTCAACAGCTAATACCGGCATAGCGTTGTGTTCACCAGTCGATGACACACTCTATCCTTCACTCCCGTGAAGTCCTCACTGAAGTAGGATTTTATCTAGAGCACTCTGGAATAGTCATGCATCTTTCTCACCGACCTCACCAGAATAGTTACATGATTTACTCACCGACCAGGCTCGTGTAACTTCTGTCATGATGAATGTAAATGATGCAACATCTTTAATTATTCATCAGCATAATTCATTTCATTAACTCAACATCTCATTCTCGTTAACTCAATATCATAATCTCATTCACTCATGGTCATTAATATCATGTATAAGAATAAGCTTAATGAAATCATAATAAATAGCATGATAAGTAATATCAATGATCATGGCGAACAATCCATTGTTCACTAATCTACCATGTACTTGCCTCAACCGTGCGAAGCTTGATGATGTGAAGAGGGCACTGCCCCTGAAACCACACTACCACCTGAGAGTTTTTAACAATCATACTAAAAGAATATTTATGTACAAAGCATGCTAGAAACAAATATACGACAATTATGCTCCCTAGCGTAACCCAAAACACCAACTTCTATGAACATCGGTCGGTTCCAAAACAGGACAGTCCCATTCTAAAAATCATAACATTTTGTAGGTTTATCCAAAAATAGTGATCTTTGATCCTCTTAAAAGCTTACAAAATTCGCCACAATAACCTATTTGTCAAGATCCCCGAATTCTGTCATCCTATACCCCTACTAAACAGATTACTCAAACTACTAAACCTCGTCAGAGGTTCTGAACAGCGAGACTAAAACTTACATAACTTTCAATACAAACATCCAACAAATATGATCTTTAGCTCTCTAGAAATCTTATGAAAATACCTACAACTTTCGTGTTGGTGCAAATCTCTGCATAATTCGTTAGATAATTTCTAATAACCAATCACTACAATCTGTCACAATCCCGATAGAACTTCGGGACAGCAACATTGTAAAATTGATAACTTATGATCCACGCCTCAAAATGACGTGATCCAAGACTCTATGGAAAGATAATGATGTTCTATACAAATCTCTAGGAGATGGCCAGATCAAATTCTGAAGTTAACATGATCTAATATATAGTTGAAAACTTCAAGTTAGAATCTGACAATTCGAAGGAATAGCAGTACAAGAAAAAAATCCATATCTTTCAAATGACTGAACAAAAATTCATGATTTTATCAATCTGAAAAGATAATAAAATTTTCTACAAAAGTCATGTTGGGAGACCCCCTAAATCGGCCATTGCCTAAACCTAATCTATTAAACAAGACGACTGCTATAATCTCGTTAGGGTTTTTGGACAGCAGTAAAGAAACTAACATATCTCCCTATCTACAACTATAAATTGGATGATCTCGGTCTCTATGGAAAGCGGAGATCAAACCCCACAAATCTCTAGAAGACCCTAACCTCGAATTCTGACTTTAACTATGCGAAAACAGACGAGGAAGCAGAGTACATATTACTGATTCTAATCGCAGAAGTTTAGAAACTCTCTAATCGATAGCAATCAAGGATCAAACCTTCTCCAAACAGCGGGGAGGGGGCACCAATGGAGTGGAGTCACGCCGGGAGGCTGTTGGTCATGGGGAAGGCGGCCACAAGGTGGCAGCTAGGGTTTGGGGGAGGGAGGCGTCCCCCCCCCCCTTATGGCCAGCCCCCACTTGGGCCTCAGGTTGGTGGCTTTTCGCTAAAAGACCCTTATAAAATGTTATTCCCTCTTTTTTTCCTCTTTATAAATATTCGGGGAATTACATTCTACCCCCCTTAATAGGATTCGACCCCGAATCTAAACACTGGTCTACACGAAAGAAAACCGCGACTCAAAATTAATGACTGCAACACTTACCCGCTGCGAACAAATTCGGATACTGTTCACGCATGCGAGACTCCAGTTCCCAAGTGGTCTCTCTGTCGGACTGGGGTGACCAAAGCACCTTGACATACTTCCGCATTTTGTTCCTCAGAACTTGCTCTTATTCCCCCAGAATTTGCACTCGTCGGGATTTGAAAGTAAGGTTTTACTCGATGGTCAATGGCTCTAACGAACGTCACACTCCAGATCTCTGAAGAATTTCCCCCAACACGTGGTCATACAAGACATTGTGTACTCCGCACATGGACTCGAGACGGTCCTAGCGATACGCTTTCTTCCAAAATCCCCGCAACTTCCAGAAACAAACCAGTGTACATTGGGCCAACCTTCTCTTTGGTACCACACCACACATACTGCCCATAACAAACGAAACTCTTGTTCCATCTCTCAATCAATCACTTCACCTATAAGGATTATCTCCTTTAACAATGGTCATGCCAACAACTAGCCTTAAACCAACCCTCTTACAAACATAACCTAACTGTTAAACGAAGGATTCCATCGCAACCACTCATTACCAACTCTCCTCCAAAAGAGTCAAATCCAAGATCGAAGACTCGACATGAAAACTTTTCTATCTTTTTTTTTCAAGTAGGCAGTTTAGAAATAAATGCCACATAAGCCAAAAGCGAAATCACTCGAATAATTAAATTAACCATTTTCTTTCTTTTTCTTAACTGGAAAGAACAACACGTACCCACAAGAACCAACTCAATTTGTAATTGACATCCGTCATAAACACATAGTTCAAATAAGAACTAAGAGAATATCTCACTACCCAAGATCACACCCTTTTCCACAGTCTTTCTTTTAAGAATGTAGCTTTCTCTTAAACCAAAGGATCTCAAATCATCGCATAACACACTAACTCATTTCTCTAAAATTGGCAACCTTAAAGCTATATTCAACCAAACACAAAATCCACACTTATGCAGGGAGACTCTTCCAATCCACAATATCACACTCTAGGCAACTGCTCTTCCGAACGAATTACTATGACAAATAATTCCCAACGCAACTCAATATAGATTTCACCAACAATCACATCCCTTAATACATTAAGGATAGTCAATTTGAAATTCACATCACACACTCTCATTTACTACACCCAAAGAATACTATCAACGATCATTCTACTATTCGGAATCTACTCTTATTTTACTTCTTTTACACATAATCATTGGCAACCAAGGTTCTAGCATAAAAATACCTGGAGCTTTGAGAGCCATTAGGAGTGACAATGGGACAGAGTTCAAGAATTCTTCTTTTTCTACCTTCTGCACTGATAGGGGAATTGAGCATCAGTTTTCTTCTCCTAGTGTTCCTCTGCAGAATGGTGTTGTAGAAAGGAAGAACAGAACCCTTGTAGAGATGGCTCGGACCATGCTAGATGAGCATTCTACTCCTAGGAGATTTTGGGCTGAGGCGATCTCTACTGCTTGTTATATCTCCAATAGGGTTTTCTTGAGATCTGTGGTTGGAAAGACTTCTTATGAGCTTAGATTTGGTCATTCTCCCAAAGTCTCTCATTTCAAGATTTTTGGTTGCACGTGCTTCATTCTTAAACATGGCAATCTTGATAAATTTGAGTCTAGATGTTTTGATGGCATATTTCTTGGATATCCTGCTCATTCGCGTGGCTATCGTGTTTTTAATGTTGACACTAACAAAATTGTTGAGACTTGCGAAGTCACTTTTGATGAGGCTAGTCACGGTACTAGACCCGATGCTTGGTACACACATGGTTCACGAAATTCAAGGAAGCATCTTCGTCGATGATGACTCGAGGATGAAGAACCAAACCATCCTCCGGCTACTTACGAGAGGGTGGAGAGCTGCTACTACTACGTCGGTTTAATGAGCGACCTCCTCTGTGGATTTCATGGGAATATGTTCGAGATCTTAGGATGATGTGACAATTGGCAATGGCGTTTACGGTTTGTAGTTTCACGTGTTTTCGACAAAGCTACAAGTATTCGGGCGAGGCGGTCCGACCGGTCCTTGCACAATGGTCCGACCGGTCCCAAATCGGTCGGACCGGCCATGTGAAGCGGTCGGACCGGCGGTGACCTAAAAGTGTTCAAAGCAGTGGGCCAAAAATAGGTGTTGTAGGCAAGTGAGGGGATCCCAATGCACTTGGTCTCATGATTTTTGGAGTCTCTAGTAAAAAGTTCTATTGGTTTAAAGTTTCCGAAGGTTTGGATTTTGAGGATTGAAATTCGGCTAAGTCCTAAGGCGGTCCGACCGCTCACGGAGGCGGTCCGGCCGGCCAAAGCGTCCGACCGCTCACTGGAGCGGTCGGACCGGTTTCTACTTGAACGTCAGCCAACTTCGTGGCGATGTTGTTTTGTTAGGTCAAAGTCATTGGTATCGTGACATATGGTTTGCATGATGCATGTTTTGACTAACATGGGTCAAGTTGTGAAGAACTTGTTCCCGAATTCGTGTTTGCTTGTCTGTGGTTGTGCAGGTTGCTTGGTGGTCAACGACGGTCAACGGCGAGGAAGATCGGGACTAGGCTTGGAGAGTTGAGGTCGAGCGATTGGCGATGCCGGGTGAGGTCAACGACTCAAGCGTGACACAAGATGGACAAGGGTGACCTATTGGCGAATCCATGGCGCATGGTGAAGCGGTTTAGGTCAAAAGGTTAAAGACGGCGCTTTGCGAAGCGTGCGTGTGTGACCCGTTTGTTAGTGGGCCTTAACGGGAGCCCAATTAAGTCAAACCCTAAGAGTTTTAGGCCTCCACTATAAATAGGAGAAGATGGTGGCTGCACCTCTCTCTCTCTCGCCTTTTTATGTTTCAAAACCCTAATTGTCTTTAGGGGAGTTGAGGTGGAGGCTAGGGCTCTTGATGGTTTGTGGTGAATTTCGTGATCTTTGATTGTCTACTGATCCATGATGGTGTGGATGTAATCCAGCATCAACCACGAAATCAATCTATGCAAGGTTTGCTTGAGATAAGTCTCTTTTCGTTCTTGCTTTCAATTTCGTGTTTTTAGGGCTTTCTTTGATCCGCGAGTTTGTGATTAATTCTTTCACGTGAATTAGCTTGCTGTGATATGTGTGAATCTATCTAGCATCATCTTGATCATCAATCTCTCACGAACAAGCTTTAGGATCAAGTTTTCGTTCTTACGGTTTTAGACCTTCATTAATCAATTGACAATTGCTCAAGATCGTTCCAAGAATTATCATAATATTCGATTGGAATAGGTCCTCAATAGCATAGAGAAGGTGTGTGCAAAGTTTCGTGAAGTTTGGAGTTGAGAATCAAAAGTTAGACCTAATTGCAACTTCGTCATCGGTGATTTTCTTGTTTGGATCGGTTACAGATCGCCGGTCCGACCGCCCGTCACCACCGGTCCGACCGATTTGGGCGGTCCGACCGCCAGTATAACAGCGATCCGACCGCCCGGCAATCGGTCCGACCGGTTCACTCTGAAGGTCGACCGCGATGCTTGTGTTGCTTTGATTCTTGCGATTATTGTCGCATTGCTTAGGGTTTTTATTGGATTCAATACTAGTCTTCCATTTGTCTTGGTATATTGATCTTCATAGCTTTCTAATAGCTCTTTGGAGTGAAATTGTATTGAGTTCATAATTTGTGAAAAAGTGAGCGTGCTCCTATTCACCCCCTCTAGTCGCCTTTTCGGTCCAACAAGTGGTATCGAGCCCTGTTAGTTCAATCTTGATCTTAACGGTCCTTTGAACTTTGGCGATGGATAAGTTTTCTACTAAACCGCATATCTTCGATGGGCACGACTATGCCTATTGGAAGAATCGTATGCGCGTCTTTCTTGAGAGCGAGGACAAGCTATTTGGGATGTTGTTAGAGCCCGTGATTATTCCCGAAATTGCTACACCTGCTTCTGCAATTCTTTTGGCTAACAACAATAAGGCTAAGAATCTTTTATATGGTGCACTTGGTAGACAAGAATATGATAGAATATGCAATCTTTCAACTGCGCATGAAATTTGGAACACTCTCGAAACATATCATGAGAGTTCGTCCCAAATCAAAAGGTGCGTAAGCAGTTTACAAGCGTGAATACAATAAATTCGAGATGCGTCTGGAGAGAGCATCGATGACATTTTCGATCGCTTTAATAAAGTAATTAATCAAATGAAAGTTGTTGATATTGAATATTCTCAATCTGAAAATGCCACCCATCTCTTGGTGCAATCAACACCAAGGAGTGGGAGATGAAGGCTACTGCTATAGAGGAAAATATTGATCTTTCAAGTCTTATTTAGAATTGCTTTATAGTAAACTCAAGACTCATGAAATTAAAAGAGTTGATCATCCCAAGAAAGATAATTTAGCTTTGGTAGCAGATCCTCTCAAAAGGCTTTTGATGACTCTTTTGAATCTTCTTACGGATTTTCATTTGCTTGTTTATCGCTATTCATGAAGAGGAGCTTGAAAGTATCCTCAAAGCAGAGTTAGCTCTTCTAGCTAAAAAATTCACACGGGCCTACAATAATGTGAGAAACAAAAGAGAGGTGGTCGGTGACATGCTATGAATGTGGTGAGCTAAATCATATCCGACAAATTGCCCCAAGTGAAAGGTAAGAGCAATCATAAGGAAGGAAAGCCGACTTGGAAGAAGCCTCCTTTCAACAAATCAAAGTATGAGGCTAATAAGCTTGTGAAGGTCGCTCACCGGGTCCTTGCCGCTTTTGAGGATCAATCCTTGAGCGATGTGGATACCGGGAGTGAGGAGGACAAGGAGGAGGAGATTCCTCAAGGCAAAAGAAAGGAAGGCCAAAGACTTCAGCGGCATGTGCTTCATGGTGACACGGACGACATTGATGATAATGAGGTATCTTTTTCTTATGATGAACTTTCTGCTAAATATGATTCTATAGTTGAGCAATTGCTTAGTCAAGATGAAGCGCTAGAATTTGTTATGACAAAAAATAAGAAATTAGAGTCAAAGATTAGCAAACTGAAAGTAGAGCTTAAAAATGCTAAGACTCTTGAACCTGATGAATGTTTATCTTGTCATGCTATGCATTCAGAAATTACCAAGTTACAATCTGCTCATAATATTTCTGTACAACAACTTGACAATGCTAGATCTGAACTAAATGAAATTAAAAATGCTCCTTGTGAAAAATGTTTAGAATCTAGTAAATTGATTTCTTTTGATGTATTTGATTCTAGCCCTTGCACTTCATGCTTAGAAAAAGAACGTGAAATCAAAGATATCTTAGAAGCTGCTAGAGTCAAATATGCTAAGCTTAAGGACAATATTGAAAATACTACTTGTGCTTCTTGTTCCACTCTTAAGCTTGAAATTGCTTCGTATAAGGAGAAATCTATGAATAAAACTTGTGATGCTTGTGTTAACTTGAGAAAAGAAAATGCTTACCTTCATGATACATTGGAGAAATTTTCTAAAGGTAAGAAACAATTAAACATGATTCTTGACAAGTCTAAAACTCCTTATAAGAAGCAAGGTTTAGGATTCAATTCTTTTCAAGACAATTCAAACCCAAAAGTCATTCAAGTCTTAGAAAAAGGTTTAATTGAATTCAAAATCCAACCTGCAAAAACATCTTTTAAATCTGCAGGTTTTGCTCAACCTTGTATTAATTCAAATGGTGCTTCTTCTAGTGGTACCAAGTACCATTGCACTTATTGCAAGAAAGGTGGGCATTTGATTGAATTCTGTTGGCGTAGGTTGAAAAATGATAGGAAAAATTTTAATAGAATTTCATTCATGCAACCTAGAGCCTCTATGAGACATGGTAACACTGAAAAGAATAAACCTGGATTAGGATTTTTCTCTCATGCAAATCATTATGGTTCTAAATATCCTAATTCTAATGTTTATCAGACTGGCGGTCTGACCGCTGGTGGTCACCGGTCTGACCGTTTTGGTCGCCGGTCTGACCGCCAGCACAACGCCGGTCAGACCGCCCATGGACAGTTTAAGTCTCATGTTAATTTAAACATTGCTCATAACCGAATGATAGATGAGATCAAGGATAGTACTTCTGGTTTGTATACTCCTTGCAGACGTGTGTCTCAGTACTGGATTCCTAAATCTTGTTTATCTAACCCCAGTATTGAGACACATCGTTCTTTTGTTCCTTGATTTTCAGGACTACCGTGGAAAGGGAAGAACACGTGATTAAATCGACTCGGTGTTCACGCCACATGACCGGAAACTCAAAATGGTTCACCTCTTTCACGCGGGCAACAGGTGATGACTTCATCACCTTTGGAGATGATACACAAGGGCGAATTGAAGGAACATGATCAATTAGGGTAAACAACAAATTCATTCTAAAGGATGTCGCTCTTGTGGACAAGCTTAGGTATAATCTCCTTTCGTTTCTCGACTTCTTGATGATGGTTATGAGACTGCTTTTTAAGAAAAATGCTTGTCGTGTGCTTGATTCTCTTGGTGAGCTTGTGTTTGGAATATCTAGAGTTGGTAGAATTTTGGGCCGATTTCTCGAAATCTCTTCTTTGGATCTCTTAAATGTTTGCTTACATCTTCTTGATTTACGGCTTTGGCATCGACGTTTGGGGCACATTGGTTTTGATCATCGACGCGAGTTAGCAACCTTGATCTCATGAGAGGTTTGCCCAAACTCAAAGTCATCAAAGATCTTTGTATGTGCACCACAGTAGGCATGGCAAACAAGTTGCCGCCTCACACCCTTACAGTGACTATGGTTATGGTGACGGACCGGGACAGTTGCTTCATATGGATCTTGTTGGTCTGCTAGAGTCCGGTCAGTCGGTGGAAAATGGTATATTCTTGTCATAGTCGATGATCTTTCTAGATATACTTGGGTGTTCTTTCTTACTTCAAAAGATGAAGCTTTTGGTTATTTTCATGACCTTGTTCTTCGTTTGCCTTCTAAGCTTCCTGGTGCTTTGAGAGCGATTCGCAGTGATAATGGCACGGAGTTCAAAAATGCTTCTTTTGCTTCTTTTTGTGCTGAGCGTGGTATTGAGCATCAGTTCTCCTCTCCACACGTCCCTCAACAAAATGGCGTGGTGGAAAGGAAGAATAGGACCTTGGTCGAAATGGCTAGAACGATGCTAGATGAATATAGCACACCGAGGAGATTTTGGGCCGAAGCTATTGCTACTGCTTGCCATATTGCAAATCGTGTCTTTTTGAGACCTTCTTTAGGCAAGACTCCTTATGAGCTTCGTTTTGGTAGAAAACCCTCTGTTTCGCATTTTCGAGTTTTTGGATCAAAATGTTTTATTCTTAAGACAGGCAATTTAGATAAATTTGAATCAAGAACTTTTGATGGGATATTTCTGGGTTATCCTGCTCACTCGAGGGGTTTTCGAGTTTTTAATACTGAGACTAACATTATTCAGGAGACTTGTAATGTCACTTTTGATGAGACTAGCCCTGGAGCTAGATCAATTATTACTGAGATGATTTGGTGACAGAGAGCATTTTTGTGGAGGAAGATGAGGACGAAGCTAATATCATTCCTTCATCTGCTGCTACTGAAGCGCCCATATTGATACAAGAACCTGCTACGTCTACTTCACCTTCAGTTGAGGCTCCTGCTGCATCGTCATCATCAGCAGTACCTGCGGAGGTCGAAGAAACGTTATCTCACCCGGGCGCTCCACTTCGCATTCAGAGACAGCATCCTCCGGAACAGATAATAGGTAATCTACATGAGCGAGTCACTCGCTCCAGGTATAATGATCCAAATCTCTACTCTCATTCAGCTTTTGTTGCTTCTTTTGAACCCCGCGATATATCACATGCTTTATCTGATTCTAGCTGGGTAAATGCCATGCATGAGGAGTTAGAGAATTTTGAAAGAAACAAAGTTTGGAACCTAGTAGAACCTCCTAGTGGTCATAATGTTATAGGAACCCGTTGGGTGTTTAAGAATAAACAAGGTGAGGATGGTTCTGTGGTTAGAAATAAGGCCAGATTGGTAGCTCGGGGTTTGACCAAGTTGAGGGGTTAGATTTTGATGAGACATTTGCTCTGTTGCTAGACTAGAAGCCATTCGCATTACGCTTGCATTTGCTGCATCAAAAGGCTTTAAATTATATCGGATGGATGTTAAAAGTGCCTTTTAAATGGTTTCATAGATGAGGAAGTGTATGTTAAGCAACCCCTGGTTTTGAGGATCCTAAATATCCAAATCGTGTTTTCAAGCTATCTAAAGCATTGTATGGTCTTAAACAAGCCCCTAGAGCACAGTATGATAGACTTAAGACCTTCTTGCTTAAAAATAATTTTGAAATGGGTAAAGTGGATAAAACTCTATTCATTCTTAGGCGTGACAATGACTTCTGCTTGCTCAAATTTATGTGGATGATATTATCTTTGGTGGTTCCTCTAATGCTCTTGTTTCGACTTTTACGACACTATGTCCAGGAATTTGAGATGAGTATGATGGGAGAGCTTAATTACTTTTTGGGACTTCAAATCAAGCAATGCAAGGAAGGAACTTTCATCCATCAGAAGAAGTACACTAAAGATCTACTAAAACGCTTCAACATGGGTGACTGCAAGCCAATTTCCACTCCCATGGCAACCTCGACTGTTTTGGATCCAGATGAGGAAGGAGAAGTCGTGGATCAACGCGAGTACCGCAGCATGATCGGCTCCCTTCTGTATTTGACGGCCTCGAGACCGGACATTCACTTCACGGTATGCCTTTGTGCAAGATTTCAGGCGTCTCCGAGAACTTCCCATTGCCAAGCCGTTAAGCGCATATTCAGGTATTTACACTCTACCCTTTTATATGGCACTTGGAATTCCTGCTCTTCAGCTTTGTCCATTAGGGGTTTTTCAGATTCTGATTTTGCGGGCTGTCGGTTAGATAGGAAGAGTACCTCAGGCACCTGTCACTTCCTAGGCACTTCTCTTGTATCTTGGTCCTCTAGGAAGCAGTCTTCTGTTGCACAATCCACTTCTGAAGTGGAGTATGTAGTCTTTGCTAGTTCTTTGTGCTGATTTTGTGGATGACGTCCACTTTGAAAGATTATGGGTTAAACTTTGCTAGTGTTCCTCTTTTACGTGATAACACTACGCTATTAATATTGCTAAAAACCGATTGCAACATTCTAGGACTAAGCACATAGACATTCGCTTTCATTTCCTTAAAGATCATGTTGAAAAAGGTGATATTGTGATGCACTTCGTAGAGTCCGAAGCTCAATTGGCAGATATTCTTACCAAGCCTTTAGATCAAACCAGATTTTCCTACTTAAGAAGCGAGTTAGGGGTAATTTATCCTTATGGGTTGGTTTGAGGGGGAGTTTGATTTTTTTTTCCTTATCTTTCCTTGTTCTTTTGATCTTTTATTGTTCTTTTTCTGAACTTAGTGATCCTTTCGAACTTTTTAGGTTTTTAGGCTTTTTAATTGCATCTCATTGTGTCATATTGCATTCATATGAAAAATACAACAAGTGGTTACAACAAGTGGTATGAAAAATCCAAAAAGATGCATTGTAATATAAGATTTTCCGCTTATCTTTTAAAATTGATGAAGCTTTGCCTATTACCCTTTGGAGCTGTTGTATTTCAATTCTTGCTCAATGTCATGTCTAGTTCTTTGACTTGCTAGAATTATCATGTTTTTACATGTGTAGCTAAGTCTTTGCTATATGAGCTAGAATCTTTTAAACAACTCAAACTAAGAAATTGCAATTTGTGGATGTTTTAGCGAGTTGCGCAATTAGTGCTCCTCTTGTGACATTGGCCCTGTCAGAATTGCTTTGTTAGCTCTTTGATCTAAAATTGACCATTAATTGAGCTTTTGTGTTCTTGAGATTCTAAAACTGCTCATGTGAAAAATGAAAATCAAGATTGTCTTTTGCTTAAATTGTGCCAAACTATTCTTACGAGACTGCTTGTCAAATGACATGAACTTGGAGATAGTTTGATGAACGAACGATCTCATGGGGATCGCTTGTCGAAATGACATGAACCTCAAGATTTGTCGCCCGGTAGAAGCTTAGAAAGAGTTTGTGGATGGCTCCTAGTCCGGGATCTTCTTTACTAAGATATACCTTTAATCAACTTTTGGTCGAAGCTTAGGATGAGTTTGTGGATGGCTCCTAGTCCAGGATCTTGTCACTAAGTTAGATCATTAGTCAACTTCAATATTCAATGCAAATGAGAAAAATGTTGACAAATGGGCGTTTACAAAATATTGAGCAAAATGATTCAATACGGGACTTGATTGACTCTTAATGTGGTCTTTGTTAGATTTTTGATCTCACTTTGACTTTTTGACATGGCCAATTTCACTTTAGGATCCTGTTGATGAACTTCTTTGAATTTGAGCGTTGCTTAAATTGATCAAATCTCTTGCTTTACTTTTGAGCCTTTGTGCTTAGCTTTGATATATATGTCTTACCATGATCTTGCTAGCTATTTGTCGCTTGATATCTTTGTTTGTGCAATATTAGAGATACTAGCTTGTTCTTTTGGGTAATCTCCAAAGCTTCTTGTAATCAAAAATTGAAAAATACACACAAAAAAATGAAGCCACTCCATTGCACTTCACTTCATGCATATTCCTCTTCATGCTTCTTTTGTTTCTGCTTCTTCCTTTATTCTATATTTATTATCTCTGGATGAGAGGAAGGTGTGATTCCTTGATGAATCCATTGTCAAAGGGGGAGAAGATGTGTTAAATGAGAAGAGAAGATATGTTTATCAGAATATATTTCTTTGCTGGGGGAGAAGTTGTTGGGGGAGAAGTTTGTACAAAGGGGAGAAACTGAAAATTTGAAATTTGAGGATCATAGTGAGGGGGAGTTCTTGAGTTGCATTCTTATTGTCTTATTGAATATTCTGAACTTGAATTGCATTATTTTATCCTCACAATGATCATAGGTCAATTGAACAATTGTTCTTTCATTTGGACCCTATGTGAGAAATTTGATCCTTTTCTGGAAATCAAAGTTTTTATGCTTTCTTTTGCCTTGTCTCACATGCCTATACTATTCTGATGCCAGCTTGGTTATTTTCATTGCTTTTTCTTGCTTATGGACCAAGTTGTGCCTTTGTCTGCTGCGAGTAAACTCGTTTTCAAACCTCTTACTTACATTTTACGGATAATTGCCAATGTGTTCATCAAGGGGGAGATTGTGGATTTCATGGGAATATGTTACAGATCTTAGGATGATGTGACAATTGGCAATGGCGTTTACGGTTTGTAGTTTCACGTGTTTTCGACAAAGCTATAGGTATTCTGGACAGGGGTGGTCCGCCGGTCCTTGCACGGCGGTCCGATCGGTCCCAAATCGGTCGGACCGGCCATGTGGGGCGGACGGACGTGATGACCTAAAAGTGTTCAAAACGCAGTGGGCCAAAAATAGGTGTTGTAGGCAAGTGAGGGATCCCAATGCACTTGGTCTCATGATTTTGGAGTCTCGATAAAAAGTTCTATTGGTTTAAAGTTTCGAAGGTTTGGATTTTCGGGGATTGAAATTCGGCTAAGTCCTAAGGCGGTCCGACCGCTCACGAGGAGCGGTCCGACCGCCAAGAAGCGTCCGACCGCTCACCCGGAGCGGTCGGACCGGTTTACTTGAACGTCGACCAACCGTGGCGATGTTGTTTTGTTAGGTCAAAGTCATTGGTATCGTGACATATGGTTTGCATGATGCATGTTTTGACTAACATGGGTCAAGTTGTGAAGAACTTGTTCCCGAATCGTGTTTGCTTATGCGTGGTTGTGCGAGTTGCTTGGTGGTCAACGACGGTCAGCGGCGAGGAAGATCGGGACTAGGCTTGGAGAGTTGAGGTCGAGCGATTGGCGATGCGGGTGAGGTCAACGACTCAAGCGTGACACAAGATGGACAAGGGTGACCTATTGGCGAATCCATGGCGCATGGTGAAGCGGTTTAGGTCAAAAGGTTAAAGAAGGCGCTTTGCGAAGCGTGCGTGTGTGACCCGTTTGTTAGTGGGCCTTAACGGGAGCCCAATTAAGTCAAACCCTAAGAGTTTTAGGCCTCCACTATAAATAGGAGGAGATGGTGGCTGCACCTCTCTCTCTCTCGCCTTTTTATGTTTCAAAACCCTAATTGTCTTTAGGGGAGTTGAGGTGGAGGCTAGGGCTCTTGATGGTTTGTGGTGAATTTTGTGTTCTTTGATTGTCTACTGATCCATGATGGTGTGGATGTAATCCAGCATCAACCACGAAATCAATCTATGCAAGGTTTGTTTGAGATAAGTCTCTTTTCGTTCTTGCTTTCAATTTCGTGTTTTTAGGGCTTTCTTTGATCCGCGAGTTTGTGATTGATTCTTTCACGTGAATTAGCTTGTTGTGATATGTGTGAATCTATCTAGCATCATCTTGATCATCAATCTCTCACGAACAAGCTTTAGGATCAAGTTTTCGTTCTTGCCTGTTTAGACCTTCATTAATCAATTGACAATTGCTCAAGATCATTCCAAGAATTATCATAATATTCGATTGGAATAGGTCCTCAATAGCATAGAGAAGGTGTGTGCAAAGTTTCGTGAAGTTTGGAGTTGAGAATCAAAAGTTAGACCTAATTGCAACCGTCATCGGGCTGATTTTCTTGTTTGGATCGGTTACAGTGATCGCCGGTCCGACCGCCCGTCACCACCGGTCCGACCGATTTGGGCGGTCCGACCGCCAAGATATAACAATGTCCGACCGCCCGGCAATCGGTCCGACCGGTTCACTCTGAAGGTCGACCGCCTTGATTTGTGTTGCTTTGATTCTTGCCGATTATTGTCACATTGCTTAGGGGTTTTATTGGATTCAATACTAGTCTTCCATTTGATTGGTATATTGATCTTCATAGCTTTCTAATAGCTACTGGAGTGAAATTGTATTGAGTTCATAATTTATGAAAAAGTGAGCGTGCTCCTATTCACCCCCCCTCTAGTCGCCTTTTCGGTCCAACACCTCCTATCCCCACCGACGATCTGAGTGGCTCTATTCCTACCTCCATAACTCATGAGGTAGAGGCCACGTCTGCACCAGGAGCACCTCTTCGCATACAGCGACAACATCCACCTGAGCAGATGATTGGGGATCTTCAAGAGCAAGTCACTCGCTCCAGTTTATTTCTCCCGATTCTTATGCACATTCCGCTTTTGTCGCTTCTTTTGAACCCCGAGATATCACCCATGCTTTATCTTGATGCCTCTTGGGTCAATGCCATGCATGAAGAGCTTGAAAATTTGAAAGAAACAAAGTCCGGTTTTAGTTGAGCGACCTTGATTCTCATGTTATTGGAACAAAATGGGTTTTTAAAAATAAGCAAAGTGAGGATGGATTGGTTGTTCACAATAAGGCTAGACTTGTAGCTCAAGGTTATTCCCAAGTAGAGGGCTTAGACTTTGAAGAGACCTTTGCTCCAGTAGCTAGATTGGAAGCCATTCGCATTCTTTTAGCATTTGCAACATCCAAGGGTTTCAAGCTTTTTCAAATGGATGTTAAAAGTGCTTTCTTGAATGGTTTCATAGAAGAAGAGGTGTTTGTCAAGCAACCTCCTGGTTTTGAAAATCAAAAATTCCCAAACCATGTTTTTAAACTCTCTAAAGCCCTGTATGGATTGAAACAAGCTCCTAGAGCTTGGTATGACAGGCTTAAGAGTTTCTTACTTGAAAATGATTTCAAAATGGGAATGGTTGATAAAACCTTGTTCACTCTCAGGCATGACAGTGATTTCTTGTTGGTTCAGATTTATGTGGATGATATTATTTTCGGTGGTTCTTCTCATGCTTTGGTGTCCAGATTTTCAGATTCGATGAGCAGTGAGTTTGAGATGAGCATGATGGGAGAGCTGACATTCTTCCTTGGCCTACAAATCAAGCAACTGAAAGAAGACACCTTCGTTCACCAGAGTAAATATACAAAGGACCTTCTTCGGCGCTTCAATATGGGAAGCAGTAGGCCAATGTCTACTCCCATTGCTACAACCACAGTGCTGGATCCTGATGAGGATGGAGAGTCCGTGGACCAGAAGGAGTATCATAGTATGATTGGCTCCCTCCTCTATCTTACAGCGTCGAGGCCAGACATACAATTCGCCGTATGTCTGTGCGCTCGCTTTCAGGCTTCCCCTCGTGCTTCTCATCGTCAAGCGATGCGCGCATCTTGGTATCTTCAAGATACGCTTGACTTTGGACTCTGGTATTCTTCTTCTTCAGCTCTTTCAATTCGAGCATTTTCTGATGCTGATTTCGCCGGATGTAGAGTGGATAGGAAGAGTACTTCTGGCACTTGTCATTTATTGGGCACATCTCTTGTTTCTTGGTCTTCTAGAAAATGGTCTTACATTGCACATCTGGTGAGGCCGAGTATGTAGGCTGCCAGAGTGATGGTGCTCTCGAGTTCTCTGGATTTTATCCACGCTGCGGGACTATGGGTTATCTTTGGGAAGTGTTCCTCTTTTCTGTGACAACACTTCTACAATTAATATTGCCAAAAACCCAGTGCAACATTCCAGAACTAAACACATTGATATTCGATTTCATTTTCTGAGAGACCATGTTGAGAAAGGTGATGTTGTGCTTCACTTTGTAGAGTCGAGCAACGACTTGCGGATATTTTCACTAAAGCTCTTGATTCTTCTCGTTTTGTCGCTTTGCGGAGAGAGTTGGGGGTTATTAGTCCTATTGGGCTGTTTTGAGGGGGAAGTTGCTCTTTTTGCATTCATTGTATCATAATGCATGTTTCAATTCATTTGTCTTGCATTGTATAATAAAATTAGTGGAGCTTTGATTATTATCCTTGTATGACTTGATTTCATCTTCTCTACTTTGTCATATCAAGTGATAGTCTGCTAGACTTCTTTTATGGCTCTTCATGTTTGGCTTAGCTTTTGCCTTGCTAGCTTTATATCTGTGAGCAAATTAAATCAAATCATGTCTTGTTGGATCTTGTGACTAGTTTTGCTCTAGTGATCCTCTTATGATTCTTGCCATGTCAAATAGGTTGAATTGAGTCTTGAACTTATTTTGAGATGAAAAATGAGCTTTTATCTTCTTAAGTCAAGCAAATGAAAAATGAGATTTTCTGTGCGAAAAAACTGATCTCACCAATCCTTTCTCATGAGACGGCTTGCCATTGCACTAGGCATGAACTCAAGGGGAGTTTTGGATGACCTAGATCATTCTTTTAAGCTTATCGTTTGAGATGGTCGCGGCAAGGCTTGAGATCTAGCACAGCAAAAAAAAAAAAGAAGAAAATTTGCCCAAAAAGGGCTAAGTGCTTGAGATTTGCTTCAAAAGAATTCTCTTAATGCTCAAAATGCCTCAATTCTTGTTTTGAGTCTCTTTTTACTTATAGACATGGCTTGACTCATTTTTGGTTGCTTTGAGTGAATCTATGATATTGAGCAACCTTTCATGATTTTAATTCTGTTAATCTCAGATTGCTGCTATCTTGGTTTTAGCTTTGCAGTACATGTTTTGCTATGATTGAATATAGCGTCTACTCTTTATATGGCTTGTTATAATACTTGTACTGTGTTCATGTATAATGGTAATGGCTCCTTTTTACTAAAGTTCAAAAATAAGGTCATTCCTTCATGCTCTTTCTTTTTCATGCATCTTGATGAATTCATTGTCAAAGGGGGAGAAAGATTGTGAAGAAAATGCTGTTGGAGCTTTTGGTTTCATACTTAAGGTTTAATATATAAGAACTTCATAAAATAAAAAATTTGAACCTTTTGAAAGTTTGTGATCATAGTGAGTTAAGTCTTATGGTTCTATTGCCTTTTCCTGATTTCATTTGCATTTGAAGAAGACTCACAGTGATCAAAGGTCAAATAGAAAAATTACCTTTCATTTGGACCTAAGTGAGATTTTTGGCTACTTTCTGGAAATTGAATCCTTTGGTGCTTTCATTGCCTTATCTCACTTGCTTATACTATTCTGAAGCCAGCTTGGTCGGTTCCTAGGCTTTTTGTTGCTTATGGACCAAGTTGTGCCTTATGCGAAAACGGCGAATTTTTACTTTTCATTTCAAAAAACCACATTTTCTTAAAAATTGCCAATGTGTTTATCAAGGGGGAGATTGTGGATATCGTGAGGATATGTGCACGATCTCAGGATGATGAGTCAATTGGCAATGGCGTTGTTGGTTTGCAAAATCTCGCGTTTTGGGTTTGCTCAGTTTGTCGGACCACAAGCGGTCCGATCAGGTGGTGTCGAGTGGGTCGACCGCTTCGTGGAGGAGTCCGACCGGCCATGGTGGCGGTCCGACCGCTAAAATGTTTTTAGGTTTTTGAGTGGGCCAAAAATAGGTTGTGTAGGCAAGTGAGGAGTCTCACGGATGTGGTCCCATTATTTTTGGAGCTCCCATCAAAAGTTCTATTCGTTTGAAATTTCGGAAGGTTTGAATTTCACGCTGGAATTTTGGCTAAGTCTTTTGACCGGTCGACCATTGCCAGTGGGAGCGGTCCGACCAAGCTGAATCGGTCGGACCGCCTTGTGGGGCGGTCGGACCGTGTGACTTGGAGGTTAGCCAAGTTTGCATTGAGATGATTTTGATTGTGTTTATTGTATGAACTTCAATGCTTTATTGTTGCATATTGCATTGCGGAGCTAACGTGGGTCAAGTTGTGAAGAACTTGTTCCGGAAGCGATTTGTTTGTCTATTCTTTGTCGCGGTGGCTTGCGTGTCAACGGCGTCAGCGGTGAGTGGATCGGGACTACGCTTGGAGAGCCGAGGTCGAGCGATCGGGGATACCGGGAGGTCGTGTGACACAAGCATGGTGCGAATGGGCAAGATGGATCGAGCGGGTGGTTCGTTACACCGGTTGGATCGGCGGTGCGGATATCGGTGCGAGTCTCGGGAGGTTCCGATGGGATGCGGACAAGAGAGGCTTGGCGGCGATGAGAACCGTGATCAACCTACACGTGGTGAAGCAGGCGATTGCTTCAATAGTTATGTGTGTGTGGGTCCCATGTGTAAGTGACCCCAAAAGTGAAACCCTAGCTCTCTAGTATAAATAGAAAGGGGGGAGATGGAAAACCCTCTTAAGCATTCATTTAACCCCTTCTTTTTTTCTAGGGTTTGGAGGAGAGGAGAGGAGAGGAGAGGAGAACTAGGGTTTGGAGTGTGCTCCTTGTGTGAGCTCTTGCCCTCCTTGTTGGAGAGGCTTTGTAAGCATCTAGTGTGATCAAACAATCTTGTGATGCTTAATTGAAAGATCATTTGCTCCCTTTGTGTTCTTCTCCCTTTTTGGATGAATTTGGTGCTTCCTTGATTCAAAGGTTTTTGCTTGGTCCCTTGGACTAATTCATCTTGCTTGGTTGTGTGGGGATACTCCTAGAGTCATCTAGATCATCAACCTCCATGAGCAAGTCTTGAATCAAGAGTTTCATATTTCTAGGGTTTGCGCACCTCTTGGTTAAATCCTCGAGAGATCGTTTCTGCGGAGTGGATCTGAAGGATCGTTGCTAGAAATAGGTCTCTAATATCATTAGGGAGGTGTGCTCGAAATTTGGTCAAGTTTCATTGGTTGAATCAAAAGTTGGATCAAATTTCGTTTTGGATTTGGGGTTCTTTTTCAGTACTGGACTGAACCGGTCAGACCGGTGTTTGAACGGCGGTCCGACCGCCCTTATATTCAGACCGCTGTTCTGCCGGGTCGAACCGCTGTCCACCGGTCCGACCGCCAGTTAGTTGCCGATCAGACCGCTGGTTGACCGTCGGTCCGACCGCCCGTGGTAGCCGGTCAGACCGCCTGTGTCCAGATCTGCCTTTTGAGTTTAAGTCTCCACTTTTGTGTCGTGTGGTTGTCGGGGGTTATCGAATTCAGCACAAGGCGTCCGATGTGTGCTTACTGATCTTCTTAGCTTTCATAGCTAAAGGAGTAAAGTTCGTGTTGAATTCGACTTAGGCGAGAAAATTGTGAAAGCGCCTATTCACCCCCCCTAGTCGCCTTTCCGGTCCTACACAACCTCACTACAATAATCACTTTATTTTAAAGGAAATCTACTACATAATTTAAAAGGTTATACCAAAACCCTTTCATCATGGACATGCTATCATCCGATTATTCCACAATCAAGTAAGCATAAGTCATCTATTAAATCACATCAGTTCAACTCTTATAGATGCTCAACATTAAACGTCACCACACAACAGTTGCACTCCAACCATTATTGCTAACAACTGGCTTCATCAAGAAATCTAGATGCTACATACTTTTCTTTCGAAATCACATGTACAATTACAAACACATATTCAATCGTTCCACCTCGTAATCATAATTTGGTACAAAATTATAATAAAACTTCAAGAATCGAAATCTTCTATCATTCAACAGTCTCGGTATTACTACAGCCAAATTCATCCCATCGTTCTGTATAGAAGAGCTATCAGAACTACTCCCATAAAATTCTAGATCCACTGGTATTCTAGGTATCCAAAAAACATAACTCGAAGATTAACATCCACTAATACAGTAATCTAACATCACCTCGACTTTCCTTTCTCACACAGTTAGTTTCATCCATTGAGACCAAATAACCCAACAAGTTTAGTCAACTAAACAATTTTTTAATGGTCAAATCAGTTCGTTAAAATTCCACACTTCTTAATAACTCCTTTTACTCCAATTGGGTATAACCATACTCTTAATCACAGTTCATCAAGAACTACTACAAGACACCATCAAATTAATCAACTTTCATTCCAAGGATATCTTAGTTAAGATCGATTATGCACCACACTACATACCCAATTTGATAACCCATATCATATCCACTAGTTTCTTTTATTATAATCTCTCACTCAACCACGACAAGACAACGCTAAATGGTTCTTAATATTTTCTTTCATAAAAGAGAATCATTCAACTTCAACACTCAAAATACCCAAAAGAATATTTGACAGCATTTGGGACTTGTTGGTGAAGGTTTGACAGTTGTTGAAGTTCACAAAGTTGAGTTTTGAGTTTCAACTAGGTTCCGTGGGCTATTATGGTGCATGTTTTCACTAATGATGGTCAAGTGCATGGTACTTGAGCCAAGGAAACAATTTCTTCATCTTTGTTGACTACAGGTTGACTTGATGGCTTAAGTGATCAGTGACATAGATCGGGAGCAAGCTTGAAGAGCTTTACGTCCAGAATGATCGTGGAGGTTGAAGAGATAATCGGGGATCAAGTCCGGTCATGGAGATGGAGTCTTCAAGAAGATGCACCAAGATGGGTCCGTGCGTACTCAGGGTGACATGGCAGCATCCAAGTGTCGGCGAGGCATTTCGAGGGTGTTCGAAGCTCGAGACACAAGGCAGGGACGTGACAAATCAACGAGGAGTGAAGACCATCAAGATGGAGTAGTGTGGTAGCTCTAGGTGGCTTATGCTGACCAAAGTCAACATAAAGGCTTTGATGTAATTATGCTAGTCTAGAGGGGTATTCTAGGCAAGGGCTAGAGCTTGCTAAACCCTAAGTGGATATGAATGAGTGGACATATTTAATCTTAGCCCTTGAGGTGATCCAAGGGTTGAGGTTGCACCCACAACGCTATACATAGAGGGGTAGAGGTATGCTTCCACGGCCAAGTCTGTGTCGGGACCCAAAAATACAATTCTGGACCCTCTGTGTATTCTGCACTAGTCCAGAATCACGCTAGCGCACACAGTGTCAACATAGATGAATATCGATCCACACAAGACGATTAATAGAATAAACGATTAATCTTGAATAGCAATTAATGGTTTTGACCTTATGGTCAGGTTTACATTTATTAAGCCATGCAGGGTTGATAATAAATAAAATAGCAGCAGCGGCATAGAAATAAACTTCAGCAAAAACCCATCAATTCACCACAGACAACTAACTGGGATCAAGACCCTAACAATCGACACCTTCGTAGAACTCCTCCTCAAATGCAGGCGATGACTCCTCCACTTCTGTTGATTGTTTGAAGTAAGTATGAGTACATAACCGTACTCGTAAGTCATACCACATAATGCAATTTATAAATGATGATTATTCCAAAGGAATGGCTTCTGTAGTTCTTTTGTAAAAATGCAACATTTGCAATTGAATACGAATAATAGATTTAAAACATAATTCAAAACAAATAAGACAATATTAATTTATCATTTGATTTCATAAAGACACACGGTCTAAATAATTTATTCACACAACCATATGATTTAGATTACACAGCTGACCCTTCCCAATATTTTTATGAAAATCTACCCCTCGTGTGAAATCCCCGAGCATGTCCACGACCGAGGACGCGGCTATTCGAATAGATTGATTAACACTCTGCAGAGGTTGTACACTTTACCCACAAGATACAATCAGTGTAGCTAGCACTGACCATAACAAAACCTTTCAGAAACTTCGTCTCAACATTGACACTCCCGATGTGTGTTACTGTCGTCCAACAGATACACATAGCGTTTGGTACGACACACATCGTTGGACAAGGATGCGGCGAACCGTCCCGCGTTGTGATAAACACACCTCCAGCCCATAACACAGCTTAACCTACAACCTGAGTTGTTAATAGCAAGATTCCATAACCTACTAAGTTAGGCCCGTCCTATACCAGGCATGTAGTTGTACAGTAAGGCTCAGTTCAATGGCGCACAAAGTTAAGTCCTTAATTGATCAAGACAAGACTTCCAATTTCTAACTAAGTCACACAGTTTATCATTCCCAGCACACAGCTCCACCATATCACATAGAATCCACCACTTGCCCCAGTCTAAATCTTTTTCCACCCTGTTGATTAAGTGCAACACATGCCATCAACGAGTAATAGTACACAACACACACAGATTCATCACACAGTTCTATAATCACTTAATCAAGTTTATATTTGTAACTCACATGAAATGATGACTCGTGGTATGACTAAGCAATCTACTCATATCTAACTCACCCATGTTGGTGCTACGATAATACCAACTAATAATGAACCAACCTAGGGTGACAAAAGATCATGGCATAACTATAGACAAGGTGGATGTAACAATTTGGATTAATAACTAAACCCAAAAGTATTTAAATAAATACTTGAAATAGAATGCAATATATTGAAACAAAATATTTTGAAAACTAGGTTCAATAAGATCAAAGGTATAACTTGCCTTGCAATAGGTATAGGTACTGATCTTGGTTTTGAGGCACTCCTTCTTCAAAAGTTCCCGAAGAATTAACGCCTACTCGCAAACGAAACAAATAAACAAAACAAATAAAAAACAGAGGCAAAACAAACTCCAAAAATTAAATAAAATTCATAATTAAATAAATCTTGAATTTATATAAATTTAGAAATTTGAATGGACTCAATCGGAGTTCGGATTAATTATAGATCTCGAATTTATATAAATTTAGAAATTTGAATGGGCTCAATCGGAGTTCGGATGCAAAAGATATGAGCTTTGGAAGATTGAATCTAAAGAAAATACCCTAAATTGGAATTTCTTGAATTTTCAAATTATTTTTCTAAAGAAAAATTGAATTATTGTGCAATCGCTAACGCCAGCGAAGAATTTCTGAAAAAAGAATAAATAAAAGAAATTCTAACATGTGGGGCCCATATGTCAGTGAGGTGGCTCACAGTAGACTGAGTTCATCGAGCGACTGGAACTGGGGAGCAGTGGACCGTGCCACACATGCGCTGACAAAGCAGCCACATTGGAAACACATAGGCTCAGGTGCTGATGTGGAAGCTGACGCAGACTCGCCACTTCAGATCGACAGCGGCGGTGCTTGGGACCCGATGGTTCCGACGAACGGCGGTGTCTCGCCGGCGATGGATGGTACCAGGTTGTAGCCAATGTTAATGCGGTCCCAGAGGTACACTCACTGGCCACTGGGGTTGATGGCAGCGACCGGCGGCGATCTCGGAGCGGAGGAGGCGACGTGGCTATTGTCGGACGACAGTTCCGGTGATGCTTCGGCCGCGGGAAGGGGAGCACGAGGTTGCTCTGGAGACGGCAGACCTAGTGGTGTGCTCGACGGCGACGAGGCGGCTACGGTGGCGTGGCAATCGAAGAAAACCGACGGTGGTGACAAAAACCTATGGCTTGAATTGCCGCGGCGCTAGAGCGATCAGGGTGCGGTGGCTAGGAGTTTTGGGGTGCGGAGACATGGGCGAGCCCGGGGGGTGCCTTATGTAGGGCCGAGGCTTGCCGGATTAAAGAATCCCCAATTCGGGATTTTCTCAGTTTCGTTTGAATTACGGGATAGAGTCTGTTTTCGCCCTGATTGCTAACAGATACGGGTGTGGGAGAATCGGAGATAAGATTTGGTTACGAAATCTGGGAGATTTTAGTTGGAGAATCAGTTTTCTCGGTTTGAGCTCGAGGAGCGGTAATGGCGGACGCGGCGTGGCCTCACGCAGAGAAGAAACCGAGTCGGAGACGATGACCCTGTGGCGGGGCCCACTTGGCAGCAGCACGAGGAGACGTGGGCGCGGGAGCGGGAGCTCGTTCGACCGTTGATCGAGGCCACGCGTCGGCAGATGTGGTGGGAGCGCACGGGCGAGAGAGAGACCGGCAGTGGGGATCATCTGTCGGCGAGGCGGGCACGCGCGTGGCGGCCGGCCGCCTGATCTTTGGGCGTGTGGGAATAGTGTTGGGTTTCGGCCCGACACTGTTCCGGAAAATTTTAAATAGATTTTCTATTTTAGAAAATAGCAAAAATCCAAATAGCAATTAGAAAATAGCGAAGGAACTTGGAAAAATTCCAGAAAATTCTAGAAAATATATCTAAGCACATAGAATCCAAATAAAATAGTTTTTACAATTGTTGTTGTTGGGATTAATCACATTAAATCATTTTGATATGAAAGTCTATATTAAGCTTTAAATAAAAATACTAAAAATTAATACAAATTCAAATAATGTATTTTCCAACAAGTAATTATTCAAAAGGTTTTTAGAGCTCAAAAATATAGGATGTTACACTCTGGGACAAGGATTTATGCTCCTTTGAGCTTTCCCCACAATGAAGTGTGTCTTTGTAATCCTTCCTCTTTAAGCAATGAAAGTTCAAAGTTCTTACATGTTCTGTAATTTATTTTATTTCTTGTAATTTCTAGCTTTTCTTTTGTTGCAACTTGAGTTTCTCTTCCCCACCTTCTATATGTTGTAGTTCTATTCGATCTAGGATATGTAAGAGGTTTAGGAGTTCATCAAGAACATGTTTCGACCCAATAAGATCCATTAGAATTCATTCTTGTTCAAGTTGTGTTTGCATTAACCGTGTTCTTGAGCTGAAATTGATGTTCTTGATGCGGTTTGAACTATTTGCATGAAACATTGAGACTTTGGGCATATATTTGTAATTTCTTTTGGAATCATAGCCCCAAGATCATTTTCCAGCCATGGTTCAAGTTTTATCAATTTTGGTTGAGTAGATCTTGAGTTCTTGAGATTTTTAGCAGACAAGTTTTTAAAATTCCAGATTTAGATGCAACGTGAGCTTGAAGCAAGATAGATATCTCTCTTGGGCTTTATTCTACAATTCATATTGTAATCATAACCTTGAAGATCTTTATTCTACAATTCATATTGTAATCATAACCTTGAAGATCTCATCTTGCTATGGTTCACGTTTCATCAATTTTGGTTGAGTAGACCTTAAGTTCTTAAGGTTTCTTAGCGGACAAGTTTACGAAATTCCAGATTTGTTGAAATTGTTGTTTTGATGCAACATGGACTTTAAGCAAGAAATGTCTTTATCTTGGGCTTTACTCTATTATTCCTTATGGAATCATAACCCTAAGGACCTCATCTTGCTATGGTTCAAGTTTCATCAATTTTGGTTAAGTTTAACTTCAGTTCTTGAGGTTTCTTAACAGCCAAGTTTCTGAAATTCTGGTTCTGATTTTTCTGCTCTTGGTGCCTTTGTGGTGTTCTTGAACCTAGTGTTTTCCTTATAGTACTAGAGTTCAAGAGAAGAAATACTTGATTGGAGAAATTTAATTTGTGCATATTCATCCCCCTCTAACCACCATAATCGATCCATCAACAGAGATAAACACTCACGATGCAACCAAGTAACTAGCTAGCACAACATGCACCAGCACCAACTAACTAGATCCATAACTCACGCCATCACACGCTAGAAGCGGTCCACTAATTAAAAAACCTCCGAAATTGCTAATGCAAAGCTACATGCAGGCGGAACTAGTGCTACATGCAAACTAACAAACTTGACGTGCACACATAACTCAACAGAATAAATGTTCAAAAAAAAGAAAGCGCAAGAAGATTAATCTAACAGACTTATACTGTAGTTTCAACACATCAGCACCTCCTTTATTTTTATCCTAGCTTCGCCACTGAACAGAGATGCCCAATAGAAAGCAACATGCGCATCGGTCCATGGATGCATGTAGCACCTAACTGCCTAGAACATGGCATAAAGTAGCCGCTTGAACTCCTTGAGATTGTCAGCCTCCATACACATTAGCATGTGGACGAAGCCGCTACCATTGTTCGCATGCCCGCCGTTCATTAGGTTCGCTAACCCGCTGCAAACCAGCTCGACATGGGACATCAGCTGCAGCTTCCTCTACCCGAAATCTGCGTTGTACACTGACGAGGATTAAAACCTCTATTTATTATTTAATATATAGAGACCATACGTCTTTATGGTCGTAAACCCTAAAGCTAACGACCTCACTGGTCGTAAAAATTCCAGAGATTACATAGTACCCAATCTGGTCGGACATAGTTCCAAACCAAGTCTCCGACCAGTCAAATGCTCACAAGGCTTTGAACTGATGTCTGGATCTACGACCAGACATATGTTTTACCGTGTGACGAATGGAACATGTGTTATATATTCCATACCACGCGACGTTACGATACTGAAGTACGGTTACATGACTCATGGACATATAACCACACGACAGTTGATACATTATCAACAGATACCTCTCTTCGACCAGACGCGTTGCTTCCCAAACAAGCGTCTCTTCCAGAGACAACTGCCAACCCTTCATCAACTATATAAGGAGGAATGCGGACTGGAGATGGGAGCCCGGAACAGTGAATATCATTTGGGAGACACCCTCAAGAGTCTTGTACTCCCGAATTAGTCTTTAGTCTAAGTTATTGTTGGACCGAAAAGGCGACTAGAGGGGGTGAATAGGAGCACGCTCACTTTTTCCCAAAATAATGAATTCAACACAATTTCACTCCAATAGCTATTAGGAAGCTATGAAGATCAATATACCAGTACAGCGGAAGACTAGTATTGAATCCAATTAAATCCCCTAAGCAAAATCATAAAATCAACTAAGATAGCAAAAACTCAATGCACTGGCGGTCTGACCTCTGGACCCAACCGGTTGGACCGATTTGCCGGGCGGTCTGACCGGCGTTGTGCTGGCGGTCGGACCGCTCCAAAATCGGTCTGACCGGTGATGACGGGCGGTCTGACCGGCCGACTCCAGAACCGATCTGCAACAGTAAAATCAGCACGATGACGAAGTTGCAATTAGGTCAAATTTTTGATTCTCAACTCCAATCTTTACGAAACTTTGCACACACCTTCTCTATGCTATTGAGGACCTATTCCAATCGAATATTATGATAATTCTTGGAACGATCTTGAGCAATTACCAATTGAATAACAGAAGGTCTAAAACCGGGCAAGAACGAAAACTTGATCCTAATGCTTGTTCGTGAGAGATTGATGATCAAGATGATGCTAGATAGATTCACACATATCACAGCAAGCTAATTCACGTGAAAGAATCAATCACAAACTCGCGGATCAAAGAAAGCCCTAAAATCACGAAATCGAAAGCAAGAACGAAAAGAGACTTATCTCAAGCAAACCTTGCATAGATTAATACCGTGATTGTCGCTGGATTACACCCACGCCATCATGGATCAGTGGTCAATCCAAGATCATGAAATTCTCCTCAAACCATGAAAAGCCCTAGCCTCCACCTCAACTCCCCCTAAACCAATTAGGGTTTTGCAAGCAACAAAAGAGGTGAAAAACTGCGAGAGAGAAAGGGGTGCAGCCACCACCACCTCCTATTTATAGTGGAGGCCTAGAACTCCTAGGGTTTGACTCAATTGGGCTCACATTAAGACCCACTAACAAACGGGTCACACACGCACGCTTCGCAAAGCGCCGTCTTTAACCTTTTGACCTAAACCGCTTCACCATGCACCATGGATTTACCAATAGGTCACCCTTGTCCATCTTGTGTCACGCTTGAGTCGTTGACCTCACCCAGCATCGTTGATCGTTCTGGACCTCAACTCTCCAAGTCTAGTCCCGATCATCCTCGCCGTTGACCGTCGTTGACCACCAAGCAACCTGCACAACCACAGACAAGCAAACACGAATTCGGGAACAAGTTCTTCACAACTTGACCCATGTTAGTCAAAACATGCATCATGCAAACCATATGCCACGATACCAATGACTTTGACCTAACAAATCAACATCGCCACGGTTGGCCGACGTTCAAGTCATTCACGGTCCGACCGCTCCAGTGAGCGGTCGGATCGCTTCTTTGGCGGTCGGACCGCTCATCGTGAGCGGCCGGACCGCCTGGGACTTAGCGAATTTCAACCCACGAAAATCCAAACCTTCGGAAATTAAAACCAATAGAACTTTTTACCGAGACTCCAAAATTATGAGACCAAGTGCATTGGGATCCTCACTTGCCTACAACACCTATTTTTGGCCCACTGTTTGAGTACTTTTAGGTCACCGCCGGTCCGACCGCTTCACATGGCCGGTTCGACCGATTTGGGACCGGTCGGACCGCCGATGCAAGGACCGGTCGGACCGCCTCGCGATAGAAGCTCGTAGCTTTGTCGAAAACACGTGAAACGACAAACCGTAAACGCCATTGCCAATTGTCACATCATCCTAAGATCTGGAACATATCCCCATGAAATCCACAATCTCCCCCTTGATGAACACATTGGCAATTATCCAGAAAATGTAAGTAAGAGGTTTGAAAACGAGTTTACTCGCAGTTTTCGCACAAAGACACACCTTGGTCCATAAGCAAGAAAAAGCAATGTAAATGACCAAGCTGGCATCAGAACAGTATAGGCATGTGAGACAAGGCAAAAGTAAGCAAAAAAACTTTGATTTCCAGAAAAGCGTCAAAAATTCTCACATAAGGTCCATATGAAAAAAACAATTGTTCAATTGACCTATGATCATTGTGAGTATAAAAGAATGCAATTCATGTTCAGAATATTCAATAAGACAATAAGAATGCAACTCAAGAACTCCCCCTCACTATGATCCTCAATTTTCAAATTTTCGCCTCCTTTGTACAAAACTTCACCCCAACAAAGAAATATATTCTCATTAACACATCTTCTCTTCTCATTTAACACATCTTCTCCCCCTTTGACAATGGATTCATCAAGGAATCACGCCTTCCTCTCATCCAGAGATAACAAATATAGAATAAAGAAAGAAGCAGAAACAAAAGAAGCGTAAAGAGAAATATGCATGAAGTGCAATGGAGTGGCTTCATTTTTTGTATTTTTCAATTTTTGATTACAAGAAGCTTTGGAGATTACCCAAAAGAGCAAGCTAGTATCTCTAATATTGCACAAACAGCATATCAAGCCTGACAGCGCTAGCAAGATCATGGTAAGACATATATATCAAAGCTAAGCACAAAGGCTCAAAAGTAAAGCAGTAGATTTGATCAATTTAAGCAACGCTTCAAATTCAGCAAGTTCATCAACAGGGATCCTAAAGTGAAATTGGCCATGTCAAAATGTCAAAGTGAGATCAAAAATCTAACAAAGACCACATTAAGAGTCAATCAAGTCCCGTATTGAATCATTTTGCTCAATATTTTTCTCATTTGCATTGAATATTGAAGTTGACTAATGATCTAACTTAGTGACAAGATCCTGGACTAGGAGCCATCCACAAACTCATCCTAAGCTTCGACCAAAAGTTGATTAAATGTATATCTTAGTAAAGAAGATCCTGCACTAGGAGCCATCCACAAACTCTTTCTAAGCTTCTACCAGGGCGATAAATCTTGAGGTTCATGTCATTTCGACAAGCATCCCCATGAGATCGTTCGTTCATCAAACTATCTCCAAGTTCATGTCATTTGACAAGCAGTCTCGTAAGAATAGTTTGGCACAATTTAAGCATAAGACAATCTTGATTTTTATTTTCACATGAGCGCTTTAGAATCTCAAGAACACAAAAGCTCAAGTAATGGTCAATTTTAGATCAAAGAGCTAACAAAGCAATTACAGGCCAATGTCACAAAGGAGCACTAATTGCGCAACTCGCTAAAACATCCACAAATTGCAATTTCTTAATTTGAGTTGTTTAAAAAGTTCTAGCTCATATAGCAAAGACTTAGCTACACATGTAAAAGCATGATAATTCTAGCAAGTCAAAGAACTAGACATGACATTGAGCAAGAATTGAAATACAAAAGCTCCAAAGGGTAATAGGCAAAGCTTCATCAATTTTTTTTAAAATAAGCAGAAAATCTTATATTACAATGCATCTTTTTGGATTTTTCATACCACTTGTTGTAATCACTTGTTGGATTTTTTCATATGAATGCAATATGACACAATGAGATGCAATTAAAAAGCCTAAAAACCTAAAAAGTTCAAAAAGATCACTAAGTTCAGAAAAAGAACAATAAAAGATCAAAAGAACAAGGAAAGATCAGAAAGGATCAAACTCCCCCTCAAACAAACCCATAGGGATAAATTACCCCTAACTCGCTTCTCAAAGAGGAAAACCTGGTTTGATCTAAAGGCTTGGTAAGAATATCGCCAATTGAGCTTGGACTCTCTGAAGTGCATCACAATATCACCTTTTCAACATGATCTTTAAGGAAGTGAAAGCGAATGTCTATGTGCTTAGTCCTAGAATGTTGCAATGGGTTTTAGCAATATTAATAGCGAAGTGTTATCACGAAAAGAGGAACACTAGCAAAGTTTAACCCATAATCTTTCAAAGTGGGCGTCATCCACAAAATCAGCTCTGACAACTAGCGTGACTACATACTCCGCTTCAAAGATGGATTGTGCAATGTAAGACCGCTTCTAGAGGACCAAGATACAAGAGAAGTGCCTAGGAAGTGACAAAGCACGAGGTACTCTTCCTATCTAAAACGACACCGCAAAATCGAATCAAAAACCTCTAATGGACAAAGTCAAGAGCAGAATACCAAATGCCATATAAGAGGGTAGAGTGTAAATACCGAATATGCGCTTAACGGCTTGGCGATGGGAAGTTCTCGAGACGCTGAAATATTGCACAAAGGCATACCGTGAAGTGAATGTCCGTCTCGAGGCCGTCAAATCTGAAGGGAGCCGATCATGTTTGCGGTACTCGCGTTGATCCACGACTTCTCCTTCCTCATCCGGATCCAAAGCAATCGAGGTAGCCATGGGAGTGGAAATTGGCTTGCGATCACCCATGTTGAAGCGTTTTAGTAGATCTTTAGTGTACTTCGTCGATGGATGAAAGTTCCTTCCTTGCAT
The DNA here is from genome assembly GCA_036346395.1 of Hsuehochloa calcarea. Lineage (NCBI taxonomy): Eukaryota > Viridiplantae > Streptophyta > Magnoliopsida > Poales > Poaceae > Hsuehochloa > Hsuehochloa calcarea. The sequence goes on along the minus strand of CM070593.1, from coordinate 3,123,904 downwards.
TGCTTGATTTGAAGTCCCAAAAAGTAATTAAGCTCTCCCATCATACTCATCTCAAATTCCTGGACATAGTGTTAGAAAAGCTGGAAACAGGAGCATTAGAGGAACCACCAAAGATAATATCATCCACATAAATTTGAGCAAGCGGAAGTCATTGTCACGTCTAAGAATGAATAGAGTTTTATCCACTTTACCCATTTCAAAATTATTTTTAAGCAAGAAGGTCTTAAGTCTATCATACTGTGCTCTAGGGGCTTGTTTAAGACCATACAATGCTTTAGATAGCTTGAAAACACGATTTGGATATTTAGGATCCTCAAAACCGGGGTTGCTTAACATACACTTCCTCATCTATGAAACCATTTAAAAAGGCACTTTTAACATCCATCTGATATAATTTAAAACCTTTTGATGCAGCAAATGCAAGCAGAATGCGAATGGCTTCTAGTCTAGCAACAGGAGCAAATGTCTCATCAAAATCTAACCCCTCAACTTGGTCAAACCACAGAGCTACCAATCTGCCTTATTTCTAACCACGAACCATCCTCACCTTGTTTATTCTTAAACACCCAACGAGTTCCTATAACATTATGACCACTAGGAGGTTCTACTAGGTTCCAAACTTTGTTTCTTTCAAAATTCTCTAACTCCTCATGCATGGCATTTACCCAGCTAGAATCAGATAAAGCATGTGATATATCGCGGGGTTCAAAAGAAGCAACAAAAGCCGAATGAGAGTAGAGATTTGGATCATTATACCTGGAGCGAGTGACTCGCTCATGTAGATTACCTATTATCCGTCTCCGATGATCTTTGTCTCGAATGCGAAGTGGAGCGCTCGGGTGAGATCTGCTTTCTTCGACCTCCGCAGTATCTGCGATGATGAAGATGCAGCAGAGCCTCAATCGAAGGTGAAGTAGACGTAGCGGTGTTCATGTATCAATATGGGCGCTTGATGCGCGAGATGAAGGAATGATATTAGCTTCATCCTCATCTTCCTCCACAAAAATGCTCTCTGTCACCTGTAAATCATCTGTAGCAATTGATCTAGTTCCAGGGCTAGTCTCATCAAAAGTGACATTACAAGTCTCCTGAATAATGTTAGTCTCGAGATTAAAACCCAAAACCCCTCGAATGAGCAGGATAACCCAGAAATAACCCATCAAAAGTTCTTGATTCAAATTTATCTAAGTTGCATGTCTTAAGAATAAAACATTTTGATCCAAAAACTCGAAAATGCGAAACAGAGGGTTTTCTACCAAAACGAAGCTCATAAGGAGTCTTGCCTAAAGAAGGTCTCAAAAAGACACGATTTGCAATATGGCAAGCGATAGCAATAATAGCTTCGCCCAAAATCTCCTCGGTGTGCTATACTCATCTAGCATCGTCCTAGCTATTTCGACCAAGGTCCTATTCTTCCTTTCCACCACGCCATTTTGTTGAGGGACGTGTGGAGAGGAGAACTGATGCTCAATACCACACTCAGCACAAAAAGAAGCAAAAGAAGCATTTTTGAAGTCCGTGCCATTATCATTGCGAATCGCTCTCAAAGCATTAGGAAGCTCAGAAGCCAAACGAAGAACAAGGTCATGAAAATAACCAAAAGCTTCATCTTTTGAAGTAAGAAAGAACACCCAAGTATATCTAGAAAGATCATCAACTATGACAAGAATATACTATTTTCACCGATCGATCGGACTCTAGCAGACCAACAAGATATCCATATGAAGCAAGCGTCACGGTCCGGTCATAACCATAGTCACGAGAAGGGTGTGAGGCGGCAACTTGTTTGCCATGCCTACTGAAGCCATACTGACATCCTTGATACTTTGAGTTTGGGCAAACCTCTCATGAGATCAAGGTTGCTAACTCGTGTCAGATGATCAAAACCAATGTGCCCCAAACGTCGATGCCAAAGCCAGAAATCAGAAGAAGATGTAAGCAAACATTTAAGAGATCCAGCAAGAGATTCTGAAAAATCAGCTCCAAAAATTCTACCAACTCTAGAGATTCCAAAAACAAGATCACCAGTAGAATCAAGCACACGACAAGCATTTTTCTTAAAAACAGTCTCATAGCCATCATCAAGAAGCTAAGAAATAGAAAGGAGATTATACCTAAGCTTGTCCACAAGAGCAACATCCTTTAGAATGAATTTGTTGTTTACCCTAATTGATCCTGTTCCTTCAATTAAGCCCTTGTGTATCATCTCCAAAGGTGATGAAGTCATCACACTGCCGCGTGAAAGAGGTGAACCATTTTGAGTTTCCGGTCATGTGGCGTGAACACCCGGAGTCGACGAACCATGTGTTCTTCCCCTTTCCACGGTAATCCTGAAAATCAAGGAACAAAAGAACGATGTGTCTCAATCTCAAGTTAGATAAACAAGATTTAGGAATCCATCTCGAGACACACGTCTGCAAGGAGTATATAAACCAGAAGTACTATCCTTGATTTCATCTAAAATTCGGTTTTGAGCAATGTTTAAATTAACATGAGACTTAAACTGTCCATGGGCGGTCCGGCCGGTTGTGTCAAGCGGTCGATCGGGCGACCAAAACAGTCGATCGGTGACCACCAATGATCGGACCGCCAATCGATAAACATTAGAATTAGGATATTTAGAAACATAATGATTTGCATGAGAGAAAATCCTAATCCGTGTTTATTCTTTTCGGTGTTACCATGTCTCATAGAAGCTCTAGGTTGTATGAATGAAATTCTATCAAAATTTTTCCTATCATTTTTCAACCTCACGCCAACAATTCAATCAAATGCCCACCTTTCTTGCAATAAGTGCAATGGTACTTGGTACCACTAGAAGAAGCACCATTTGAATTAATACAAGGTTGGGCAAAACACGCAGATTTAAAAGATGTTTTTGCAAGGTTGGGTTTTGAATTCAATTAAACCTTTTCCAAGACTTGAATGACTTTTGTGTTTGAATTGTCTTGAAAAGAATTGAATCCTAAACCTTGCTTCTTATAAGGAGTTTTAGACTTGTCAAGAATCATGTTTAATTGTTTCTTACCTTTAGAAAATTTCTCTAATGTATCATGAAGGTAAGCATTTTCTTTTCTCAAGTTAACACAAGCATCACAAGTTTTATCCATAGATTTCTACTTATACAAAGCAATTTCAAGCTTAAGAGTGGAACAAGAAGCACAAGTAGTATTTTCAATATTGTCCTTAAGCTTAGCATATTTGACTCTAGCAGCTTCTAAGATATCTTTGATTTCACGTTCTTTTTCTAAACATGAAGTGCAAGGGCTAGAATCAAATACATCAAAAGCAATCAATTTACTAGATTCTAAACATTTTTCACAAGGAGCACTTTTAATTTCATTTAGTTCAGATCTAGCATTCTCAAGTTGTTGTACAGAAATATTATGAGTAGATTGTAACTTGGTAATTTACAATGCATAGCATGACAAGATAAACATTCATCAGGTTCAAGAGTCTTAGCATTTTTAAGCTCTACTTTCAGTTTGTTAATCTTTGACTCTAATTTCTTATTTTTTGTCATGACAAATTCTAGCGCTTCATCTTGACTAAGCAATTGCTCAACTATAGAATCATATTTAGCAGAAAGCTCATCATAAGAAAAAGATACCTCATTATCATCAATGTCATCGATGTCACCATGAAGCACATGCCGTGAAGTCCTTGGCCTTCCTTTCTTTTGGCTTGAGGATCTCCTCCTCCTTATCCTCCTCACTCCCGGAATCCACATCGCTCAAGGATTGATCCTCAAAAGCGGCAAGGACCCTGAGCGACCTTCACAAGCTTATTAGCCTCATACCTTGATTTGTTGAAAGGAGGCTTCTTCCAAGTTGGCTTTCCTTCCTTATGATTGCTCTTACCTTTCAGCTTGGGGCAATTTGCCCGGATATGATTGAGCTCACCACATTCATAGCATGTCACCGGACCACCTCTCTTTTTGTTTCTCACATTATTGTAGGCCTGTGAATTTTTTAGCTAGAAGAGCTAACTCTGTTTGAGAATACTTTCAAGCTCCTCTTCATGAATAGCAGATAAACAAGCAAATGAAAATCCGAAGAAGATTCAAAAGAGTCATCAAAAGCCTTTTGAGAGGATCTGCTACCAAAGCTAAATTATCTTTCTTGGGATGATCAACTCTTTTAATTTCATGAGTCTTGAGTTTACTATAAAGCAATTCTAAAGTAAGACTTAAAAGATCAACATTTTCCTCTATAGCAGTAGCCTTCATCTCCCACTCCTTGGTGTTGATTGCAGCCAAGAGATGGGTGGCATTTTCAGATTGAGAATATTCAATATCAACAGCTTTCATTTGATTAATTACTTTATTAAAGCGACTGAAAATGTCATCGATGCTCTCTCCAGGACGCATCTCGAATTTATTGTATTCACGCTTGTAAACTGCTTGGCGACCTTTTGATTTGGGACAACCTCATGATATGTTTCGAGAGTGTTCCAAATTTCATGCGCAGTTGAAAGATTGCAAATTCTATCATATTCTTGTCTACCAAGTGCACCATATAAAAGATTCTTAGCCTTATTGTTGTTTGCCACAAGAATCGCTGAAGCAGGTGTTGCAATTTCAGGAATAACCAGCGGGGCTCTAACAACATCCCAAATAGCTCGTCCCTCGCTCTCAAGAAAGACGCGCATACGATTCTTCCAATAGGCATAGTCGTGCTCATCGAAGATATGCGGTTTAGTAGAAAACTTATCCATCGCCAAAGTTCAAAGACGGGTTAAGATCAAGATTGAACTAACCGGGCTTTGATACCACTTGTTGGACCGAAAAGGCGACTAGAGGGGGGGTGAATAGGAGCACGCTCACTTTTTCCCAAAATAATGAATTCAACACAATTTCACTCCAATAGCTATTAGGAAGCTATGAAGATCAATATACCAGTACAGCGGAAGACTAGTATTGAATCCAATTAAATCCCCTAAGCAAAATCATAAAATCAACTAAGATAGCAAAAACTCAATGCACTGGCGGTCTGACCTCTGGACCCAACCGGTTGGACCGATTGCCGGGCGGTCTGACCGGCGTTGTGCTGGCGGTCGGACCGCTCCAAAATCGGTCTGACCGGTGATGACGGGCGGTCCGACCGCCGACTCGTAACCGATCCGCAATAAAAAATCAACGACGATGACGGTTGCAATTAGGTCAAACTTTTGATTCTCAACTCCAATCTTTACAAAACTTTGCACACACCTTCTCTATGCTATTGAGGACCTATTCCAATCGAATATTATGATAATTCTTGGAACGATCTTGAGCAATTACCAATTGAATAACAGAAGGTCTAAAACCGGGCAAGAACGAAAACTTGATCCTAATGCTTGTTCGTGAGAGATTGATGATCAAGATGATGCTAGATAGATTCACACATATCACAGCAAGCTAATTCACGTGAAAGAATCAATCACAAACTCGCGGATCAAAGAAAGCCCTAAAATCACGAAATCGAAAGCAAGAACGAAAAGAGACTTATCTCAAGCAAACCTGGCATAGATTAATACCGTGATCGTCGCTGGATTACACCCACGCCATCATGGATCAGTGGTCAATCCAAGATCATGAAATTCTCCTCAAACCATGAAAAACCCTAGCCTCCACCTCAACTCCCCCTAAACCAATTAGGGTTTTGCAAGCAACAAAAGAGGTGAAAAATTGCGAGAGAGAAAGGGGTGCAGCCACCACCTCCTCCTATTTATAGTGGAGGCCTAGAACTCCTAGGGTTTGACTCAATTGGGCTCCCGTTAAGGCCCACTAACAAACGGGTCACACACGCACGCGCCATAAAAGCGCCGTCTTTAACCTTTGACCTAAACCGCTTCACCATGCACCATGGATTTGCCAATAGGTCACCCTTGTCCATCTTGTGTCACGCTTGAGTCGTTGACCTCACCCGCATCGTTGATCGCTCGACCTCAACTCTCCAAGTCTAGTCCCGATCATCCTCGCCGCTGACCGTCGTTGACCACCAAGCAACTGCACAACCACGCATAAGCAAACACGAATTCGGGAACAAGTTCTTCACAACTTGACCCATGTTAGTCAAAACATGCATCATGCAAACCATATGCCACGATACCAATGACTTTGACCTAACAAATCAACATCGCCACGAAGTTGGCCGACGTTCAAGTCATTACCGGTCCGACCGCTCAGTGAGCGGTCGACGCTTTTGGCCGGCTTGGATCGCCATCGTGAGCGGTCGGACCGCCTTTGGGACTTAGCCGAATTTCAACCCCTGAAAATCCGAAACCTTTTGGAAATTAAAAACCAATAGAACTTTTTACTGGAGACTCCAAAAATTATGAGACCAAGTGCATTGGAATCCCCTAACTTGCCTACAACACCTATTTTTGGCCCAGCTCGTTTTGAGTACTTTTAGGTCACCGCCGGTTCGACCGCCCCACATGGCCGGTCCGACCGATTTGGGACCTGGTCCGATCATTGATGCAAGGACCGGTCGGACCGCCCCTGTCCAGTAAGCCTGTAGCTTTGTCGAAAACACGTGAAACGACAACCGTAAACGCCATTGCCAATTGTCACATCATCTTAAGATCTGGAACATATCCCCATGAAATCCACAGTTATGTACACCCTTTGTAATAGCCAGTTCAAAGCAATAAAGAGCAGTCTCACTATTTTCTAGAAGATACGTGCCATTTTTCTCTTTTCATTTATATATTCATAAGATCGGCGATCTGATCGTCGACATACACTAGCGTGCCTAGCCAGCTGTTTGTTGGTCCAAACCAAAGATGAACACACACGAACACAATGGAATCATCGAACGCGAATGAAACAACACAAGAAAATGTTTTGTGTTGCCGGAATAACAACAGTTTTGCTGATTTTCTCTTGCTTTATTGCTCTTGTTCACAAAATCTAATTGTAGGTGTGTCGTTTTATTGAGAACAAATGACTATTCGTAACTGGAAATGATTCTACGTATCCTGAAGGGATACCACACAAATTTTAGTATCCATAATGAATATTACCTAAATACTTTAGGACTACATAAACAAACTCCATGTAAAGTCTAGATATACCATATGCACAAAGATTACTAACAAATCACTCCCTAATCATTGTGCGCTTACTTATTAAGGCACTCGGTCTCAACTACGACTTGCCCAACTATTACTCAGTACAGGACGGTGAACACACCTCCTCAATGTCCCAGACACAACTCCATGGACTCAAGTCAGGGTGGCGAATACATCTCCCCAACGTCCCAGACTCAACTCTTTGGACTCAACTCAGGATGGTGAATACATCTCCTCAACGTCCCGGACTCAACTCCACAGAGTCGACTCAGGATGGCGAACACATCTCCTCAATGTCTCGGAGTCAACCCCGTGGACTCGACTTAGGTTCAGCATGGGCGCTTCGGACCAGCGACTTCAAGTCCACTCCGGATTCGACGTACAACACTTCTGCCTCACTGTTACAAACAGTACGAGCATATGCAAAGCAAGACAACACCACAACTAGCAGCTAGCAACAGCGGCTATGCACGGCATACAGCAGGGCGCTCGGCTGGGCAGACAGGTGCGCGACGAAGAAACAACAGGGATGTGTTATGGGCTGACGGCAAGCGGAGCTGTGGCAGGCGATGACGTCTTCTCCTAAGGCTCTGATACCAATTGTTGATTCAAACAGAAGATGAACACACGTGAACGCAATAGAACCCTAGAACACAAACACAAGAAATTTTTTTGTACCACCGGAACAACAATTTTTTTATATTTTCTCTTACTCTGTTGCTCTTGTTCACAAAGTCTGATTTCAAGGGTGCCCTTTTATTTAGAGCCAACAAATATTCGTATCCGGAAAGGATCCAACTTTATCGTACGTATCTTAAAGGGATACCAAACAAAATCTAGTTTCCATAATGAATATTGCCTAAATACTGTAGCCCTACGTAAACAAACTGTGGATATCATGGGCATATGCTCCTGATCTTAAAATGATGTGACAATTGGCAATGGCGTTAAAGGTTTATCGTTTCATGTGTTTTCGGTAAAGAATCAGTGTTGTCAGATTTACGGTCCGACCGCCAAGCGGCGGTCGATCGCCGACGCAATCAATCACCGCCATGGCGGCGGTCGGACCGTCCAATTTATAAATGTGGTGTTTTGAGCTGGGCCAAAAATAGAGGTTGTAGGCAAGAGAGGAGATTGTACTGCACTTGGTCCCATAATTTTTGGAGTCTCCAGTCAAAAGTTCTATTGGTTTGAAAATTCAAGTAGGTTTCAGAATTTCACGCCGCTTTTTGGCTAAGTCAAATCAAGCGGTCCAACTGCCAATAGGTGGCGGTCGACCGCCGGGGGTGGCGATCGACCGCCATGGTGGCGGTCTGACCGGTTTTCAGTTATATCTTTGTTCTTCGTGGAGGCGATGTTTGGTTTTAATCTTGTAGGACCGTAAAGGCGACTAGAGGTGGGTGAATAGGCACTTTCTTGATTTTTCGCCTTAATCAAATTCAACACGCACTTTTCTCCTTTAGCTATGAAAGCTAAGAAGATCAGTAAACGCACAGCGGAAGCCTTGTGCTGAATTCAATTACCCCCTTAACCACAAAATACAAATATAGAGAATTGATCTCACTGGGCGGTTGGACCGATGTGCTGCTGGCGGTCTGACTGCCTGGCGGTCGGACCGGCCTCAATTGGCGTTCTGATTGTCGGGCGGTCGGACCGGCGGTGTAAAATCGGTCAGATCGATTTAGTCGAGAGGCAACTCACAATGCCCAAATCCAAAACGAAAATTGGCCCAACTTTTGATTCAACCAATGAAACTTGACCAAATTTAGAGCACACCTCTCTAAGGATATCTAAGACCTATTTCTAACGACGATCGTCTAGATCCAGTTCAAAGAATTGATCTCTTAAGGTTTTACCAAAGAAGTGTTCCAAAACCTAGAAATATAAAAATCTTGATCCAAAACTTGCTTGTGGGGGATTGATGATCTAGATGATTCTAGAAGTATTCCCACACATCACAGCAAGGTAAAATCGGTCAAGAGACCAAGCATAAACACTTGAATCAAGGAAGCACCAAAATCATAAAAAGAGAGAAGAACACAAAAGAGACTTCACCCTTAAGCAAACATCAATAGATTGATAGATTCAATATGTTGCTTACAAAGCCACTCCCTCAAGGAGGACAAGAGCTCAATCCAAGAGCACACTCAAATCTCCTCTCCTCTCCTCTCCAAACCCTAACCCTAGAAATGGTTTTTGCAAATGAGGGCTTAAGTGCTTCAAAGGTTTTCCATCTCCCCCCTTTCTATTTATAGGAGAGGCTAGGGTTTCTCTAATGGGCTCCCATTAAGGCCCAACACAAATGGGACCCACACACACACATCAATCTGTTGAAGTAATCGCCTGCTTCACCACGTGTAGATTGATCAGCGGCTCTCATCATGTCGGCGAGTCTCTCCCGTCCGAATCCCCTCGGAACCTCCAAGACACTTACACCGACTCCCGCGCCGCCTGATCCAACCAGCTGCAATGAACTGCCCGTTCGATCCATCTTGTCCATTCTGCACCATGCTTGAGTCACACGACCTCACCCGGCATACATGATCGTTCTGGACCTTAGCTCTCCAAGCGTAGTCCCGATCCACCTCACCGTTGACGTCGTTGACCTGCAAGCCACCTGCACAGCAATAGACAAAGAAATCGTCTCCGGGAATAAGTTCTTCACAACTTGACCAACGTTAGCTCAACAATGCAATATGCAACAATAAAGCTGTAGGACCGTAAAGGCGACTAGAGGGGGGTGAATAGGCACTTTCTAAATTTTTCACCTTAATCAAATTCAACACGCACTTATCTCCTTGAGCTATGAAAGCTAGGAAGATCAGTGAATGCACAGAGGAAGCCTTGTGCTGAATCCGATTACCCCCTTAACCACAAGACCCAAAAAGGAGAAATGATCTCAGGAGATCGGATTGAGTACTGGCGGTCAGACCAGCGGTTGACTGGCAATCAGACCGGCGGTTGACTAGCGGTTGGACCGGCGGCTGACTGGCGGTCGGACCGTTGGGAATTGGTTCGACCGGTAGCTACCGGGCGGTCTGAAAAGCTGGCGGTCGGACCGCCGTTGCTAAATCGGTCGGACCGATTTAGTCCAGTACCAAAACACAATGCCCAAATCCAAAACGAAAATTGGTCTAACTTTTGATTCACCCAATGAAACTTGACCAAATTTGGAGCACACCTCCCTAAGGATATCAGAGACCTATTTCTAGTGACGATCGTCCAGATCCACTCCAAAGAATCGATCTCTTTAGGTTTTACCAAAGGATTGTTCAAACCCTAGAAATATGAAAAACTTGATCCAAAACTTGCTTGTGGGATTTTGAAGATTTAGATGGTTCTAGGAGTATTCCCACACATCAAAGCAAGGTAAATGAGGTCAAGAGACCAACCAAAATCAACCGGATCAAGGAAGCACCACAATCATCAAAGAGAGAAGAAAGCAAATGAGACTTCATCAATGAACAAGCATTCATGGATTGATTGATTCAATATGATGCTTGTCAAAGCCACTCCCTCAAGGAGAACAAGAGCTCAATCAAAGAGCACACAATCAAATCTCTCCAAACCCTAGCCTCTCCTCTCCAAACCCTAGAAAAGTCTTGGAGTTTTCAAATGAATGCTTCTTAGGGCTTTTACATCTCACCCCTTCTATTTATATGGAGAGCTAAGGTTTCACTCATGGGCTCCCATTAAGGCCCACACACACATGGGATACACACACATACACTGTTGAAGCAATCGCCTGCTTCACCACGTGTATGTTGATCAGCGGCTCTCATCATATCGGCAAGTCTCTCTCGTCCGAATCCCATCGGAACCTCCTAGGGACTTGCACCGACTTTCGCACCGCCTGATCCAACCGGCTGCAACGAACTTCCCGTTCGATCCATCTTGCCCATTCTGCACCATGCTTGAGTCACACGACCTCACCCGGTATCCATGATCGTTCTGGGCCTCAGCTCTCCAAGCGTAGTCCCGATCCACCTCACAGTTGACGTCGTTGACCTACAAGCCATCTGCACAGCAATAGACAAAGAAATCGTCTCCGGGAACAAGTTCTTCACAACTTGACCCACGTTAGTTCAACTATGCAATATGCAACAATAAAGCATTGAAATTCATACATAAAACTCATCCAAAACACAACAATGCTAAAAAGGCTACACTCCAAGTGATTGGCGGTCTGACCGCCCCATACGGCCGGTCCGACCGATTTCAGGACGGTCGGACCGATTCCATAACGGCGGTCGGACCGCCCGAAATGACTTAGCCAATTTTTTATCTCGAAAATCCAAACCTTCTGAATTTTTAAATGAATAGAACTTTTGACCGAGCTCCAAAATTATGTGACCACATCCGTGAGACTCCCTCACTTGCCTACACAACCTATTTTTTGCTCAGCTTCAAAAACCACCAACACCTGTGGGCGGTCGGACCGGCAAGCATTGCCGGTCGGATCGCTTCTCGTCGGCCGGACCGGCGGTTCGACGATCGGACCGCCAATGACTGACAAAGATCAAGCACACCAAAAATACGGATTTTGTAAACCAACAATGTCATTGCCAATTGACTCATCACTCTAAGAGCATGCACATATCCCCACGATATCCACAAAAGCATTGAACCTCACGCATTAACCAACATCAAAACACAACAGTGCCAAAATGGCCGAAGTCCAGGTGGAAGCCGGTCTGACCGCCCTCCCAAGCCGGTTGGACCGATTTCCCAGCGGTCGGACCGATTCCACAACGGCGGTCTGACTGCCCCAAAAGACTTAGCCAAATTTCAACTTGAAAATTCGCAACCCTTCTGGAATTTTTAAATGAATAGAAATTTTGACTGGGAGCTCTAAAAATTATGTGACTACATCCACGAGACTCCCATCTCATGCCTACACAACCTATTTTTGGCCTAGCCCCATACTCCAACACCACAAGTGGCCGGTCGGACCGGCAAGCACTGCCGGTCGGACTGCCACACTACCGGTCGGACCGCCACTGACCTGACAGCACAGAAGTTTGCCGAAAATGCGAGATTTGACAAACCAACAACGCCATTGCCAATTGACTCATCACTCTAAGATCATGCACATGTCCCCACGATATCCACAGTTAGGTTAAATTCATGAGTTTCAGTGCATATATGTTGCATGATGCATGTTTTGACTAACATGGGTCAAGTTGTGAAGAACCTGTTCTCGGATTCAGTTTGCTTCTCTATTGTCGTGCAGGTGGCTTGGTGGTCAACGGCGAGTATGATCAGGACTAGGCTTAGAGAGCTGAGGTCCAGAACGATCAACGATGCCAGGTGAGGTCAATCAACTCAAGCGTGGTGCAGAATGGACAAGGGTGACCTATTGGCCAACCCGCGGCGCAAGAGGGTGCAAGGTGAAGCTAATTAGGTCAAGAGGCGATAAAGACAGCGCTTTAAAAGGCGTGCGTGTGTGACCCGTTTGTTTTGGGCCTTAACGGGAGCCCAATTGAATCAAACTTCTAGAAGGTCTAAGTCTCCACTATAAATAGAGGAGGGAGGTGGCTGCACCCGCCTTCAACCCTTTCTTTGTTTCGAAATCGTAATTTGCTTAGGGAGAGGTTTTGTGGAGGTTAGGGTTCTTGAGAGTTTGATTTGATTTCGTTCTCATAGATTGGGATTTGTCCTCCATTGATGGAGTAGCTGTAAACCCAAATCATATCAAATCAATCCAAGGAAAGTTTGATCAATATTTTTTCTCTTTGCTTTCCTTCTCTCTATTTGATGATTTTGAGTCTTTCTTTGATCCGTAAGTTTTTTCTTGATTTCTTCACATGATCTAGCTTGCTGTGACATGTAAGAACATATATAGGATTATCTTGATCATCAATCACCCACGAGCAAGATTTTGGATCTAGTTTTCGTTTTGACTCGGTTTTGAACAATCCCCCTCTCAAACGGAAAAGGATCGTTATTCTTCCAATAATTTTGACAATCTTCAATTGGAATAGGTTCTTGACATCATAGAGAAGGTGTGTTCCAAGTTTCATCGGGTTTGGAGTTGTAGATTAAAAGTTACATCTATTTGCAACTTCGTTTTTTGGGCTGTTTGATCTGTTCATCAGACCGGCGGTCAGACCGCCCAAGGTCACCGGTTTGACCACCAGGGGTCAGCGGTCAGACCACCATTGACCCAGCGGTCCGACCGCCCAACACTTAGTTTCTTTAAGCTTGTGTTGATTTTCGCTGTTTTGCTTCGGTGGTTAAATTGGATTCAATACTAGTCTTTCGCTGTACTGGTATATTGATCTTCATATCTTCCATAGCTATTGGAGTAAAATCCTATTGAATCTATTATTTGTGAAAAAGTGAGCGTGCTCCTATTCACCCTCCCCCCTTTAGTCGTTTTTTCGGTTCAAGAAGTGGTATTAGAGATCGGTTAGTTCAATCTTGATCTTAACCGGTCACTGAACTTGGCGATGGATAAATACTCCACCAAGCCACATATCTTCGATGGGCATGACTATGCCTATTGCTATGAGTGTGGTGAGCTTAATCATATCCGGGCAAATTGTCCCAAGCTGAAAGGAAAGAGCAACCATAAGGAGGGAAAACCAGCTTGGAAGAAGCCTCAAAGGAACAAATCAAGGTATGATGCTGCCAAGCTGACGAAGGCCGCTCACCGGGTTCTTATCGCTTTTGGGGATCAATCCTTAAGTGATGTGGACTCCGGGAGCGAGGAGGACAAGGAGGAGGAGATCCCTCAAGACAAGAAGAAGGGGAAGGCCAAGGACTTCACCGGCGTGTGTTTCATGGCCGACTCCATTGACGACGACAACGTTGAGGTACCTCCCTCCTATGATGTCCTTTATGATAGATGTAAAACTATCTTTGAGCAACTCATGAGTCAGGATAAGGCTTTAGAATATATCATGGCTAGGAACAAGGACTTAGTCACAAGTAGGTAATTTGACTTTAGAACTTGAAAATACTAAGAATCTTGAATATGATGAATGTTCATCTTGCCATGCTCTGCACTCAGAATTTGCTAAACTGCAATCTGCTCATAATATTGCTTTGCAACAACTTGAGAATGCTAGGACTAAGCTAGTTGAGGTTAAATCTACCACGTCTGGAAAATGATTAGAGTCTAGCAAGTTGGTTGCTCCTGGAGTGGTTGATTCTAGCTTTTGCACTTTCTGCTTAGAACGCGAACATGAAGTCAAAGATATCTTAGAAGAGATAGAGCTAAATATGCCAAGCTTAAGGACAGTATTGAGTCTGCTTCAGGTGCTTCATGTCCAGCTCTTAAACTTGAAGCTACTTTATATAAGGAGAAATATGCTAGAGCCATTAAGGGTAAAACCTGTGAATCATGTGTTAATCTTGAAGAAAAAAATACTTATCTTAAGGATACCTTAGAAAAATTCTCTAAAGGTAAGAAATAATTAAACATGATTCTGGACAAGTCTAAAACTCCTTATAGGAAGCAAGGATTAGGATACAACTCTGTTCAAAATAATTCTAACCCAAAAGTTACTCAAGTCTTGGAAAATGGGTTAGTTGAATTCAAAACTCAACCTGCAAAAACTATTTTTAAATATATGGGTTTTGCCCAACCATCTATTGAGTCAAAGGGTGCTTCTCCCAGTGGTATCAAGTACCATTGCACCTATTGCAAAAAGGATGGGTATTTGGTTGACTTCTGTTGGCGTAGGTTGAAAAATAATAAGAAAATTTTTGCTAGAATTTCATCCAATCAACCTAGAGCTTTTATGAGACATGGTAACATAGAAAAGAAGAAACGTGGTTTAGGATTTATGTCACATGCTCATCATCATGCTCCTAGACAGGATAACTCTCATGTTAGTTTAACCATTGCTCATAACAGAACTTTAAACAGAATCAAGGATAGTACTTCTACTTTGCATATTACTCGCAGACGTGTATCTCAGTACTAGGTTCCTAAGTCTTGTTTAACTAACCCTAGTATCGAGACACATCGTTCTTCTGTGCCTTAATTTTTAGGATTACCACGGAAAGAGGAAGGACACGTGGTTCGTCGACTCCGGTTGTTCACGCCACATGACCGGAGACTCAAGATGGTTCACCTCCTTCACGCGGTCGATGGGTGATGATTTCATCACCTTTGGAGATGATAGACAAGGGCAGATTGAAGGAACGAGATCGATCAGGGTGAACGACAAGTTCATTCTCAAAGACATCGCCCTTGTGGACAAGCTAAGGTTTAATTTGTTTTCTGTCTCTCAACTTCTTGATGACGGTTATGAGACTAGATTTAAGAAAAATGCTTGTCGGGTGCTTGATTCAACTGGTGAGCTTGTTTTTTGGATTACAGAGTTGCTAGGATTTTAGGAGCTGATTTTTCTGAATCTCTTACTGGTTCTCTCAAATGCTTGATTTCATCTTCTTCTTCTGAGTTCTGGTTTTGGCACCGTCGTTTGGGGCACATTGGTTTTGATCATCTGACGCGGGTTAGCAACCTTGAGCTTCGATTTTGTAGAAAACCCTCTGTCTCGCACTTTCGAGTCTTTGGATTCAAGTGTTTTATTCTCAAGACAGGAAACCTAGATGAATTTGAGTCAAAAACTTTTGATGGTTTATTTCTGGGTTATCCTGCATATTCGAGGGGTTTTCGGGTTTTTAATGTTGAAACTAACATTGTTCAGGAGACATGCAATGTCACTTTTGATGAGACTAGCCCTGGAGCTAGATCATATATTTCAGGTGATACACAGGGGACAGAGAGCATATTTATAGAGAAAGATGATAAAGGACTCGAAGATGTTCTTCCACCTGCTGCTGTTGACGCTCCTATTCCAGCACAAGAACATGTTGTCACGACATCGACTGCTTTGGATCCAGATAAGGAAGGAGAAGCCGTGGATCAACGCGAGTACTGCAGCATGATCGGCTCCCTCCTGTATCTGACATCCACTTCACAGTCTGCCTCTGTGCGAGGTTTCAGGCGTCTTCAAGAGCTTCCTATCACCAAGCCGTTAAGCGTATTTTTAGGTATTTACACTCTACCCTCTTGTATGGTATTTGGTATTCTTGTTCTTCGTCTTTGTCCATTCGGGGGTTTTCTGATTCTGATTTTGCAGGTTGTCGGCTAAATAGGAAAAGTACCTCAGGCACTTGTCACTTTTTAGGCACTTCTCTTGTATCTTGGTCTTCTAGGAAGCAGTCTTCTGTTGCACAATTCACTGCTGAAGCGGAATATGTAGCTGCTGCTAGTTGCAGTAGTCAGATTTTGGGGATGGTATCCACTCTTAAGGACTATGGGTTAAATTTTGCTAGTGTTCCTCTTTTCTGTGATAACACTTCTGCTATTAACATTGCTAAAAGCCCAGTGCAACACTCTAGGACCAAGCACATAGACATTCGCTTTAACTTCCTTAGAAACCATGTCGAAAAGGGTGATATTGTGCTGCACTTCGTGGAGTCCGATACTCAACTAGCTGATATCCTCACCAAGCCTTTATACCCAACAAGGTTTGCCACCTTGAGGAGCGAGTTAGGGGTAATTTATCCTTATGGGTTGGTTTGAGGGGGAGTTCGATCTTTTATGATCTTTCCTTGTACTTCTGATCTTTCCTTGTTCTTTTCTGAACTTGTTGATCTTTTTGAACTTTTTAGGCTTTTTGAGTTTTCTTACATCTCATTGTATCATATTACATTCATATGAAAAATCCAAAAAGATGCATTGTAATATACGATTTTCTGCTTATCTTTTAAAATTGATGAAGCTTTGCCTATTACCCTTTGGAGTTTTAGTATTTTAATTCTTGCTCAATGCCATGTCTAGTTCTTTGACTTGCTAGAATTACCATGCTTTCACATATGTAGCTAAGTCTTTGCTGTATGAGCTAGAACTCTAAAACAACTCGAACTAAAACAGCAATTTGTGGATGTTTTAGCTAGTTGCTCAATTAGTGCTCCTTTTGTGACATTGGCCCTGTCAGAATTGCTTTGTTAGCTCTTGAATCTAAAATTGACCATTATTTGAGCTTCTTGTGTTCTTGAGATTCTAAAACTGCTCTTGTGAAACATGAAAAAACAAATTTCAAGATTGTCTTATGCCTAAATTATGCCAAACTACTCTTACGAGACTGCATGTCAAAGACATGAACTTGGAGATAGTTTGATGATCCAAACGATCTCATGGGGACTGCGTGTCAGAACTGACATAAACCTCACGATTTGTCGCCCTGGTAAAAGCTTAGGAAGAGTTTATGGATGGCTCCTAGTCCAGGATCTTCTTCACTAAGATATACTTTTTATCAACTTCTGGTCGAAGCTTAAGATGAGTTTGTGGATGGCTCCTGGTCCAGGATCTTGTCACTAAGTTAGACCATTAGTCAACTTCCATATTTATTGCAAATAAAAAACTGTTGAAAAATGGGTGTTTGAATAATTTCAGCAAAATGATTCAATTCAGGACCTATTTGTCTCTTAATGTGGCCATTTTTAGCTTTTTGATCTCACTTTGACATTTTGACATGGCCAGTATCACTTTAGGATCCCTGTTGATGAACTTCCTAAATTTGAAGCTTTGCTTAAATTGATCAAATTTATTGCTTTATATTGAGCCTTCGTGCTTAGCTTTGATATATATGTCTTATCATGATCTTGCTAGCGCTATTAGGCTTGATATGTTGTTTGTGCAATATTAGAAATGCTAGCTTGTTCTTTTGGGTAATCTCCAAAGCTTCTTGTAATCAAAAATTGAAAAATACAAAAATTAAGCCACTCTATTGCACTTCATGCATACTCCGTCTTATGCTTCTTTCTCCATTCTGCATTTGTTATCTCTGCACGAGAGGAAGGCGTGATTCCTTGATGACTCTATTGTCAAAGGGGGAGAAGATATTTCAATGTTGTATAAAGGGGAGAAGATATAAAAATGTTAAAAAGGGGGAGAAAATTGGAGAATTTGAAATTTTCTGAAATCTGAGGATCATAGTGAGGGGGAGCTTTTGAATTGCATTCTTATCGTCTTATTGCCTTTTTTGAACTTGAATTGCATTTCTTATTCCTCATGATGATCAAAGATTAATTGAACAATTGTTCTTTCATATGGACATTAAGTGAGATTTTTGACTCTTTTCTGAAATTTAAAGTTTTTATGCTTTCTTTTGCCTTATCTCACTTGCCTATGCTATTCTGATGCCAGTTTGGTCATTTCCATTCTTTCTCTTGCTTATGGACCAAGTTGTGCCTTTATGCGAAAACGAAAGTATTTTACTTTTCAAACCTCCAAATTACATTTTCTAGATTATTGCCAATGTGTTCATCAAGGGAGAGATTGTGGATATCATGGGGATATGCTCCTGATCTTAGGATGATGTGACAATTAGTAATGGTGTTAAAGGTTTGTCGTTTCACGTGTTTTCAGCAAAGAATCAGTGTTGTCAGGCCTTTGTTGGTCTGACCGATCGAAGCGGCGGTCAGACCAGCCATAGGGCGGTCCGACCGGCCACCCTGGTCGGTCCGACCGCCGCCATGGTGGCGGTCTGACCGGTTTTCACTTATATCGTTGTTCCTCGTGGAGGCGATGTTTGGTTGTTAGGTCAAAGTCATGAGTTTCAGTGCATATATATTGCATGATGCATGTTTTGACTAACATGGGTCAAGTTGTGAAGAACTTATTCCCGGATTCGGTTTGCTTGTCTATTGTTGTGCAGGTGGCTTGGTGGTCAACGACAGCCAACAGCGAGGATGATCGGGACTAGGCTTGGAGAGCTGAGGTCCAGAACGATCGACGATACCGGGTGAGGTTAATGAACTAAAGCGTGCTGGAGAATAGACAAGGGTGACCTATTGGCCAACCCGCGGCGCAAGATGGCGCAAGGTGAAGCTAATTAGGTCAAGAGGCGATAAAGACGACGCTTTAAAAGGCGTGCGTGTGTGACCCGTTTGTTTTGGGCCTTAACGGGAGCTCAATTGAGTCAAACTTCTAGAAGGTCTAAGCCTCCACTATAAATAGAGGAGGGAGGTGGGTGCACACCGCTTCAACCCTTTCTTTGTTTTGAAACCCTAATTTGCTTAGGGATAGGTTTTCTGGAGGTTAGGATTCTTGAGAGTCTGATTTGATTTCGTGCTCATAGATTGAGCTTTGTCCTCCATTGATGGAGTGGCTGTAAACCCAAATCATATCAAATCAATCCAAGGAAAGTTTGATCAATGTTTTGTCTCTTTGCTTTCCTTCTCTATATTTGATGATTTTGAGTCTTTCTTTGATCGGTGAGTTTTTGCTTGATTTCTTCACGTGATCTAGCTTGTTGTGACATGTGGGAACATGTGGCAAGATTTTGTATCTAGTTTTCGTTTTGACTCAGTTTTGAACCATCCTCCTCTCAAACGGAAAATGATCGTTATTCTTCCAAGAATTTCCACAATCTTCGATTGGAATAGGTTCCTGACATTATAGAGAAGGTGTGTTCCAAGTTTCGTCGGGTTTGGAGTTGTAGATCAAATGTTACATCTATTTGCAACTTCGTTTTTCGGGCTGTTTGATCTGTTCATCAGACCAGCAGTTAGACCGCCAGGGGTTAGCGGTCAGACTACCATTGACCCAGCGGTCCGACCGCCATTGACCCAGCGGTCCGACCGCCCAACACTTAGTTTCTTTAAGCTTGTGTTGATTTTCGTTATTTTGCTTCGGGGGTTAAATTGGATTCAATACTAGTCTTCCGTTGTACTAGTGTATTGATCTTCATAGCTTCCATAGTTATTGGAGTAAAATCTTATTGAATCTATTATTTGTGAAAAAGTGAGCGTGCTCCTATTCACCCCCCTCTAATCGCCTTTTCGGTCCAACACAAACTTTACGTAAAATCTAGATATACCACATGCACAAATATTACTAACACTATTCATCCTCATCTCCGCTCCAACAGAGCGCCCTCGGCAACGGTTGCTCGTTCGCAGGCCTCTTGGCGAGCTCCAAGAGGTTGATGGCCAACCACATCACCGTCATCCATCCGGTGATTGCTCCTCCGTCCGACCAAAGAACGGAGGCCGCTGCTCTCGATGTGATGTCCCCACCATGCGGCGTGCCCAAAGAAGATGCACGTGTTGCCGAAGTAGCATTCGGGGAGTGGTGGCCTAAGGTTGCGCTGGTTGTTCTCCAAGAATGTGATGCGCTTCTTATTGTGAAGCGGTAACCCCTGGGCAGCGCACACGCACTGTCACAAGTGGGCGCTCATGGCGCAGAAGGTGGTCGCTCCGCCACAGGTCCACTTAAGAGCGGCGAGCTGGTCCTTGGAGATGGCAAATACCTACCAAATTTGAACAAAATTTGAGAAAAATCAATTTTTTGACAAAATTTAATAAAACCGATTTTTTCACAACCGGTTTGTAATCCTACCGGCCCCCATCGGTAGGCCGATAATCGACCGATTTTGCCCAACTATTACTCAGTACAGGATGGTGAACACATCTCCTCAATGTCCCAGACACAACTCCATGGACTCGAGTCAGGGCTCCTAATACATCTCCCCAACGTCCCAGACTCAACTCTTTGGACTCAACTCAGGATGGTGAATACATCTCCTCAACGTCCCGGACTCAACTACACGGAGTTGACTCAGGACGACGAACACATCTCCTCAACGTCTCGGAGTCAACCCCGTGGACTCGACCTAGGTTTAGCATGGGCGCTTCGGACCAGCGACTTCAAGTCCACTCCGGATTCGACGTACAACACTTCTGCCTCACTGTTCCAAACAGTACGAGCATATGCAAAGCAAGACAACACCACAACTAGCAACTAGCAACAGCGGCTATGCACGGCATACAGCAGGGCGCTCGGCTAGGCAGACAGGTGCGCGACGAAGAAACAACAGGGCTGCATTATGGGCTGGCGGCAAGCGGAGCTGTGGCAGGCGATGACGTCTTTTCCTAAGGCTCTGATACCAATTGTTGATTCAAACTGAAGATGAATACACGTGAACGCAATAGAACCCTAGAACACAAACAAAAGAAATTTTTTTATGCCACTGGAACAACAACTTTTTTTTATTTTCTCTTACTCTGTTGCTCTCGTTCACAAAGTCTGATATCAGGTTTGCCCTTTTATTTAGAGGCAAACGAATATTCGTATCCGGAAAAGATCCTACTTTATCCTATGTATCTTAAAGGGATACCAAACAAAATCTAATTTCTATAATGAATATTGCCTAAATACTGTAGCCATACATAAACAAACTTTACCTAAAATCTAGATGTACCATGTGCACAAATATTACTAACACTGTTCATACTCATCTCCGTCTCCAGCGTGCTGCCCCTCGACGGCTAGCCGTCGTTCCTGTGCCTCTCGACGAGCTCCAAGAGGTTGATGGCCAACCGCATCAACTCGTCATCCATCTAGCTGATTGCTCCTCTGATCCGACCAGCAACGGAGGCCAGTGCCTCTGATGTGATGTCCCCCACCATGCCAGCTGTGCCCAGCCAGATGCACGCGTTGCCGAAGTAGCATTCGGGGAGTGGTGGCGTAAGGTTGCGCCGATTGTTCTCCAAGAAGGTGATGCGCTTCTTATCGTGAAGCGGTAGCCGCTGGGCGGCGCACACGCACTGTCACAAGTGGGCGCTCATGGCGCAGAAGGTGGTCGCTCCGCCGCAGGTCCACTTAAGAGCGGCGAGCTGGTCCTTGGAGATGGCAAATACCTACCAAATTTGGACAAAATTTGAGAAAACTCAATTCTTTTTGAACAAAATTCAATAAAATTGATTTTTTCGGAACCGGTCAGATACAACTATTACTATTTACAATTCTTTAGCAAATTGATGGCCAGATATGCAAGGTTCAACTTTTGAGAAAGCACGGAGGGACTGCTCGTGATGGACGACGGTCGACGGCTCAACGTGAGGAACAAGGAGCCTCCTTAGCTCCGGCGACGGCTTGAGGTCACGGACTACGTGCGTCGCTGGACGACCACAGGACTTAAAACTCTAATTCATCGATCGGTAGATTGGGGTCCAGGCGGAGCGCGCGCACACACGAGAGCACATGCCAGGAGAGAGGCAGAGCACACGCACAGAGAGAAGGAAGCCGAGGGGAAAGAAGAAAAGCAGCAAAACTTATTCCCCTCGCGAGCTTACCAATTGTTGGAATTCTTGGCAAGAACCTACGAAGGATATCTAACCCTACTCTTTGTGTTCTTGATTCTCGGAAGCTCTTCGTACGAGCCATCGACGCAAGAAAGGATGGGGAAGAAGGTTGCTTTGAGATTGGTGATGATGCTGGGTGGCAAGATCTTGGGCCTCAAGAGGTGGAGTCGGAGGCCCCGCCCCCAACAAATTTTCTTCCCTTCTTTTGCTGCCCTGTAGATCTAACCACTGCTAATAAAATGGGTATGGAGGTATTCTTGAGAGCTAGTTTCTTTCTTTGTAATTTTTGTCCAATTTTGTTGCCATAAGACTCTTTTACTAAACAGGCTTAAAATCAGATTTTTTTTTTAATTATCTTCTCTGCTAGTCCCACCTGTTATCGACTTAGTACGTTTAACTACTATCATTAAGTGCTAATTTACTTTTAAACACGTGGGTCCCATTGGCAGAGAGAGAGAGGAAGGAAGGAGCTGGGCACACGCTTGGCCGACAGGAGGAGGAGCTTGCCGACGGCGAGGCATGCGTGAAAAAGCTCATGGGAGCCCGGAAATGGGTAGAGGGAGTCCATGTGATGCCACGGGAGTTAAAAGTGACCGGAGAGGTGGACGAAATCGGCGACGCGACGGAGATGAGTGGCGGAGGTTTGCGGGTTCGTCATGCACTTCACGTAGGGGAATTCCTTGAGATAAAGGAGTGTTGCATTAGAATCAGTGAGTCCAGATGATGCTACTGTGCTGGGCACAGGGACCTAGGGTGACTGGAGGCGTTTCGGTGGCATGCAACTGCGGTGGAGCCAGGAGTGGCCTAGGGGGAATCGCACTAGGGATTCGCCCTTGGTAAATTGATGCACGCATGAGGATCAGTAACTCACCACAACCATGAGGGTGCAGAAGATGAGGTCGTGGAGGCTCTGTAACAGCTTATCGACGACGAGTAGCGGCGGTGCGGAGGAGGTCCACAACGACAGCTCACCATAGCAAGGGAGGTGCTACAAGAAGTATCGCTTTAGGTTACTGAGGTGCTGAGGATGGGGTAGACGCAGGGAATCTGCCTGAGGCTCACCAGGTTTCAAAGAAGAACAAGAATGGCGGCGATAGCCGTGAGTAGGGAAAATGAGAGTGAAGCTCGGCTTTAGGATGAGATTGCCTGCATTGAATGAGGGATTAGCATCAATGAGGCGTAGAGCACCTTATGATGCGATCAGTTTGGGCTCGAACTCACTAGAGCGATAGGAACACGCTGGCTAGCTCGAGTGCACGGTGGAGCTGAGGACGAAGGTGAGTACGATCAAGCTATAAGACATCTAGGGTTGCATTAAGCACATAAGAGGAATGAGTGATGCGTGAGGATCAAGATGACACGGACGTCATGGAATGGTGCAAAGGTGCGCTCATCGGCATCGAGAATGATGCAAACATTCCTGGGAAATCAAGGAGCTATGAAGCTCAGATTTGCGCGAAATGGAACATGGGCGAGCTGAGAATTACAATGCACACTCTAGAGCTTAAATAGCTAGAACAATCGTGCGAGAAAAAGGGTGAGATGCCATCAGCAGTGCGAGATATTCACAGTCTGCCCTGGTCTCTTTGCCAGCTCGGGATATAATCGCCATGAATGGGGTAGCTAGCATGGGCGGAGTCAAGGAGGTGGCGGTGGTAGCCGAGCGCAAAACAAAGGTGGCGATGGAAATCGGTGCATGAAGCGTGGAACTTGGCAGGAGCTATGGTGCGGTGGTAAGCGAGGAAGAGAGCGAGGAGGAAGAAAGGTTGTGACGAGTGGGGCCCACACGTCAGCGAGAAGGCGAGCGTGCGCTGGTGCAGGCTGGAGTTGGCGATGGGTTTTGGGCCGGCTCAAACGCAGCCCAAGAGCATAGTGGGAATTCAAAAACTGTTTTTAAAATTTCAAAATTGGCCGAGTCTTTGCCGAATTTTTTAACCTACCAAATAGGCTCCAAAATTTTTAAATTTTTTGTGAAGGCTTATAACACAATATAGTTTCTGATGTAAAATTTTTAGGAGTTTATATGCTCTGTGTTTTTCTTTAAAATTCCTACAAGTTGCTGTTTGCATGTGATTTTCACTATTTGATTTATACAAAAGCTCAAGAATTCATGTTAAAATAGTTTTCCATGCAGAGAATTATTCTCTCATTTATTTTTATTATACTTTTCCAAAATTGGGATTTTTAGCATGTTACAGTGGACTTCAATTCAGAATCCCAAGGATCCATCTGCCTACGAAAAACTAATAGCCACCTATTTATATTGGAAGCAACAGCGCTGCACCAAATCTTACAGCTAATCGTGTCATTAATTTGTCACCAAGTAAAATCTTCCATTTGATCGCACTGCATGCAAACGAGACTATATATTGCCCCCTACAACGTTGCAACGAGGCTCACAACACAGCAGCAAGGGTCACGAAGACTAGCAGTAGCCAATCGCTATGGCCGTCCACAAGAGCGTCGCGGCGGCGCTGCTGCTGCTCCTGCCGCTAATGCTCTCTTCCACCGCATCAGCGGTTAGATGGCCGATCATCTGGCCCTCGCCTCCGGCTACGAGCGCGGACGACTTCCCGGTGCTGAGGGAGGTTCCAAAGGGACCCGATCCGAGCCCCAACGACCCACCGTCGCCATCGTCGGCCAGCAGAGCCTTAGATTTCTCGGTATCGAGGGAAGTTCCCAAGGGACCCGACCCCAGCCCCAACGACCCACCGCCGCCACCGTCGGTCAGCACAGGCTTAGACTTCTCGATGCTGAGGGAAGTTCCCACAGGCTTAGACTTCTCAATGCTGAGGGAAGTTCCTTCTGGACCTGACCCAATAACGAGCGACCCACCGCCGCCACCGCCGACTAGCACAGGCTTAGACTTCTCAGTGCTGAGGGAAGTTCCTTCTGGACCTGACCCAATAACGAGCGACCCACCGCCGCCGCCGCCGACTAGCACAGGCTTAGACTTCTCAGTGCTGAGGGAAGTTCCTTCTGGACCTGACCCAATAACGAGCGACCCACCGCCGCCGCCGCCGGTTTCTCAGGCGTGATGGTTGCGCCGCGCCATAGTGTGTTTGATGAATTTTTGTATGCAAAATTTATTAAATAAAAGAATAAAATAGAAAGGCAGTGGCCCACATGTAAGTCATAGAGCAAACACAAGGGCGTACAAAATTCTCCTCAGACTTACGTGTGGCCCCGCGTGCCGTCAAATATTTTCCATTCATGACACGTCCAATCTTGGACTATCTGGGTTGTACTCGTCTCGAGGAGTACAGAGATTCAAACGGATGGCAAATCCGATCCCCGGTTTATACTACGTACTAAGGTCATATATGTTGGTATACACGCAACTTAATATTTTTTATGCAATCGAACGCAATTTAGCTTTAAATCCGCGTCCTACACTGGCCGACCGCACCAGCTCGTCCTCCATCTGGCTGGTTGCGACTCTGATCCGTCCAACGGCCCAGCTGGCCGCCCCGCTCCTTTGCGGGCCAAATTGGTCCGGCCCACTCCGCTTCCTCCGTCCTACGGCTCAGCTAGCCGCTCCGCCTCCGTCCGGGCCCACTGCCAGCCTCTCCCGTGCCAGCCAGCTGCCGTCGCTGCACGCGCCGGACGCCGCTGAGCGTGTCTGGAGCGGATTCTGCTGCGCCACCACCCCGGTGTCTGTGTCGAGGCCGCTTCCCGAGGCCATAAAAGCTGCCGCCCCGTGCGCCCATGCTCCATGCCACCATTTTTTTTGTGCCCTAGCCGTCGTCATCTTAGCGCCGCAAAGCTCGCCTCCCAAGGTCTTCTTCTAGAGCCGACACCGCCCATACCGCCGCCCTCGCTTGTTCTCGCGCCATTACTTCTCCTCAAGCCATCCGACTACATCATCGCCGCCTCGTCTCGCTTCTTTGCGCTGCCGCCACCCAGCTGGAGCTTTGTGCTCGTTCGCCGTCGACAACGCCATCTTCTTCCCCTCTCGATCGCATCCTCGCCTCCCGAAACGCCTCATCGCGTTTCGCCGCCTCGGTGAGTTTCTCGCCTCTAACTATGTCATATCGTGTTCTAGCCCCCGATCTACAATTCCTCCATCGATTCTAAGTTTTGTCCATCATAACCCAAGATCCTTTCCATCTCCTCCTCTCCCGCCACCGCCATCGGATGTTTTTATCACTCCGATGAGCTCCCGCCATCGACCTCGCCACCTTCTTCCTCGCGCCATGTTCTACGCCAGTGCTCCTCGCTTCCTATATCTTCGCCAGAGCAACCTCGCCGCCACACCGATCCACCGCCGCCGCTTCCTTCCTCACCGCCGGTGATTGTCGCTATCTCTCGCCACACCTGCGCCACCTTGTTCACATCGCCGCCGCCGCCCGCTTTCCCTTCTTCGCCTCCGCCGTGAACCGCAATGCTGACGACCACCTCATGCCCGAGTATCACCATCCTCATTGTGCCACACCTTCGCTCACATCGCCGCCTCGCCAGCATCACCTTACCTCTCTGTCCTCTATGGCCGCCATATCATTGCCACGTACACGCCACGCAAGCCTCGTTGCCACCCAAGCCGTCACCTGTGCATCACCCTAAACTCAAACCCATATAGATCTAATCCACCGTGTGCCAACTCACTTACTGTTGGACCGAAAAGGCGACTAGAGGGGGGGGGGTGAATAGGAGTACGCTCACTTTTTCACAAATAATGGATCAATAAAACTTTACTCCAGTAGCTATAGAAGCTATGAAGATCGTAATATCAAGACAAATGAAGACTAATATTGAATCCAATAAAAACCCCAAAGCAATAGGACAAAATCAACAAAGATTGAAGTGAAACAATCTACTGGCGGTCGGATCGCTGCCTAACTGGCGATCGGACCGATTCCAGACCGGTCTAACCGGTGGCTATGGGCGGTCCGATCACGTGTACGTAATGTAAGAACAATTCGATGACGAAGATGAAAATAGATGAAACTTTTGATCTACTAATCCAAACTTGATTAAACTTGAACACACCTTCTCTATGATATCAGGAACCTATTCCAATTGAAAATTATGATAATTCTTGGAGGAATCAAGATCCTTTTCCGTTTGATCAAAGAAGGGTTCAATACCTGGTCAAAACGAAAACTAGTTCAAATCTCTTGCTTGTGGGTGATTGATGATCCAGATGATCCTAGATAGATTCCCACACATCACAGTAAACTAGATCACGTGAAGAAACCAAGTAAAAACTCACGGATCAAAGAAAGACCTAAAAGCATCAAATAGAAAGAAAGAACGCAATGAGATAAAATATTGATCAAACTTTCCTTTGATTGATTGATATGATCAGGGCTTACAGTCACTCCATCAATGAGGACAATGCTCAATCCAAGAGCACGAAAATCACATCAAACATCAAGAACCCTAGCCTCCACCAAAGCTTTCCCTAAGAAATTAGGGTTTACTAAAATAGCAAAAAGTCGAAGCCGAGGTGCAGCCACCTCCTTCTCCTATTTATAGTGGAGGCTTAGACTTTCTAGATGTTTGATCCTATTGGGCTCCCGTTAAGGCCCAAAACAAACGGGACACATACGCACGCATTTTAAAGCGCTGTTTTTATCTCCTCTTGACCTAACTAGCTACACGTTGCGCCATCTAGCGCCTCGGATTAGCTAATAGATCACCCTTGTCCATCTTGCACCACGCTTGAGTACATTGATCTCACCCGACATCGTCGATCGTTCTGGACTTCAGCTCTCCAAGTCTAGCCCCGATCATCCTCGCCGTTGACCGTCATTGACCACCAAGCAACCTGCACAACAATAGACAAGTAAACCGAATTTGGGAACAAGTTCTTCACAACTTGACCCATGTTAGTCAAAACATGCATCATGCAACATATATGCCCTGAAACTCATGACTTTGACCTAACAATCGAATATCGTCACCTCAAGACCGACGATCGTGGTCGGTCTCGATCGCTTATTTCGGCCGGCCCGACCGCCACCTATGGGCCGGTCAGACCGCCAGCTGGGACTTAGCCATTTTTCCTCTCTGAAAAACCGAAACATACTGGAATTTTCAAACCAATAGAACTTTTGACTGGAGACTCCAAAAAATATGAGACCAAGTGCAATAGAATCCCCTCTCTTGCCTACATACTCTATTTTTGGCCCAGCTCAATTCTCACTTTCGGTAACTTGCCGGTCCGACTGCCACCAAGGCCGGTCGATCACCACTCGGCTGGTCGACCGATTCGCCTCGACAAAGATCGAACTTTGTCGAAAACACGTGAAACGACAAACCATAAACGCCATTGCTAATTGTCACATCATCCTAAAATCTGGAGTATATCCCCATGATATCCACAATCTCCCCCTTGATGAACACATTGGCAATAATCCAGAAAATGTAATTTGGAGGTTTGAAAAGTAAAATACTTTCGTTTTTACACAAATGCACAACTTGGTCCATAAGCAAGAAAAAGCAATGAAAATGACCAAGCTGGTATCAGAATAGCATAGGCAAGTGAGATAAGGCAAAAGAAATCATAAAAACTTTGATTTCCAGAAAAGAGTCAAAAATCTCACTCAAGGTCCATATGAAAAAACAATTGTTCAAATGACCTATTATCATTGTGAGGATTAACAAATGCAATTCAAGTTCAGAAGAATCAATAAGACAATAAGAATGCAATTCAAAAGCTCCCCCTCACTATGATCCTCAAATTTAAGAAACTTTCAAAATTTTCAATTTCTCCCCCTTTTTATAATTTTTATATATCTTCTCCCTCTTTGTACAATAATGATATATTTTATCCCCCCAATATTGGAATATCCATTTTCTCCCCCTATGTAGAACATTAACACATTTTAACACATCTTCTCCCCCTTTGACAATGGAATCATCAAGGAATCACGCCTTCCTCTCAACCAGAGATAACAAATGCAGAATGGAGAAGAAGCATAAGAAGGAGTATGCATGAAGTGCAATGGAGTGGCTACATTTTTGTATTTTTTCAATTTTGATTACAAGAAGCTTTGGAGATTACCCAAAAGAGTAAGCCAGCATTTCTAATATTGCACAAACAACATATCAAGCCTGACAGCACTAGCAAGATCATGATAAGACATATATACCAAAGCTAAACACGAAGGCTCAAAAGTAAAGCAATAGATTTGATCAATTTAAGCAAAGTTTCAAATTCAGCAAGTTCATCATCAGGGATCCTAAAGTGAAACTGGCCATGTCAAAATATCAAAGTGAGGTCAAAAATCTAACAAAAACCACATTAAGAGTCAACCAGGTCCTGTATTGAATCATTTTGCTCAAATTTCTCAAATGCCCATTTTTCAACATTTTTCTCATTTGCACTGAATATTGAAGTTGACTAATGATCTAACTTAGTGACAAGATCCTGGACAAGGAGCCATCCACAAACTCATCTTAAGCTTCGATCAGAAGTTGATTAAAGGCATATCTTAGTGAAGAAGATCCTGGACTAGGAGTTATCCACAAACTCTTCATAAGCTTCTACTAGGGCGATGAAAAAGCTCACATAAACTGTGATGGTACCAACTATGAAACAATCAAAATCTAATTTTTTTTGCAATATAAAAAACTATCACAAACGGTTCTGAACAAGAACCGTCTGTGATAATTATCACAGACGGTTCTTGTTCGAATCGCTCGGAAAATACACTATCACGCATAGCTTCAACAAGAACCGCTCAGGATACCTTTTTCATGACGGTTTGAAAACCGTCTGTGATGACCGCCTATTATCACGACATATAAATTCAAACGGTTCAAAAACCGCCTATAAAGATGGTTTAGAACCGCTCGTGATGAGGTTTTATGTAGTAGTATCCGGTCATCCCCTGCTTCTTCCCTCGCTAACCCCTTTCGCTTCTCTCCCGAAATCACGATAGAAACTCAAAACCAAGCCATGCATGTCATCCCACCGCGATCGTCATCGCACGACCAACCCATTTCTGCAACTCATTTTTTGCATGCATGACAGTTTGAGCGATTTCACGAAAGGAGAAAAGAAGTAACGGATAAAACATCTCAAGGTCCATTCTTTTCCCCAACTTCTACAACTAAAAATTAAAAATCGTAACAACGATGTTATACCGCAGTGATCGCTATCTCGAGAGCGTTATATTTTAGCAGCTTAGTTCACATGCGAGATCATTTGAGCGAAGTTGGAAAATTGAGAAAGAAATATGCTACTATTTATTCCTACCATTTCATTTCTCATTAGAGCACTCCCACAGCCATTTCACCTCACCACTATTTTATCTACCACAATCTCAGCCGAACCTCCTCTACAGTCATTTTAGCTCACTGCCATCTCTCTCTCTCTCTCTCTCTCTCTCTCTCTCTCTTTTTGTGCCCACAGCCGAAGCATCACCTCCCCATTTCCTTTTCTTCCCAGCAAAAATCCTCCCCAAGCTATCTTGCTTTCTTTCCAACTACACAGCCGAAGCAACTTCTAGTCAGAAGCAACTTTCTTGTACTAGTTCATTCCCGCACTTCTCTCGTTCCATTCTCCCCCGAAAACCAAAAATCGATCTACGCATGAGCATCTCATCCATATGTTTAGATTTCGCATGCAAGTTGGTTTGAATGTTTTGCCAGAGGAGAGAGGGAGCTGCCACGAAGAGACGCACTGTGTTATTCTGGTGCACAGTCTGGCTGTTGTGGCTACGGCTTGGTGCGGCACTAGGAGTGGCAGCAGCTCCCGACAGCCCAATGCACACGCGGCGCATGCATCCGGGAGGAGTTGCAGCGGCAGTGTAGCTCCAGCGGTGGCAGCCCTTTGGCGCGCAGCCGACGGCGTGGTGGCGCACTGGCGGACGAGCACAGAGGGGCACGGCCGGCAAGGGTGCGACGGCCAGCACGGCGGAGCGGCGCGGCGGAGCAGGATGCATGGAGCGGCAAAGGTGGTGGAGGCTGGACGGCGACATGGCCTAGCGTCAAGGCGGCTAGGCCGACCCTCCGCTCGGCAGTGTTTTCGCTGCCGGTTCAAAAAAAAATTTCGGACGCTGCCGATAGGCCCGGTTATCGCCGGTAACCGGGTTTTTTGGGTTTTTTTCGGCCGGAAATTTTGAAAACAGGTTTGAATTTTCACTATTTTTCGGTCAAAATTTTGCATCAGCAGCAGACAGAAACATATTATCATAATAAAAGAAACATAATCTCAAGTGCTCTACTTTCATGATGTCAAACAGGCCAATTATTACAGTCAATAAACAAAATAACTGACAACCTGCAGCTCCTATCAGTCAAGTTATTAGTTTATTACACGGCAAGCAAATGCACATGAAGCTATTATCTCAAAATAACCTTCCATCAACACACTCCTCCAGGCCTGCATGGAGTAAGGAGCAAATATGCTTTTGCAAAATTCGTACGTACTATGTATGAAAAGAAACATATCATCATTAATAACAAACTCTCATGTTTCGGACTAAAAGAAAGAAAGAAATAGATCATGTGCTCCAGGAATGCATGCTATATGCATCCCCCAGCAGTTATATAAGAGGCAATCATCCTGTGGTTACGAATCCAACAAAGAGTTTTGACAAAGAAGTTGGACGACATCAATTGGAAATGGACAGCAAACGGGCAATATACAGTTGGCAAGTTTGGCACATGCATACCGGAGCGGAGCACATGGCGATAAAGGGAGCTGCGGCTCGGCACATGCCGGTGCTTCCATCATGTACCCCATTGATGAACCCTAAGGTTTGATTTGTTGGCCCGATCTTTCGATGAGAACGATAAGTCCGGTAGGCGTCACTCAACTCTGACGATCCTGGCTATGAACACGCAAGGCTCTAAACCACGCAATCGCTGAACTGATCGACAAGTCGTTATCAACCATGCACGAAACGAATACCCGGTTGACCTGACCACGAAGGTCGATTCCTGCATACACCGAAGAAGCACGCAAGAACAAGATAAAGCAATCTGAAATTGCAAATAAAGATTGAAATATTAAAATTGGGATTTTGAAAAGCGGTATTATGGTTGGTCTAGTCGACACAAGCCAATACACGAAGTTGCAACAAGGCTAACTTTTAACTAAACAAAATCCAATGAAACTAGAGGGGTTGCGTCCTCCTTAAATAGGGGATGAGGAGCCACAAATCTAAAAGAAATAGAGGGGTGGGACTAAAGGCACGAATTACTGTTCACATGAACAGTAATCACGCCCCTAGGTGGGCCGGCGGCATATGGGCCAATTCCGGTACGATTACAAGGCCCAAATCGGCCCAAATTAGTGATATAACACCTTCTTTTGACGATTCCGAAGTCTACATAAGGAATTTGGAGGTGAGGCTGGATCCGTTGGAAAGATATCGTCGTTAGCTTTCCAACAAGCCCAAGAACACCCGAATCGGACTCCGCTTGCAAAAGTTATATCTATTTTAAGTTGGTGCTGTCAGCTGATTCCGAACTGATCGACCAAAATGTATCCAGCTTGAACTCCTGCTTGGCACATGTAGTAGCACCATGGCATGTACATATAGTACCATGGTATGTAGACGTAGCACCATGGCATGTAGACGTAGCTCGATCTAATTAGGTAATATGGCATTGCATTAGCCGAAAGTCCAATTGGAGAAGATGTTGGTGAAGTAAAGGAAGTAGAGGATGCAAAGGTCAAGAAAGTTGAAGCAGTGGTTGTATCCTTAGGGTCGATGTCCTCATCATCCTCCCTTTCTTGAATTTGAGTCGCCCTCGACTCATTGCTTTTCCCCAAGTCATCACTCTCCGCAAAAGATTAGTAGCAACAGAGGCAAAGAAACATGCACTTCTTCTAATGGACACCGAGATTCTTTGCAAATCATAGTATGACATTCAGATTCATGTTTTTCCATATCAATGCAATTAGATTTTGTAGCTAACATAACAGAGCTTTCAATTTAATTTCACTTGGAGCTATAATCTTATAATCATCTTTTGTGTTCTCCGCATTTGTTCTCTCTTATCTTTCTAATTCATCCTGTAATATGGCAAAGGAGACATTGGAAGTAAAGTGATTTTTCTTTCTTTATATGTGAAAGTATAATGATTAGATCTACCATGATGTTCAAGATATCTATCATATTGTCAAGGTCTACCTAATAATAATGAGCATGCTTGCATAGGTACGACATCACAATCAACATAGTCATGATATGATCCAATAGAAAATGTACGCGACAAGTTTAGTCACCTTCAACTTACCATAAGAATTCAGCCATTGAATGTAGTAAGGATGAGGGTGTGGTGTTGTGGTCAAGCCAAGCTTCTCGACCATGTCTATGCTAGCAAGGTTGTTGCAACTTCCGCCATCAATGATGACTCTACATGAACGCTCCTTGATGACTAACTTGGTTTGAAACAAAATATGACGTTGATTTTGTTCAAAAAGCTCCATTTGGGCACTTAGCACACGCCGACAACTAAGCTTTGGTACATGTCGAGGCCTCATGGCTTATATGTTCTTCCTCGCCATCACCGCATTGTTAGTTGCAACTAAAACTTGTTCTTCCTCAATATCGCTAGTCAAGTGTACTCACCATTGTCCTTAATAAGTAAAGCTCACGACTTGGGCAATCACGCATCAAGTGCCCAAATTCTTTGCAACGTGACATTGTACATCTCTAGATCGCCTGTCGAGGCAACTCGACGAAACACTTTTTGTAGGGATTTGTACCTCTGTTGATTTGCATGCATTAGGGACAAGCACAGGAGTGGAAGGGGTAGAAGGGGGCACACGACTTGAGAAGGGTGCCACGTGTTGTTGCCGACTTGGTCGACTGCAAAAGATCCTCCAAAATTTGCCCTAGGGCTAGACCTGTCGACCTCAGACTTCTCTTTCAAATTTTGCAAGCAAGATGGAATAAACGAGTGATAGAATTGTATTCTTTATAATCAAGTATGTCCCGAATTTCTCAGCTTTAAACCTCCTAAAAATCTAGCCATCTTAGCATCTTCAGTTTCATCTAAACCACAACGCAATAAATCAGTTTGCAATTCTTGATAATAATCCTCTACAGAGCTACTACCTTGTCTTAAACGTTGTAATTTATTCAAAGAAATCACGAGAATAATATGAAGGTACAAATCTATGTCTCATTGCTCTTTTCAAAGCATTCCATGTTCTAGGTATGTCCCGATGAGTACGACCATATTCACTCCACCAAATAGATGCAAAATCGTAAAACTCACTAGTAGCAATCTAACTTTCTTATCTTCAGGAATTCATGACAAGTAAATTTTTGTTCTACGGTAAGCTCCCATGTGAGATAAGCATCGTGGATCATATTTTCCAAAGAAAAGAAGGCATAGTGAATTTAATTTTACCAAATGCATTATTATGGTCACGCACTCACGCTGATTTTGTCCCATACCTTGACGATTATGACGGTTTACGATAGTTACGATCATTGTACATATTGACTCCATCTGCTTCAGACGCAGTTGTAATTGTTCACATCTTCTTCCACCTCATCGCCCAAGAGCCGACCGCAGTGGTGTGCGGCACGTAGGAGGTGGTGTGCGCGAGCAGAGGTGGTGCGCAAGCAGTAGGAGGGTCCTCCACTCTTGGCTCATGATCATGGGTCCCGTTGTCGCTAGTGGTCGACGCCGAGGAGCGCAACGCGTGTGGAGCGCCACGAGATTGTCATTGATCTTATCCAAGGCATCGCGAACACTCTCACCGAGCGAGTGCTCAATGTGCCGCACGAGCTCTCTCGCGCGAGGTGTGAAAGATCCTCACCAAGATGCCCCAAAGAGTGGTCGTTATTGTCTACACCATGTGTAGATCCATGTGATCCCGCCATTGTTAGTAGAAAACAAAGAACCAATCACGCAGTATATGTCCCTATGAACTACTAGATTCGAGTTTCACAAGTCGCCACACTCAAGCTTATACCCGCCTACTTACCAGCCTACCAATGCAAAGAAGGAAGTGGTACAACCGTGGTCGGTTCGTGATACTCTCACTTGTGATCACCTAACGATTGCAGGAACCAGCACCGCGAAGTTAGTAGGAAGTGGAGCTCTAAGGCTAGTATGTAGCAAAGGAATAGCAATTATTCAATTCAGCATGCAAAGTTAAAAAGCAGCTCAAAGTACTAGTCACAAGTGCCGATCCTAGTCTAATCAAAGTTTAGCTAATCAAAGCCCCACTAAGAGATGTGTATGTACGCACACGCAAAGATAAATGTGACTTGATGTAAGCAATGGAAAACCTTACAACAAGTGCTAGGAGAGACGCTAACCAACTACTCAAACTTCTTTGTAGGGCACAAGATGGTTCACACGATGTAGAGCACAAAAGCGGAATAACGTGCAAACAGAACATCCCTTTAGTTTAAGCAAAACAATAGTTAGTCTCAAGAGATGAAAAGCAAAGTTTTATATGGCTTATATATACTGCTTGAAAGGTTTCGATGAGATCTACAACTTTGCAGCTTGAGACGAACCCCAAATTCTGAAGGGAAGACTAAAAGAAACGGCAAAACCAAACCGAAAACTTGTGACGCGAATTCGAGCGAAAATGACCGATTTTGGGTTCCCTGGAGGAGACTTTTGCATTAAGTGGAAAGTATGTGCCTCGTTGTTAGATTTCCAACGAGTCCAAGAACGCCCAAATCGGACACCATATGCAAAAGTTATGCCCGTTTTATCAAGGTCTCTAAACGGAATCGATTTCGGCCGAAACCGACTCGGTTTCAATCTTTAAATTGCTATATCTTTTGATTCCGTGGGCTAATAATGCTGAAATTTTTGTGCCAGCTTGTGGCTATATGTAGAAGGGTTCCACCAATTTTCACTGGTTTTGGTGTAAGATTGTTTTTTCTTTTTTTCTACCACGGCTTTTGTTTTGTGTGGCGCCTCTTTCTCCGTCTATTTTTTTGCCACTCTAGGGTTTTCAACAAGTCGCGAATACAAAGAAAGTGTTCTCTTTTTTTGGTGCAGATTAGAGGAGTTCTAACCCACGAATTTTTTTGTTTTAGATGCAAAACTAAGAACCCTAAAAGAACGATTGCTTACGCAAAGGAAAAACACGAGAAGCAATCTAGACAACGACCAACTAGACAATAACTAGAACTAAAGATCAAGAACTAGACACGATAATGTAACTAAATATTCAACAAGCAAACTGAAAAGAAAAAATTGCAAAGGCTCAAAGGGCTTGGTATGGATGATAGATGCGAATTTTTTTCTTTTGGCAATTTTCTGGACTCTAGGAATGAAAAACGAATCTACTACTAGAAAACAGAAACTCTCACCAAGAACTCAGAGCTCGATACCACTTGATGAACCCTAAGGTTTGATTTGTTGGCCCGATCTTCGATGAGAACGATAAGTCCGGAGGCGCCGCCAACTCGACGATCCTGTTTATGAACACGCAAGGCTCGAAACCACGCAATCGCTGAACTGATCGACAAGTCGTTATCAACCATGCACGAAATGAATACCCGATTGACCTGACCACGAAGGTCGATTCCTGCATACACCGAAGAAGCACGCAAGAACAAGATAAAGCAATCTGAAATTGCAAATAAAGATTGAAATATTAAAATTGGGATTTCGGAAAAGCGGTATTATGGTTGGTCTAGTCGACACAAGCCAATACACGGTTGCAACAAGGCTAACTTTAACTAAACAAAATCCAAGGAAACTAGAGGGGTGCGCCTCCTTAAATAGGGGATGAGGAGCCACAAATCTAAAAGAAATAGAGGGTGGGACTAAAGGCATGAATTACTGTTCACATGAACAGTAATCACGCTCCTGTGGGTCATGCATATGGGCCAATTCCGGTACGATTACAAGGCCCAAATCGGTCCAAATTAGTGATATAGCACCTTATTTTGACGATTCCGAAGTCTACAGAAGGAATTTGGAGGTAAGGCTGGATCCGTTGGAAAGATATCATCGTTAGCTTTCCAACAAGCCCAAGAACACCCGAATCGGACTCCGTTTGTAAAAGTTATATCTGTTTTAAGTTGGTGCTGTGAGGCTGATTCCGAACCGATCCACCAAAATGTATCCAAATTTTGAACTCCTGCTACATGTAGTAGCACCATGGCATGTACACATAGTACCATGGTATGTAGACGTAGCACCATGACATGTAGACGTAGCTCGATCTAATTGGGTAATATAGCATTGCATTAGCCGAAAGTCCAATTGGAGAAGATGTTGGTGAAGTAAAGGAAGTAGAGGATGCAGTGCAGCAGGTTGAAGCAGTGGTTGTATCCTTAGGGTCGATGTCCTCATCACCCATGCTATGATTTCTCTATGTATATGTGGTATCTATGGGCAATCTGACTAGGTAAATTGAACCATATTGAAGAATTTGTTAAATAGGATGGGCCATTATGTATGCTTTTGTGGATATCATGGGGATATACTCCAGATCTTATGATGATGTGACAATTGGCAAATGGCATTAATGGTTTGTCGATTCACGTATTTTTGGCACCGCATAAGATCGTCAGGGCCTTAATCGGTCCGACCGCCAGGTATGGCGGTCGACCGTCCAAGATCGGTTTGATCGGCCCTAGCGGCGGTCGGACCGGCAATGTCAGAAAGTGGTAGATTGAGCTGGGCCAAAAATAGAGTGTGTAGGCAAGAGAGGAGATTTTATTGCACTTGGTCCCATAATTTTTAGAGTCTCTAGTCAAAAGTTCTATTAGTTTGAAAATTCCAGTAGGTTTCGGTTTTCTAGAGAGGAAAATGGCTAAGTCCTAACTGGCGGTCTGACCGGCCCATAGGTGACGGTCAGACCGGCCAGGGTGGGCGGTCAGACCGGCCCTAGGGGCGGTCTGACAAGTTTCCACTTGGTTCGTCGCCCGTCGTGGCGGCGATATTCGATTGTTAGGTCAAAGTCATGAGTTTCAGGGTATATATGTTGCATGATGCATGTTTTGACTAACATGGGTCAAGTTGTGAAGAAATTGTTACCAAATTCGGTTTACTTGTCTATTTTTATGCAGGTTGCTTGGTGGTCAACGACGGTCAACGGCGAGGATGATCGGGACTAGGCTTGGAGAGCTGAGGTCCAGAATGATCGACGATGTCGGGTGAGGTCAATGTATTCAAGCGTGGTGCAAGATGGATAAGGGTGACCTATTGGCTAATCCGAGACGCAAGATGGCGCAAGGTGTAGCTAGTTAGGTTAAGGGAGTTAAAACCGCGCATTAAGATGCGTGCGTAAGTGTCCCATTTGTTTTGGGCCTTAATGGGAGCCCAATTAAGTTAAACTTCTAGAAGGTCTAAGCCTCCACTATAAATAGGAGAGGAGGTGGCGATCTTCTCTTCGCCTCATTTGCTATTTTTTGTAAACCCTAATTTTCTTAGGAGAGCTTTTGTAGAGGCTAGGGTTCTTTATAGTTTGATGTGATTTTCGTGCTTTGATTGAGCATTGTCCTCCATTGATGGAGAGGCTTTAAGCTCAGATCATATCAATCAATCAAAGGAAAGTTTGATCAATGTTTTGTCTCATTGCGCTTCTTTCTCTATATTTGATGATTTTGAGTCTTTCTTTGATCAGTGAGTTTTTGATTGAATTCTTCACGTGATCTAGGTTGCTGTGACGTGTGGGAACCTATCTAGGATCATCTTGATCATCAAACGAGCAAGATCTTGAATCAAGTTTTCGTTTTGACCCAGTTTTGAACCCTTCTTCAATTAAACGGAAAAGGATCTTTATTCCTCCAATAATTATCACAATCTTCGATTGGAATAGCTTCCTGATATTATAGAGAAGGTGTGTTCCAAGTTTCATCAAGTTTGGAGTTGTAGATCAAAAGTTTCATCTATTTGCAACTTCGTCATCGGGATGTTGATCTCTTCGAGGCTCGCGGTCGATCGCCAAGATCACCGGCCGATCGGCAGACATCGGTCCGACCGCCTTGAGCGTTGGTTCGACCCAGAGTGCACCGAGATTTCTTATCTTGTGTTTGATCTTTTGTAGTATTGCTTAGAGGTTTTTATTGGATTCAATATTAGTCTTCCGCTATGCTGATATACTGATCTTCATAGCTTCCATAGCTACTGGAGTGAAATTTGTGTTGAATCCATTATTTATGAAAAAGTGGGTGTGCTCCTATTCACCGCCCTCTAGTCGCCTTTTCGGTCCAACAGCTTCATTTCCAAGTTAGTTGCATCATATTACATATAACTAATAGATATATAATACCAAATACCTGATGGCTAGTACAAGCTGGAGAGGTCCTTCTTCTTAGCAAGCCTCGATGGACGAGAACCATGATCTGCGTCCTGTGTTGCATGTGTGAAGTGATCCTCATTGCTAAATCGAAGTGGCAGGTTAATAGCTGCAAATTTAAAACAAGAGTGCATTAGCAATATGTTGAACTCAGTTTGAAAGACACAAAAGTAACACAAGTACCTTGAGACTCGGCTTGCACGCATTCTCCCTTGCCATCCGCCCGTCGTCATCATCACCACTATCATCTTCGGAGAATCGCTACCTTGAGACTCAAAGATAATCAATGCTATCTAAGGAGTATCTGTGTCGCCATCACTTCTCACAATTTCCTCCTCTCCGTCCACCACCTCCTTCTTTCCTTTCTTCTTCTTTTGCTTACTTGTACAAGTAGGATGTTTCCTCTTGAAGCCCACAAGTTGATGGGCTTGTCGAGAACAACATCACTAGATTTTTCAACTCGCACTTCATCAATCACGACCTTAGAAGGTTTGGAAGGAACAACTCCTTCATCCACATTGGGCTCATTCTCACTAATAGATATGTTCAACCAATCCATGATTGGGTTTTCATTGTCAAAAAGTGCACTTCCATCAAGATTCCATAAGCATCTAGCTCTATCTCTGGCCGGTCCTCCTCCATTTGTTGGATGCGAAGCTTCAAATTGTAGTAGACATAGACTAATTTGTGCAGCTTGGCATAATTGA
Organism: Hsuehochloa calcarea; assembly: GCA_036346395.1. Classification (NCBI taxonomy): domain Eukaryota; kingdom Viridiplantae; phylum Streptophyta; class Magnoliopsida; order Poales; family Poaceae; genus Hsuehochloa; species Hsuehochloa calcarea. The sequence goes on along the minus strand of CM070593.1, from coordinate 3,083,833 downwards.
GACGATTTCTTACTTTTGTATGAATCAACGCAAACGTGCTCCAATTACGCCGCACCCACTTGAAGACACACATTGTGATACAATACACAATGCATATTTTTGCAAAACTTTCACATATCCTCCGTAAGTCCTCCACCACGTAGTGCAACAAATAGCACATTTGTATTTCAGGATCATTCAAGCACAATAGAAGTAATGTGGATTAGTGCTCACTTACTTGGAGTCATGCGTATTGCTGCAATCCGTGTTGTAGCACTATCAAACATCCCTCTGTGAGCACGAAACATCTCAAATTCAGCAAGTGCCTCAACTGCTTCTTCCGGGGAGTCGGCAATCCTCTTTACTGTCAACGTGAGTTCCTTCATATATGCTGAGTTATCACTTAATCCATATTTGTAGTTGCTCCTGTGATCAAGAAGACAGTCGCATTGCATCAATGTATGAAATCACCAAGCATAGTTTGTAAATATAAAACTTCATGATAAAGGAGTGTATGTCATGTTACCTGCATACATGAGTGTGTTCTTACAAAGATATTAGATCCTCCTCTTAACCACACCCGTGAACCTCTTCAAATCTTCTGGACTCTCCTCAAAAAGAGCTTCGAACTCAGCATAGCATTCAACATGGTTGGCATAAAACTAGATATTGTTCCTTTCTTTTGTTGATCGTCGAATTGCAACACACCATAGATTGGCTTCACCGCATCTATCACCCACTTGAATCATTCCACCAAGTTCGCTAGTTAGATACTGTCTCAGTAGTCATAGTCCGGATCGTCAGCCCATTCACTGTTCTTCCACTCCTCCAATACAACCCATTGTCGAAACTTGTCTTTCCTATCCCAGAAACTCTCCAAGAAGATGAATACACTCCCAAACCTCGTGGCACTGGGTCCGACCAACTCTCCAAAATCTTCGCTTCATCTCTCGCATGCAACCTTCCATGATTGTAGAAGAATCTACTAATCCTCTTGGCGCATGGACTACTCACAATTTCATCAAACGACATATCTCCTTGAGCATCAAACACGGTGTGGGCAGCACATGGCTGCCAGACAATGTGGGGGTACTCCTACATGATATGCAAGTATGCTTTCTTGTAGTTTGAGCCATTGTCCGTGATAATCTGGACAATCGACTCATGCCCAATCTCGTATACAATCACCTCTTTGATCCCATCATACAAAAAATCAGCATTCTAAATTTGACTGGTTGCATTGATGGACTTGTGGAAGAACATGCACCCATTGCAGTAAACCATGAAGTTGATGATGTTCATTGAGGTAGGTCCTGTCCAAAAATCGCACATGGTAGTAACACCAAATTTGGCCCAGTCCTTTTTGAATTGCTCCACATACTTTTCTAACTCATCAAAGTTGCCTTGTAGGTAGCATCCATCAATTTCAGACCCTTTAGGGATGTGAGCACCTTTACCAAGCTGCTGAGTTAACTTCATTGCATCTCTGAAGTACGGACAGTCGGCTTTCTTTCCCGGAATGTCATTGGCATGAAACCACTTTGCCAAGCTCTGCTAATGTCCTCGTTAGCTGTCTTGTTGAACATTGTGTCCACACGAGCCTGCACGGCTGTTCTACTACATGATAATTTTGGATCATAGACTCTACCAGTAGCATTGCAAAACATCATACCAATTCGGCCACTATTACCAGCACAACTAGCAGCACCACTGCCACTGCCACTACCACTTGCACTGCCATGATTTATTGTGCCACTCCTCTCCAGTCCCTGGCGAAAGTGTAGATCCCTCATTGAAGCAGCCAATGACATTTGCATTTCGTCGTCATCATCATCATCAACTGGTGCACGCTGATCCACCGCTTGCATAAGCTCATCCTCGATTCGAAGTTTACGCCCTTTGCATCTCTTCTCTTTTGTTTGCCTTTCCTTATGGCTGCCCTCATTGCATCTCGAACATCCGCGGCACAACATTGCGAACATAACATTGCTCGATATGCGCCTAGGTGCTCCCTCAGCCGAGTCGCACCTCCACCTTTCTTCATCCAATAGCAATATCTAAACTTGGACCTAGCACCAACTCTCAGGCCATGATTCTAGACATTCTCAATGTTTCTATCATCTACAATTCCTGCAATCAGAAACTATCAATGAGGATGAACCTTGTAGTACAGTGCACTAAAAAGTTAAATGAATCATTGCAGAGTACATACTAATGCACTAAAAAGTTTAATCATATTGAATCAAGAGTAAATCAAATGCAATCTTCAGAGCATGGATACACGCCATCAGAAAAAGATGATGTACTCGGTGCCTATAACGTTCTAGGCATGAATGGTGGATCGTCACTTCATCTAGTTTACTTAGTTGATGACAAGCTTTCAAATGTTGCTATTTCGTATCCAACTGGAAATGCAAGGTTTAACAGCTTTAAATGCCCGATTATTCCATAGCATTTTGTAACTGCCAAATTTCCTTGTATCTTAGAGAAATTTATTGATTTTTGCCATAGTTGATTCAGAAGCCATTTATGTGACACGATTGAGATAAGTACAAATCAAATTTCTTGGTAGTAACGCCCACTGACAGATAGGATCACACTGTTAGTCCATTGAATTTTGTTTTATTTCACTTTACAAATGTATAAATCGAGAATATTAAGAATTACTCTCCTGAGATTCAATTTCAGTAACACAAGTTATTTTTAGGACTGACATCCATCCAAAGGGAACTCAATAGGAAATTGACAAGAAGGAAGCAATTGCATTAAGATATAAGACAATAAACTGGCATGGTGGTCTCCAACTTTTGAAAAAAACTGGAATGATTTTTCCAAAACAACATGTGCAAGTACTTCATCAGATTCAAAGCATACTCAGATTCACACTTCACACTAGGGAATAATCGATCAACACAAGTTTTCAGTGGATCGATTTATCTAAATCACCTGCTGCGGTAGTCTTCGTCTTCGTTGCGGCACTCCCATCAGTGCCGCCCCGCCTGCCACCACCCCCATCGCACATCGCCACTGCTCGCCACCATCCCCGGCATTCCCACCAGCGACCGGGTTGCTGCCACGACCGTCCATGCCCGAGCCCAACTGGAGAAGAGAGGAGCCCCGTGAGAGGAAGAAGACAACAGATAGGGACTAGGGAGAGGAGGCATGGAGATGGAGGTCACCTCACGGAGGCTGGAGTCACCGCCGAAGCCGCCGCCGCTGAAGCCCCTCGCGTCTTCGCCTCAGGAGCTGGAAATCTCGGTCTCTTAGATGAGCGTGAGACGCCGAAATCGCCGCTGCCAAAGCTGGAGAGGATCTTGCTGCAAGCCTTCGCCCCTCGCGTCCTCGCGGCAGGCCTTCGCCCCAATCACCCCTCACGTCCTCGTCGCAGGAGGCAGCAACCGAAAACGCATTAGCGGCCAGCGGATTGAGAATTAGGGCGAGCGAGTGAAGGAGAAAGAAGGGCAGCTGCACCGCTCGGGTGGGCTGGTCTGGAAATTCAAAGTGGGCCAAAAAATTCGCTCGGTAATGTATATTACCGCTCCCAGCCAGTAATCCCGATTTTCGACGGTTACCGCCGAAATTTTGGCGAAATTTTTTCCATGACGCTCGGTGGGCGGTGAAGTGCCTAAGCGAGGGCGTATGCCCAAGTAAGGCAAGGTGTTTGCAGGGGACACGGCGCATCGACCGGTGGTGGCTAAGCTCGGGCGGCCAAGGCGAGGAGGCATGGCGGTGGAACTACTGACACGGACGCGCTTCGAGGGAAAGCAACGACGACAACGGCGTGGCGCATGCGGCGCAACAAGATGCGGTTAGACGCAGATGTGGACACATAAGAGAAGCTGAGCGTGGCACGGCAGCTGGTCGGCGACGACTACAGCGGATGCGAAACCGAGGAGACGTTGTACGGTGGTAGTCGCACACCTAGCGCGTGCGACGGTAAAATCTTTAGTTAAAGCGCGTTACCGCGTTTATATTAATTAGTGGTCCTTGTTGCATACTCATCCTATTAAGTATGGCATTTTATATTTTCATGCATGTTTAAGTGTATTTAGCAAATGGATAATTAAATTGAGTGAGAAAAAGTATTTAATAGCACCTCAATACAACAAACTCCTTTGGATAAAATATATGGACAGTAGGGAGAAGATTAGTTGGCATAGTAGTAGGATCTTTTGTTAAGTTTTCAGCAGAGAAGGTAATGAGAGTGCGTGTAGGAGCATCAGTAAGCTTCAGTCATTTCGAGCGCCAGTAATTGGAAAATTTGTGTTGGATTAAATGGCTATTAGAGATTAAATTAATAGGGAGCAAGCTAACCTGAAAGACCAGAATTGAAATTGATTTATCAAAGTAAGATAGTGAACCTCATTTCAGATAAGTGAATAGTTATCAAGGTAGTTAGTAGGCCAATTCTTATTAGTAAAATGGCTAATAAATTAAAAGGGTGATTAGAGGAAGAGTAGTAAGCAAAAACCTTGTTAATTGCAAAGATCCGTAAGTAAATCTCTTAGTGACTAACGTTTAATATTTCAATTCAAAGGAGTAGTTGGCTATGTAACAGTAAGCCCTAGGCCTTGGTTGTATCAAAAGAAGCATTAGGTCATTGGAGAATTATCTTGAAGTTAAAAGAATTACTTTTACACTAGAAATTGAATTAAACTTCAAAATTTCATAAAAAATCATTCTAGCTCCTTATGGGGTGATTCAATTTTTATTGATGATAACTTTTTAATCTCTTCCATACCATATAAAATTTATCTCCGTCACAACTCCATAAAAGTGTGCAAAATAATTAGTTTTGGATGAACAGTTACCAAAGTCTTTTTTATTTTCTCCAACGAAATCGCTTAGGGCATAATCATCACATACAAACTCCAAATCAAATAATTTTTTTAAAATTCATCTAAAATCATAATCTACCTTATGTATTAATTTTATAATTTTTGGAAACATTTGGAAATTTGGTGTTTATTCGATGTTTTCGCTTTGTCGATACATATCATTAGATGACAATGATTTAGGAGTGCAACGTGATGATCATCTCTCTATGTATCTCTATCTCCCGACGCCAGAGTGAAAGAGGGATGGGGACCCCTGTAATTCTTTCCAATACCGGTGCCTTGGCGTCCGCATGGCCGCCGTCCAAGCACCACCTCGTCGTCTCCTTCTCCGATGAATTGCAACCCCTATCCTCCTTTGACATCTACTCGTTCGTCCGAGATATCCCGGTGAGGATATCCCGACTACTTATGAGGTCGCTATGAAGCAAGAGCTACATTTCTCAAACAACAAGTGCAATTGTTTCTTAACAAGTTTCTTTGTATTTTACGTGAGAATTGGACACTACGTAAAAGCAATACTTTGTGCGATCTTAGGTTCGACAAGCTTATAGTCTTTGGAACCGAGAGGAGGTGGATCCAAAGCAATAGAGCAAAGATAAGGAGGAGGGTAACCATATTTGTTGCCTAGTGATGAAGAACAAGAAGGTCAAAGCGGTTGGGAAGGAGAAAGTCAAGCACCCATGCACGATCAAGGAGGAAAGAAGCCCGTGATGGGAGAGCAAAAGGAAGAATGTAGCGCCCGCTTTTCTGAGTTTTTGAAAATTTTAAAAGAGAACCATTTGTTTCTATTCACAAAAGCTTAATTTGGAAATTTCAAATCCATTTGCGCTTTAATATGAGTTAATCAAACCTCAATTAAATTAAAGTTGGTTTAATTGAGTTTTCTTGAATTTAAAATCAAAACTTATTATTTTAAGAATTTTCTTGGATTTATTGATTTTAGAAATTGATTTTCCTTTTTCCTGAAATTAAAAATTAATTTATTTGCAAAATAAAAAGAAAATTTAAAGTTAAAAGTATTTTTATTAAGTCTAGAATAATTCAAGGAATTTCGTGAATTTTTCTAGAATTTTGGAGTCTATTTGCTATTTTCTAAATTGCCTTTTATTTATTTGAATTTCTGAATCAAAATGAATTTAAAATCTCTTTTCTCGTAGTGGCGAAACCTAGCCGGCCCACCATCGCTTCCGCCCCGCCCATTTCATGCCGCCTCGCCCGCCGCTGCCCGCTCATGCTCCGCCACCGCTTGGATCCTCATCGTGTGGCTCTCGCTTGCGCGTCGCCCTTGCTCTTGGCCGTTGATCAAGATCCGCCGCATCCGCCGCCGCGCTTCTTTTCTTCGCGATCGTCCGACGCCATCGCGACGGCTCGCACGCTTCGCGCTTCTTCCTCTTCTCACCGTCCGATCAAAATCGGACGGCGCCCGCTTGTCTCCTCGCGCGCCTCTTCTCCTCCCCACCGTCCGTCAAATCGGACGGCTTCTCTTCGCCGCGTCTCGCTCGCCCCACCGTCCGACGAATCGGACGGCTCCGCCATCGTCTCGCGATCGCCATGAATCCGCCGCCGCCAATCCGCGCCGCGAATCTCGCCGTCCGCTGCCTCGCCGCCGCCTCCGCCCGCGTCCGCTGCCGTGCCGTCCCATCTCGCCTCCTCGCGTCGCCACGCCGCGCCCATCCGCCGCCGGTGGCCTCGCTATAAAGCCGCTGCTCGTCTCCGCGTTCTCTCTCCTCTCTCTCGCCTCGGCTCGCCTCGCGCCGCCTGCTGCCACCGCCCTCCCCTCTTCTCCCTCGCCGCCGCGCCGTCTCCCACAACTCGGCCGCCGCCGCCCCTCTCTCTCTCTCTCTCTCTCTCTCTCTCGACCATGCCCGCGAAGGTGGCCGCGCCCAAGCGTCGGCCGGCCATGGCCGACACTTCGATGTGGCGATGTGCGTGGTCGCCACGTAGCGCCAAGTGTGCGCTGCGCAATCGTGACGCCAAAGTCCGATTTTCAGTTGAAAATAATTCCGAAAATCCGAAAAACCCTAAATCTATCATTTTATGTGATTTTTAACTTCTTTTGGCTATAACTTTCACATCCGAACTCCGTTTTGGGTGATCCAAATTTCTAAATTCATATAAATTCATCCTCTTTCATTTGGTACTGGTTTTGTAATTTTGGAGTTCATTTGGTGCTGTTTTATTTATTTGTTGCTATTCTCGCGTGTAGATTCCTGCGTTTAAGATTTCTTCGACCCGACGATCAAGACCCTCTCCTCACAACGAAGGCAAGTCGTAGGCCTTTGACCATGTTGAACCCATTTTACAAATGTATATTGTATTAAATTATCATGCATGGCTAGTTTTATTAAAAATGGTTTTGGGAATAGATAATTACCAAATTGCCATTATGCCTCCTTGATAAATTAAAAATGAAATGTCTCCTTGAATGACATATATCCTTGGACACCTTAGGATGGTTAATACTAGTTGGACATAATTGTATACCAACTTGGGAGCGATATTGCTTAGACATGCTCTAGTTACCATGCGGTACTTTCGATCACATGTTCAATGATTATTGAAATTTGACTAATGGAACTATGGAACAGTGGTGTGAGGCCACTTTTATTAAAGATGTTGTGCCATGGCGTGGTTTGCCATTTGGTCGGTATGAACAAAAATGATTTATGCTCGGGCTTGAGGTAGGAAGCTAGAGTGGGTGTGTGATGCACATTGGGTTGTGGTAGACTTGTCTCGAGCGACCAACTAAGGACTTAACTTTGCAAGTCATTGATCCGGGTCACCTCGTGCAACCACAAGTCCGGTATGGGACTGACTGGCCAATTAATTAGGAAAGTTTTGAGTCGGTTACTTGTGGTCGTTTATTGGCGCAAGAGGGGCGTGATGGCGAAACCTTAGCGGGCGTAACCGAGGCAAAATGGAACTTTGTAAAGGCCTTGTGGTAATCACTTAGTCGCACACCCTAAGTGTGTCGACGGACATTACAAGTGATTTATCTCTTGTGGGTAAAGTCGCACAACCTCTGCAGAGTGTCAAAATCTATTCAATAGCCGTGTCCTGTTACGGACATGCCCGGTGATTTCGCGCAGGGGTAGTATTTTCAAAAATGTGGTTTGGTTCGATGGAAACGCTTGGTTGAATGGTTGGGAAGTGAACGGATGTTCACCGCTTGATTCAAAAGAACTTGGTTATCTAGGTATTATTCTTTTAAAATCTCGCTTTGCAATCTAATTATTGTATTAATCTGTTAAACTTGCTTTACGCAAATTAACCATAAAGCCATCCTTGTTTAAGCCCGCATGAATACTATGTGCATACATTTCTCTACGACTTGCTGAGTACTTTATGTACTCACGGCTTTATGCCCTTTGTTGATCAGTCCCAGCAGAAGAACCAGGAAATGTTGAGTTCTATGAAGAAGGCTACTTCGAAGACTTTGCGAACTAGGTCACGCCCTCCACTGATTGCTGTGGGCATGTCGATTGGGCTCCACGTATTTTGAGATTTCCGCGGCCAGATACTCTGTTGTTGCTAAGCCCTGTGTGGCGACTTTTGTAAGAACCTTGACCATAAGGTCTTTGTTGTTTTAATTAATATTACTTTGTCTGCTTCATTAGTTCGTTGTTGAATGGTTATGATTACATCATTGTTGTAACTGTGCAAGCTAGCTACTGATCATGGGACTAGCTTGGTATGCACAGAGGGTCTCGGGGTTGTGTGACACCCGGGGTCCCGACAAGAGATGGTATCGAGCCATATCGATCATGGGACGAACCTTTAGTTAGATTGGTCATCTTAGTCAAAAATTCAAAATATATTTTCTAAATCAAACCAAGCAATTAACTTGACTAGATATTCCTCTCTCGTCTTATTCTGTTCTTTCTTACCTTGTTCTATTCTTTTCTTCTCATCTTACCCTCTTTATATCATTCTTGAGTTCTTTTATCTTATCTTTTCTGAAACTTGGTTTTCCAAATTTAAATTGACTCCCTCATCTCTGGATTATCCCTAGGATCGAGCCCTTCAAGATCAAGCAATGGAAGCTTTGGAGGCTCAGGGTCCGCCGTCTGTTCCAAGTTGACCCTCCGTAAAGATTAGATTGGTAGTTGCCCTCCCTAGTTTTAGTATCGCTTAGTCCGCGTAATAGTGCTTTTGTGCTTAAGTGTCTCTTTCTTGTTGATAGCTTTCCGGCTATCCGTTCGTTGGGTTAAACCAACTTTGTCCGCCTTAGGTTGATCCATCTATCTCCCTTGTTTCTCGCTCATCCCCGTGCTTTTCCCTCTCACCTATTGTGCTTTCTCCCTCTCATCTTTGAAACCTGTGAAGAATTTTTGCAAAGTGGATCAAACCCGTAAGTCCCTTGGAAGCTACTCTTGCTGGAGATAACCAAGGTGTTTTGATGCCAACTTAGGTAGCTTTGGAGAATCTTTGATAAGACTGATTTTGAGTTTAACCGAGTATATGCAAGAAGTTATTGTGGATACCAGAGTATGATAATGGGTATGCCTTGATTATAAATGGTTTAAAGAGTAGCATATTGGTGGATTATATAAATCGTGGAGTAAAGTGATCAGAAAGGAAAATCTTGATTAATCTTGAAGGATAAAAGAATCGGAAGTGTTGATTTGATTATTAGGAGAAGTTGTATTTAAATTGAATCTTGAGCTGGTTATAATGTCGGTTGGATATTTGGAATTGAGAAATTGTGCAGAAGAGGCACAGAGTAGAATGCGAAGAGAATTGGATTTTTCATGTCGATTGATGATGTTAATTTTGGGAGAATTGGTTGGATCTTGGTTGGATTGTAGAAATGCATGATTACTAGATTGTAGAATTAAATTATTATTGACATGAGATTTTGGAAGATTGGATTATAGAAAAGTATCTTGGATGAATTACAGAAATGGATCTTGATTGGATTATGGAAATATGATTGTGGAATTTGGGTTATAGAAATCGATTTGCTAGATGATGGATTACCAGAATATATTATGATTGGATTTGGATTAAAGGATTACCTGATTGTTAAGGATTTGGATTATATGATCGCCAATTCTTGACGATGATTGTGGTGGATTATGTTGAATCAAGAAGAATGGAATTAATTGAGTTTGTTGGTCACATTGGATTCAATTGGATGTGGTTGAATAGAGAAATTGAGATTTGAAGAGAAATTTTTGTTAGATTATAGAGATATGTCTTGATCGGATTATAGAATTGCGCAATTGTGGAGATTGGATTATGCAAACAGATGATTGTTGGATATTGGAATTTATGATTGACGGATATATTACTGATATCGGAGTTGGTCCAAAATAATTGTTGGATTGATGAATATCTACAGGTATTGGAGTTGGACTGAATAAATGTTGGATAAATGGTGATACAATAATTGGCGGATTAAATTTGAATTTGGGATGGCAAGCAGCCCTTTGGAAGGTTCTAAAATTGAGATATTGGACTGGTATAAAGAAATTCTGAGGGTTGCAATTGATAAATTTGCTTGAGGAAATTTAGTGGATAATGTTGTGGATTTAGTCAATAATTTTGGAGGAAGCAATTGCGTGAATATAACCTTTGGAAGAATTTTGTTTCAAAAAGGATAAAAAGAATTTAGCGTGATCTTGGAGTTTATCCGATCGGAAGAGGCGACTATGGCCACTAGATTTCATGGATTTAGGCAGAAAAGGAATCTTGCGATCAAAGTGGTGAATTTGCTGGATTATTTAAAACTTATGCCAAAGAAGGATGTGTGAATCATGTTGGTGTATTGAGAATGTGATTAAATGATTGGATTGTAATTGGGTGACCTTATGACATGCTGGATTGGTAGATTTCGATAATAATGAGCATTGGATTCAGCAATTTGGAAGATAAGTTTGATAGCTTCTTAGTTGGCACCCCAGAACATAGTTGTAAACCCGCAGTTTGGCATCAGTTTCCCATAATGGAGCTACCACTGCAGCTGTCAGAGATGTGCCACACGTTCAGTTGAGCCGCAATAGAAGGATTCTACAAGATAGCAAGACCCCTCACTCAGCTGTTGAAGAAAGAAAAGAAATTTGCTTGGACAACAGATTGTGAGCAAAGTTTTCAAGAGTTGAAGAAGCGTTTGACAACAGCTCCGGTGTTGATTTTGCCAGATGTTCAGAAGGATTTTGAGATTTTCTGTGATGCATCCCGGCAAGGACTTGGTTGTGTCCGGATGCAAGAAAGGAAGGTAGTAGCCTATGCTTCCCGTCAATTGAGGCCTCATGAAGTGAATTACCCCACTCATGACTTGGAATTAGCTGCCGTTGTGCATGCTCTAAAGATGTGGCGTCATTACCTTATTGGTAATCGCTGTGAAGTCTACACGGACCATTAGAGCTTGAAGTACATTTTCACTCAGGCTGATCTTAACATGAGGCAAAGAAGATAGTTAGAGTTGATCAGGGATTATGATATTGAAATCCATTACCACCCAGGCAAAGCTAATGTTGTGGCAGATGCCTTGAGTAGAAAAGTCTACTGCAATACACTGTCGATCAAGGAAAATCAGCCAGCCCTTCAGGAAGAATTCCAGAAGCTCAAGTTAGAGTTGGTTGAAGAAGGTTACCTAGCTGCCTTAGAAGTTCAACCCACTTTGCGGAATCAGATCAAGGAAGCTCAAGTTGAAGATGCCAATATTAAGGAAATTAAGAGCAACATGAAGAAAGGTAAAGCCCTGAGATTTTCAGAAGATGAGCAAGGCACCATTTGGTTTGACAAGCGAATCTGTGTTCCAGATCTGAAAGAGCTTAAGCAGCTGTTACTCAAGGAAGCCCATGAAACTTTGTATTCCATTCACCCTGGAAGCACAAAGATGTACCAAGACCTTAAAGAAATGTATTGGTGGCTGTCGGCGCCCCGGGTGTCACACAACCCCGAGACCCTCTGTGCATACCAAGCTAGTCCCATGATCGTAGCTAGCTTGCACAGCAAACAATGATGCATTCATAACCATTCAACAACGAACTAATGAAGCGCATAAAGTAATATTATTTAAAACAACGAAGACCTTATGGTCAAGGTTCTTACAAAAGTCGCCTCACAGGGCTTAGCAACAACAGAGTATCCGCAAATGAAATCTCAAAATACGTGGAGCCCAATCGACATGCCCACAGCAATCGAGTGGTGGACGTGACCTAGTTCGCGAAATCTTCAAAGTAGCCTTCTTCAGAGAACTCAACATTTCTGATTCTTCTGGGGACCGATCAACAAAGGGCATAAAGCCGTGAGTCCATAAAGTACTCAAAGAAGTCGTAGAGAAATGTATGCACATAGTATTCATGTCGCTTAAGCAAGGATGGCTTTATGGTTAATTTGCGTAAAGCAAGTTTAACAAGAATACAATAATTAGATGGCAAAGCGTGATTTCAAAAGAATAATACATAGATAACCAAGTTCTTTTGAATCAAACAAAGGAACATCCCGCTCACTTCCCAACCATTCCAACCAAACGCTTCCAACGAACCAAACCACATTTTTGAAAATACTACCCTTGCGCGAAATCACTGTGCATGTCCGTAATCGGGACACGGCTATTCGAATAGATTTTGACACTCGCAGAGGTTGTACACCTTTACCCACAAGAGATAAATCACTTGCAATGTCCGTCGACACACTTCCGAGGGTGTGCGACTAAGTGACTATCACAAGGCCTTTACAAAGTTCCATTTTGCCTCGGTTCGCGCCGCTAAGGTTTCGCCATCACACCCCCTCTTGCGCCATTAAACCACCACAATGTAACCGACTCAAAACTTCCCTAATTAGTTGGCCAGGTCCGTCCCATACCGGACTTGTGGTTGCACGAGGTGGCCCAGATCAATGACTTGCAAAGTTAAGTCCTTAGTTGGCTGCTCAGACAAGTCTACCACAACCCAATGTGCATCACACACCCACTCTAGCTCCCTACCTCAAGCCCGAGCATAAATCATTTTTGTTCATACCCCACCAAATGGCAATCCTCGCCATGGCACAACATCTTTTAATAAAAGTGGCCTCACACCACTGCTCCATAGTTCCATTAGTCAAATTTCATTAATCATTGAACATGTGATCGAAAGTACCGGGTAACTAGAGCATGTCTAAGCAATAATACGCCCCCAAGTTGGTATACAATTATGTCCAACTAGTATTAACCATCCTAAGGTGTCCAAGGGTACATGTCATTCAAGGAGACATTTCATTTTCAATTTATCAAGGAGGCATAATGGCAATTTGGTAATTATCTACTCCCAAAACCATTTTTAATAAAACTAGCCATGCATGATAATTTAAAACAATATACATTTATAAAATGGGTTCAACATGGTCAAAGGCCTACGACTTGCCTTCGCTGACGAGGAGCGGTCTTGCTGTCGGTCGAAGAATCAATTCGAAACGCCAGAATCTACACGTGCGAAAAGAGCCAAATAAATACAATAAATCCAATAAAATCCAAAAATTACAAAATTAGTAGCGAAAGGAAGGGGCTAAATTTAGATGAATTTAGAGCCAAGAATCAATGGAATCCGATTTCGTATGAAGGAGAACGTCTATGCGGAAGTTTCCTTCACATGAAATATAGAAAATCCACATAGATGAATAGTGCGGACTGAGTTAAAAATTATGCCACCAGCGAGGGAAAGAGAGGGACGGCTGGCGAACTAGCAAAATGGAATCCCGGGAGCGAGGCGGACCCAATGGTGGTGGTCGCGTCGCCGGCGGAGGTCCGGTGTAACGGCGGCGCGCAAAACAGTGCATAAGGAGTAGTGGCGCCGGTGACCCGATGATGTTTTGGAGTAAAGGAAGGTAGCACAACATAGAGTATCGCGAGACGGCTAACGGCAGGACGATATCACCGGGGATCAAAGACGACGCCGAACGACGACGTATATGCGGTTCGCCGCCATGAACATTTTAGTCGCGCAAAAAGAGAGCGGCGAAACCCAGGGATTGGAAGAGGAAGCCGAGGAGCACGCGGCGATGTAGTCGGCTCGTGAAATGGATGGCCGAGGAGGGAGAACCAAGGGAGAGAAGTTTTGTTGTTTCTCTTTTTTTTTACGTGCATGTGTTTGCATGTGCTTAGTTTTCATGCAAGAGTGCATGAGCATGAGTATGTGTATGGCGTGCACATCAGTAGCCACTTTAACTAGCCATGCACTGGAGGTGAGGAGAGGGAGCTCATGCTGGCCAAGACATGGACATGCCCGGAGCCGCCACGAGGGAGGGCAACACAATGGGCGAGCCGCCGATTTTTTTTGTAAGCTACAACACACACCGCAGGAAAGAAGAGCACGGGGAGCCATGGGCGACGACTCAGCGACGCGGTCTTTATGGCCGATAGCAAGGGGCGGCGGCGGCCAACGATCGGACGGGAGCAGCAGGAACCGCAGACGGATCGGTGGGGCACTGGAGCGGAAAGAAGAAATGGACTGACGGTAGTGCTCTACCGCCAAGCTTGGGTGGAGAAGATAGAAAGGAGTAGAGGAAGCAGCACTAGGAGGGAGGAGCATGAGGGGAAACCGGTGCTGGCTGCTCAGCTTTGTTTGCACTGGAGGGAGGAGCAACGCAGGAGGGAGCTGCACAAGAGCTAGCTGAGGGCACAGGAGGGAGAGGGAGGGGAGAGAGAGAAAGCCGCTGCTCTCAGCTGGGGAACCTGGAGGAAGAAGGGAGCAGAAGCAGTGAGGGGCGGCAAGATGAAGTCGCGACGGCGAGGGAGGCCGGACCGGGAAGAAGTCTGAGGGGACGGTTGGCGCAACAGCACGAGGGACCTCTTGGAGGCTCAAGAATGGGGAAAAGAATGGGAGAACTTGCTACTGTTTTTGGAGAAGCAAATGAGGTGGTGGAAGAAGAGAGGGAAGGAAGTGGAGGGGCTGCTGCTTGCTGGAGGAGCTTCGGCTCGGGCTTGTTCTGGTGTGGGAGGAAGAGCTTGTCACGTTAAATGAGGGAGGAAGAGGAGCGGGAGGCACGGGAGGAGCAGGACAAGGGATGGGGCTCGGGGCTCTAGGCAAGCAGCGCTGTGGCATGGGCGGCAAAGCGTGGCATGGGTGGCAAAGAAGAAGATGGGGCCCGGAAAACAGAGCAAAGAAAGAAGAATCTCACGGAAGAACAAAGAGTGGAGAGAGAAGGTAAAAGAAAATGAAAATCCGAACTCAAATCCAAAAATTCAAGAAAATTTTAGAAAATAACTTGGGACTTTAATAGACCAAATAAAATAGTTTTGCATTTTTCTGAAAATTATTTTAGCCATTTAAAATATTTTTCCTTCTGAAATTCAATTTAAGATTTAAATTAAACCGAGAAAATCCAAATGGTCATTTTTATTTTTAAAGCTTCAAAATAGACCACCAATTTAAATTAAATAGTTTAAATTAAATTTTACAACAAATAAAGTAATTTTTGGGCTGACCAAAAAGAAATAAAATGCATCAAGTTGCAAGAAACAACACCGACTTGAATAAAATCCAAAACACAGAAAATCCAATAAACTCATTTTGAATTTAAGTAAGGTTTGATTTAATCGTTTAAAATGCTTTTGCTTTGGAAATTAAATTTTAAGCTCCACATAAAAATCAAGGAAATGAAAATAGTTTATTTTGTTTTAAAAGCTTTAAAATAACTCTAAAACAAAAGCAAACTGAAAAGGAATAAAAAGAACTCCACGGGAAAACAACCGGATGAAGGGGGAAAAATACCAGATAAAATTAGAAAATCAAATCAGACAATATTTATTTAATTGAAGTTTGACTAATTCAAACTGAACCTTTTTTTTTTAAGGTCCCAAATAAGCTTTTAGTAACAAAAACAAATGGTTATTTTTGAAATGGAAAATTTTTCAAAAACTCTCAAAAATTGGGATGTTACAACCCTACCCCACTTAAACGGAATCTCGACCCCGAGATTCGGAGAGACTAGGAAGAAAGGCCGGGACACTCGGCTCTTAGCTTCAGGTCGCTTCCTTCTTTGTGTGATTGCTTTATTGCTCTTTGCAGGCGTTATGGTCTTGCTCCACGTATAGCGTTCAACTTCTTCGAATTTTCTACTTGGATACCCCTGGTTGGCGAGATCCTTCCTTTATTCGGCTTTCTTCAGATGTAACGGTTCTTCTGGTAGCTTGAGGCATCCCTTTCATTGCAGCACAACGGAACGCGTTGCACACCTCTAACAGCTGCAGTGGTAGCTTCATCTTCGTAGACTGACCCAAACTGCTGGATCATAACCATGTACTGGAGTGCCAGCTAGAAAGCTATCAAACTTTATCTTCCAAATCGCTGGATCCAATGCTCATTATTATCGAAATCCACCATTCCAGCATAACATAAAGTCACCCAATTATAATCCAATCATTTAATCGATCTCACATTCTATCAATACACCAACATGATTCACAAATCCTTCTTTGGCATAAGTTTTAAATAATCCAATGGATTCACCACTTTGACCGCATGATTTCTTTTCCGCACGAATCCACAAAATCCATTAGCAATAAGCACATCTTCTAATCCGATAAACTCCAACATCACGCCAAATTATTTATTTCTTTTTTTTTGAACAAAATTCTTCCAAAGATTATAATCACGCATTTGCTTCCTCCAAAATTCTTGACTAAATCCACAACATTATCCACTAAATTTTCTCAAGCATATTTTTCAATTGCACCCTCATAATTCCTTTATATAAATTCAATATCTTTACGACAGATCCCTCCAAAGAGACTGCTTGATTTCCCTAAATGCAAATTTAATCCACCAAATTATTGTATCACCATTTATCCAACATTTATTCAGTTCAACTCCAATACCTGAAGATATTCATCAATCCAACAATTATTTTGGACCAACTCCGATATCAGTAATATATCCGTCAATCATAAATTCCAATATCCAACAATCATCTGTTTGCATAATCCAGTATCCAACAATTGCACAATTCTATAATCCGATCAAGACATATCTCTATAATCCAACAAAATTTCTTTTCAAATCCCAATTTCCTTATTCAACCACATCCAATTGAATCCAATGCGACCAATATACTCAATTCATTTCATATAATTTTTGTTTCAGCCTAATCCACCAAAATTAACATCATGAATTGGTAATCCTATGATCCCAATCGTCAACAATCTTATAATCATTTAATCCAAATCCAATCGTAATATATTTCTGTAATCCAACGTACAACAATTTTATTTCTCTAATCAAATCATGATCGATTTCTATAATTCATCAGGATATATTTCTATCTTCTATCATCCAGCAATTATATTTCTATAACCCAAGCAAGATCTATTTCTATAACCCATCCAGAATATTTTCCTATAATCTAAGCTTCAATAATCTCATATCAATAATAATTTAATTCTACAAACTAGTAATCATGTATTTCTACAATCCAACCGAGATCCAACCAATTCTTCCAAAATTAACATCATAAATGGATATGAAAAATCCAATTATCTTCGCATTCTACTCTGTGCCTCTCCTGCACAATTTCTCAATCCCAAATATCCAACCGACATTATAACCAGCTCAAGATTCAATTTAAATACAACTTCTCCAATAATCAAATCAGTACTTCAGATTCTTTTATCCTTCATGATTAATCAAGATTTTCCTCCCTGAGCACTTTACTCCACGATTTATATAATCCATCAATATGCTACTCTTTAAACCATTTACAATCAAGGCATACCCATTATCATACTCTGGTATCCACAATAACTTCTTGCATATATCAGGTTAAATCTCAAAATCGGCCTTATCGAAGATTCTCCAAAGCTACCTATGTTGGCATCAAAACACATTGGTTATCTCCAGCAAGAGTAGCTTCCAAGGGACTTACGGGTTTGAACCATTTTGCAATAATTCTTCACAGGTTTCATAGATGAGAGGGAGAAAGCACAATAGGTGAGAGGGAAAAGCATAATAGACGAGAGAGAACAAGGGAGAAAGACAGAAGCATCCTAACTGGGGAAATGTCGGTTAAACCCAAAGAATGAAATAGCCGAAGAGCTATTAAGAGGCAATAAAAATACGACACTCAAGCAAAAAGGTGCTATTACGCCGGCTAATCGTTACTAAAACTAAGGAGGGCCTCAACCGATCTAAGTTATATGGAGGGTTGACTTGGAACAACCAGCAGATCTTGATCTTCCAGGGCTTCTCTTGATTGATCTTGAAGGGCTCGATCCTAGGGATAATCCAGAGATGAGGGAGTCAATTTAAATTTGGAAAACCAAGTTTCAGAAAAGATAAGATAAAAGAACTCAAGAATGATATAAGAGGGTAAGATGATAAGAAAAGAATAGAACAAGGTGAGAAAGAACAGAATAAGATGAGAGAAGAATATCTAGTCAAGTTAATTGCTGGGTTTGATTTAGAAAATATCTTTTGAATTTTTGACTAAAACGACCAATCTAACTAAAGGCTACGTCCTACAGTCGATATGGCTCTGATACCATCTCTTGTCGGCGCCCCGGGTGTCACACAACCCCGAGACCCTCTGTGCATACCAAGCTAGTCCCATGATCAGTAGCTAGCTTGCACGGCTTGTAACAATGATGCATTCATAACCATTCAACAACGAACTAATGAAGGCATAAAGTAATATTATTTAAAACAACGAAGACCTTATGGTCAAGGTTCTTACAAAAGTCGCCTCACAGGGCTTAGCAACAACAGAGTATCTGGCAGCGGAAATCTCAAAATACGTGGAGCCCAATCGACATGCCCACAGGCAATCGAGTGGTGGACGTGACCTAGTTCGCGAAATCTTCAAAGTAGCCTTCTTCGTAGAACTCAACATTTCCTGATTCTTCTGCTGGGACTGATCAACAAAGGGCATAAAGCCGTGAGTACATAAAGTACTCAGCAAGTCGTAGAGAAATGTATGCACATAGTATTCATGTCAGGCTTAAGCAAGGATGGCTTTATGGTTAATTTGCAGAAAGCAAGTTTAACAGTAAATACAATAATTAGATGGCAAAGCAGGATTTCAAAAGAATAATACATAGATAACCAAGTTCTTTTGAATCAAACAGTGAACATCCCGTTCACTTCCCAACCATTCCAACCAAACGTTTCCAACGAACCAAACCACATTTTTGAAAATACTACCCCTTGCGCGAAATCACCAGGCATGTCCGTAACCGGGGACACGGCTATTCGAATAGATTTTGACACTCTGCAGAGGTTGTATGCGCTTTACCCACAAGAGATAAATCACTTGTAATGTCCGTCTGACACACTTCCGAGGGTGTGCGACTAAGTGACTATCACAAGGCCTTTACAAAGTTCCATTTTGCCTCGGTTCTGCCCGCTAAGGTTTCGCCATCACAGCCCCCTCTTGCGCCATTAAACCACCACAACAGAACCGACTCAAAACTTCCCTAATTAGTTGGCCAGGTCCGTCCCATACCGGACTTGTGGTTGCACGAGGTGGCCCAGATCAATGACTTGCAAAGTTAAGTCCTTAGTTGGCTGCTCAGACAAGTCTACCACAACCCAATGTGCATCACACACCCACTCTAGCTCCCTACCTCAAGCCCGAGCATAAATCATTTTTGTTCATACCCGACCAAATGGCAATCCCTGCCATGGCACAACATCTTTTAATAAAAGCGGCCTCACACCACTGTTCCATAGTTCCATTAGTCAAATTTCATTAATCATTGAACATGTGATCGAAAGTACCGCGGGTAACTAGAGCATGTCTAAGCAATAATACGCTCCCAAGTTGGTATACAATTATGTCCAACTAGTATTAACCATCCTAAGGTGTCCAAGGGTACATGTCATTCAAGGAGACATTTCATTTTCAATTTATCAAGGAGGCATAATGGCAATTTGGTAATTATCTACTCCCAAAACCATTTTTAATAAAACTAGCCATGCATGATAATTTAAAACAATATACATTTATAAAATGGGTTCAACATGGTCAAAGGCCTACGACTTGCCTTCGCTGACGAGGAGCGGATCTTCGGTTGCCGGGTCGAAGAATCAATTCGAAACGCCAGAATCTACACGTGCGAAAAGAGCCAAATAAATACAATAAATCCAATAAAATCCAAAAATTACAAAATTAGTAGCGAAAGGAAGGGGCTAAATTTAGATGAATTTAGAGCCAAGAATCAATGGAATCCGATTTCGTATGAAGGAGAACGTCTATGCGGAAGTTTCCTTCACATGAAATATAGAAAATCCACATAGATGAATAGTGCGGACTGAGTTAAAAATTATGCCACCAGCGAGGGAAAGAGAGGGACGGCTGGCGAACTAGCAAAATGGAATCCCGGGAGCGAGGCGGACCCAATGGTGGTGGTCGCGTCGCCGGCAGAGGTCCGGTGTAACGGCGGCGCGCAAAACAGTGCATAAGGAGTAGTGGCGCCGGTGACCCGATGATGTTTTGGAGTAAAGGAAGGTAGCACAACATAGAGTATCGCGAGACGAAGCTAACGGCAGTGACGATATCACCGGGGGATCAAAGACGACGCCGGAAACGACGACAGATATGTTTCGCCGCCATGAACATTTTTAGTCGCGGCAAAAAGAGAGCGGCGAAACCCAGGGATTGGAAGAGGAAGCCGAGGAGCACGCGGCGATGTAGTCGGCTCGTGAAATGGATGGCCGAGGAGGGAGAACCAAGGGAGAGAAGTTTTGTTGTTTCTCTTTTTTTTTACGTGCATGTGTTTGCATGTGCTTAGTTTTCATGCAAGAGTGCATGAGCATGAGTATGTGTATGGCGTGCACATCAGTAGCCACTTTAACTAGCCATGCACTGGAGGTGAGGAGAGGGAGCTCATGCTGGCCAAGACATGGACATGCCCGGGAGCTGCCGGCTGAGGGAGGGCAACACAATGGGCGAGCTGCTGCTGATTTTTTTGTAAGCTACAACACACACTGCAGGGAAAGAAGAGCACGGGGGGGAGCCATGGGCGACGACCAGCGGCACGGTGCTGCATGGCCGATAGCAGGGGCGACGGCCAGCCAATGGCGGACGGGAGCAGCAGGAACCGCAAGACGGATCGGTGGCATTACTGGAGCGGAAAGAAGAAATGGACTGATCGGTAGTGCTCGGCTGCTGCTGAAGCTTGGGTGGAGAAGATAGAAAGGAGTAGAGGAAGCAGCACTAGGAGGGAGGAGCATGAGGGGAAACCGGTGCTGGCTGCTCAGCTTTGTTTGCACTGGAGGGAGGAGCAACGCAGGAGGGAGCTGCACAAGAGCTAGCTGAGGGCACAGGAGGGGAGAGGGAGGGGGGAAGAGAGAAAGCTGCTGCTCGGCAGTGGGGAAACTGGAGGAAGAAGGGAGCAGCAGCAGGTGAGGGGCTGCAAGATGAAGTCATGACGGCGAGGGAGGCCGGACCGGGGAAGAAGTCACGAGGGGACGGTTGGCGCAATAAAGCGAGGGGGACCCACTGGAGGCTCAAGAATGGGGAAAAGAATGGGAGAACTTACTCTGCTTTTGGAGAAGCAAATGAGGTGGTGGAAGAAGAGAGGAAGGAAGTGGAGGGGTCTTGCTTCTGTCGGAGGAGCTTCGGCTCGGGCTTGTTCTGGTGTGGGAGGAAGAGCTTGCTGCTGGTTAAATGAGGGAGGGAAGAGGGAGCGGGAGGCACGGGAGGAGCAGGACAAGGGATGGGGGCTCGGGGCTCTAGGCAGCAGGCGCCAGGGCATGGGCGGCAGGTGCCAGGGCATGGGGTGGCAAAGAAGAGATGGGGCGGCCGAAAAAGCAGCAAAGAAGAAAGAATCTCACGGGAAGAACAGTAGCTGGAGAGAGAAGGTAAAAGAAAATGAAAATCCGGGAAATCCGAAAATCCAAAAATTCAAGAAAATTTTAGAAAATAACTTGGGACTTTAATAAACCAAATAAAATAGTTTTGCATTTTTCTGAAAATTATTTTAGCCATTTAAAATATTTTTCCTTCTGAAATTCAATTTAAGATTTAAATTAAACCGAGAAAATCCAAATGGTCATTTTTATTTTTAAAGCTTCAAAATAGACCACCAATTTAAATTAAATAGTTTAAATTAAATTTTACAACAAATAAAGTAATTTTTGGGCTGACCAAAAAGAAATAAAACAGACCGGGTTGCAAGAAACAACACCGACTTGAATAAAATCCAAAACACAGAAAATCCAATAAACTCATTTTGAATTTAAGTAAGGTTTGATTTAATCGTTTAAAATGCTTTTGCTTTGGAAATTAAATTTTAAGCTCCACATAAAAATCAAGGAAATGAAAATAGTTTATTTTGTTTTAAAAGCTTTAAAATAACTCTAAAACAAAAGCAAACTGAAAAGGAATAAAAAGAACTCCACGGGAAAACAACCGGATGAAGGGGGAAAAATACCAGATAAAATTAGAAAATCAAACCAGACAATATTTATTTAATTGAAGTTTGACTAATTCAAACTGAACCTTTTTTTTTAAGGTCCCAAATAAGCTTTTAGTAACAAAAACAAATGGTTATTTTTGAAATGGAAAATTTTTCAAAAACTCTCAAAAATTGGGATGTTACAGTGGCCTAGCATGAAGCGTGAGATTGCCGAGTATGTAGCTCAGTGTGATGTCTGTCAGCGAGTAAAAGCTGAGCATCAAAGACCTGCTGGACTCCTGCAACCCTTGAAAGTGCCTGAATGGAAATGGGAAGAAATTGGCATGGATTTTATCACTGGTTTGCCAAGGACAAGGTCAGGATATGATTCTATCTGGGTAATTGTGGATCGTCTAACCAAAGTTGCTTACTTTCTCCTACCAAGACTACTTACTCGGTGATAGATCGCGGTTGTACATGGCAAAGATAGTGTGCCAAGATGGAGTGCCAAGAAGATCGTGTCGATCGAGGATCCCATTCACCTCAAGATTTTGGCGAAGTTGCACATGTTTTGGGTACTAATCTAAATTTCAAGATGACTTATCATCCCAGATTTGATGGATGCATGTAAAGAGTAAATCAAATCCTAGAAGATATGTTAAGGGCTTGTGCCTTAGCAAATCGAACGATTGGGATCAAATGCTACCTTATGCGTAGTTTTCTTATAACAACAAGCACAGTCAAGCCTCCAGTGTCTCCATTTGAAGCTCTTTACTAAGAAATTGCGTAACACCCTTGTATTGGAACGAAGTAGGCGAAAGACAAGTGTTTGGGCGGATATTTTGGAAAAAGCCAAGAGCAAGTTCGATCAATCGAGAAAGGTCAAAACAAGATGCACTGTGCGAGAGAGTTATGCCGATAACCGTCGCCGAGATCTAGCTTCTGCACCGGGTGATCTTGTGTACCTGAAGGTGTCGCCTCTCAAAGGGATGCGTCGTTTCCGAGTAAGTGGAAAGCTTGCACCAAGGTACATCGGACCTTTCCCAGTTCTAGCCCGAAGAGGAGAAGTCGCTACAGCTTGGACCTCCCACCTCGGTATCGGATGTGCATAATGTCTTCCGCGTGTCACAACTGAAGGAGTGTTGCGTGTGCCCGAAGAGCAGATGCCCATGGAAGCAATTGCCTTGCAGGAAGACCTCACCTACAAGGAGCATCCCATCAAGATTTTGGAAGTAGCAGAGCGAGTGACAAGAAGCAAGATCATCCGTTTCTGCAAGGTCCAGTGGAGCAATCACACCGAAGAAGAAGCCACTTGGGAACGAGAAGATGACTTGAAGGCTGAATTTCCCAACCTATTCTCTAGTCAGCCTGAATCTCGGGGTCGAGATTCCCTTTAAGAGGGGTAGGTTTGTAGCGTCCCGTTTTTCGGAGTTTTTGAAAATTTTAAAAGAGAACCATTTGTTTCTATTCGTCAAAAGCTTAATTTGGAAATTTCAGAAATCCATTTGCAGTTTAATATGAGTTAATCAAACCTCAATTAAATTAAAGTTGGTTTAATTGAGTTTTCTTGAATTTAAAATCAAAACTTATTATTTTAAGAATTTTCTTGGATTTATTGGATTTTAGAAATTGATTTTCCTTTTTCCCGAAATTAAAAATTAATTTATTTGCAAAATAAAAAGAAAATTTAAAGTTAAAAGTATTTTTATTAAGTCTAGAATAATTCAAGGAATTTCTGTGAATTTTTCTAGAATTTTTGGAGTCTATTTGCTATTTTCTAAATTGCCTTTTTATTTATTTGAATTTCTGAAATCAAAAATGAATTTAAAATCTCTTTTCTGTGCGTGGGCCGAAACCCTAGCCGCCCACCATCGCTTCGCCTCCGCCCATTTCCATGACCCGCCTCGCCTCCGTGGCCCGCTCAAGGCTCTCGCCTCACTTGGATCCTCATCGTGTGGTTTCTCGCCGCTGCGTCGCCCTTGCTCTTGGCCGTTGGATCAAGATCCGGCGCATCCGCTCACCGCGCCCCTTTTCTTGCGATCGTCTGATCGCCATCGCTGCGGCTCGCATCGCTCGCGCCTTCCTCTTCTCACCGTCCGACAAAATCGGACGGCGCCGCTTGTCTCCTCGCGCGCGCTCTTCTCCTCCCCACCGTCCGATCAAAATCGGACGGCTCTCTCGCTCGCTGTCTCCCTCGCTCCCCACCGTCCGATCGAATCGGACGGCTCCCATCATCGTCTCGCAAGCGCTTCGCCGCGAATCCATGCCGCCGCGAATCCAGCCGCCACAATCCGCGCCGTCCGTCGCCTCGCCGCGCCTCCGCCGCGTCGCTGCCGTGCCGCCCCATCCCGCCTCCTCCGCGTCGCCACGCCGCGCCCATCCAGCGCCGCCGTGGTTTTGCTATAAAGCCGCTGTTCGTCTCCGCGTTCTCTCTCCTCTCTCTCGCCTCGGCTCGCCTTGCGCCGCCGTCTCCGTTCGCCACCGCCCCTCCTCTTCTCCCTCACCGCCGCCGTCTCCCCAACTCCGGCCGCCGCCGCCACGTCCCTCTCTCTCTCTCTCTCTCTCTCTCCACCCTGGCCGGCCGAAGTGGCCATGCCGTCGTGGCAGGTCGGCCGGCGTCGGCGCCTGGCGGCGTGGCGACCGGTTGTCAGGTTGCCACGTAGCGCGCACGTGTGCGCTAGCGCAACCGCTGACGTCAAAGTCCGATTTTTCAGTTGAAAAATAATTCCGAAAATCCGAAAAACCCTAAATCTATCATTTTATGTGATTTTTAACTTCTTTTGGCTATAACTTTCACATCCGAACTCCGTTTTGGGTGATCCAAATTTCTAAATTCATATAAATTCATCCTCTTTCATTTGGTACTGGTTTTGTAATTTTTGGAGTTCATTTGGCACTGTTTTATTTATTTGTTGCTATTCTCGCACGTGTAGATTCCGCGTTTGGAAGATTTCTTGACCGACGATCAAGACCCTCTCCTCAATCAACGAAGGCAAGTCGTAGGCCTTTGACCATGTTGAACCCATTTTACAAATGTATATTGTATTAAATTATCATGCATGGCTAGTTTTATTAAAAATGGTTTTGGGAATAGATAATTACCAAATTGCCATTATGCCTCCTTGATAAATTAAAAATGAAATGTCTCCTTGAATGACATATATCCTTGGACACCTTAGGATGGTTAATACTAGTTGGACATAATTGTATACCAACTTGGGAGCGTATTATTGCTTAGACATGCTCTAGTTACCCATGTACTTTCGATCACATGTTCAATGATTATTGAAATTTGACTAATGGAACTATGGAGCAGTGGTGTGAGGCCACTTTTATTAAAAGATGTTGTGGCATGGCGGGTTTGCCATTTGGTCGGGTATGAACAAAAATGATTTATGCTCGGGCTTGAGGTAGGAAGCTAGAGTGGGTGTGTGATGCACATTGGGTTGTGGTAGACTTATGCGAGCGACCAACTAAGGACTTAACTTTGCAAGTCATTGATCCGGGTCACCTCGTGCAACCACAAGTCCGGTATGGGACGGACTGGCCAATTAATTAGGAAAGTTTTGAGTCGGTTCATTGTGGTACATTTATTGGCGCAAGAGGGGGCATGATGGCGAAACCTTAGCGGGCAGAACCGAGGCAAAATGGAACTTTGTAAAGGCCTTGTGGTAATCACTTAGTCGCACACCCTAAGTGTGTCGACGGACATTACAAGTGATTTATCTCTTGTGGGTAAAGCTGTACAACCTCTGCAGAGTGTCAAAAATCTATTCGAATAGCCGTGTCCCCGGTTACGGACATGCCTGGTGATTTCGCGCAAGGGGTAGTATTTTCAAAAATGTGGTTTGGTTCGATGGAAACGTTTGGTTGGAATGGTTGGGAAGTGAACGGGATGTTCACTGTTTGATTCAAAAGAACTTGGTTATCTAGGTATTATTCTTTTAAAATCCTGCTTTGCAATCTAATTATTGTATTAACTGTTAAACTTGCTTTCTGCAAATTAACCATAAAGCCATCCTTGTTTAAGCCTGGCATGAATACTATGTGCATACATTTCTCTACGACTTGCTGAGTACTTTATGTACTCACGGCTTTATGCCCTTTGTTGATCAGTCCCAGCAGAAGAACCAGGAAATGTTGAGTTCTATGAAGAAGGCTACTTTGAAGACTTTGCGAACTAGGTCACGTCCTCCACTCGATTGCCTGTGGGCATGTCGATTGGGCTCCACGTATTTTGAGATTTCCGCTGCCAGATACTCTGTTGTTGCTAAGCCCGGTGAGGCGACTTTTGTAAGAACCTTGACCATAAGGTCTTTGCTGTTTTAATTAATATTACTTTGTCTGCTTCATTAGTTCGTTGTTGAATGGTTATGATTACATCATTGTTGTAACTGTGCAAGCTAGCTACTGATCATGGGACTAGCTTGGTATGCACAGAGGGTCTCGGGGTTGTGTGACACCCGGGGTCCCGACAAAGAAGCCCAAGAACTTAAAGCTCAAGTTTTGGATAAGATTTTCAAGCCCAATTAATATCTCCCACAAGCCCAACCAAAATCAAATTCGGATTCGGAATCAACTCAGAATCAAATTCGGATTCGGAATCAGCATTAAATTCAGATTCGGAATCAGCAGGGCAGTCCAGAGTAAAACGGTCATAACTTTCACAAACGGAGTCCGATTTGGGTGTTCTTAGGCTTGTTGGAAATATAACTTCAAGTCCGATCCAATGGATCCTCCCTCACTCCGAAATTCTTCGGGCATCAAAATATATGACTGAAACAATATGACGGTTGTAAAATTAGAGTTTCCTTTTTGTTTTAGATTGAGTCAGAATTGGAGTAGGAGTTCTAATTCCGAATTAGAGTAGGAGTAGGGCCTCTTGGCCAGCCATGAGGAGGAGAAGGGGCACTATATATTGAGGGTTAGACCCCCATTGTAACCTCAGACCAGTTTATGCATAAGAATAGAAACATAGCTATTGCTTGTTCTTTCGAAACCAGAGTTCATGCGAGGACTTTGAGAGGGAACTAGGCGATCATTGGTTCATTCTGCAATTCAAGGTCAAGCCGTCGTTCCATTGGGAATTGGGGACTTGGCGATCGTCGTTCGTGGTCTCGCGACGATCAACTATCCGGTGTGTTTTGGGCGTATTCTGAAGAGTTGAGGGTTCGTGCATTGGCACGAGTGTTCAGCTAGCGACATCGTCTACTTCACATCATTTATCCACGGTTCGTCACCAAGAAGATCGGGCATCCCCCGTATCATATAGTATCAGAGCCAGGTTTACTCGGTGAGAGCTATTTTACCCTTAGTTTAGATTCATTTTTCTATCCTATAGCCCATTAAACCGAAAATTGCAACACAAAAATTACAAACCCTAGTTTCAATCTGTTATTTCTTGTGAGTTTTGTTAGGTTTTAGTCCATTAGAATTTTTTATTTAGTGATGATCTAAGTGTTTCCTTTGCGTACCTTGCTTCTTGTTTCCTTAAAAAAAAAATCCAAATATCAAATTCGGTCCCTAACTCAATTTTCGTTAAATCCGAGTTCAATTGGTACACTGGTTTGTTAATCAATCGTAACTTTTTGCGTCCGAACTCCAATTGAAGTGCTCTTTGATTCGTTGGAAAGCTTACAACGAGATCTCAAACTTTACTGTTTTGGTCAAATCCAAATTCGGCAGTCTTCTATGTGTGTTCGAGCCTACAAGTCTCTTAAGTATTACAATTCTTGAGAAGCTTCACTTATATCCTTTCATCTTGTGAGACTTGCTTTTGATATTGTATTAGGGCTGCTCATTGAATATTGTTTACACCTTGCTGAATTGTGTGGCTTATGCACTTACAAGGGTAGCAAAACACTTTCAACCATTGAGAAAAGAAGATAAAAAAGGCAAAGACAATAGCAAGAGCCACGACATTGAGAAAAAAGGAGTATAAAAACTAAGAGCAAAAACATAATTTTTGAGAAAGAATAGAGGAAGAAAAAAATAATTCTTTTGCCGATTACTACGATCATGCATTTTATTGTTGCTCTGATGCCATTTCATCATTATTTCGATTGTGTAGTCATATATTTTTGTCTTTGAGCAATCTTGTGCCATACTATTTACAATTGCAATTGGCTAGCGTCTCTCTTTGTACTTGGTGAAAAACAAGCTAGCTTGATCTGATTTTCAGATCCGTCTCGCTAGCTCATTCCCTTGTTTGCATCGAGTCACATTATTCTTTGCGTGTGTGTTCATCCTTTTCACTTAAACCCATTGGATCAGCGCATAGGTAAAAGAATCTAGCTTGGATCATTACTTAGCTTTACAACAACTTGAATATCGGTTTGCATAGGTTATACACATACCTTACCAAGCTCCACCTACACCCGTGTACTACCTTTGCTCTTGGTTATGCTCATACATTACGGGTTGAGGTCGTTCGCTACCACAAGTGTCGTTTTGCGATCCTTGATTCACTTTGGAGCAGTAAGCTTGTCTTGTTTTCGGAGACGGTGAGTTGCGGCGAGAGAGAGAGAGAGCTATTTTGTTTTACTAACTCGATATAATCGCGTTTGCTATTTGTGAGTTGTTGCCATGTCAGGTCATCAGGAGGATCTATCAGTTACATGGATGGAGTACACTCGCTTGCGCAGGATGCTACAAAAGCAACTTCTTGATCGTGATAATGGTGTGCGCGATGAGCTTGGGGCCGTTCGGTATAAATTGAACAACCTCGGGGAGGAGGTTACGCAGCTACGTACGGACATCAACAACAACTTCTTGAGCTGCGTGCCATGCTCAGCCACCCCAACGTGGATCGTAAGGATTTTATCACTAAGCCCAAATTTCCTATCCCTATATTTTCAGGTAGTGCAGATGTGGAAGAATACCTTAATTGGGAGCTTGAAATTGATACGATATTTCGGATGCGCAACTATTCCAATGAGGGGAAGCTCTTACTTGCGTCCAATGGTTTGGTTGATTATGCCACACATTGGTAGGAGCGATTTGTTCGTAAGCGTATGGAGCGCCATGAATTGCCGATTATCACATGGGAGCAGATGAAATAGCATTTGCGTGCACGTTTTGTACCTTACCACTACAAGCGTTCCCTTGTGGAAAAGTTGACAGGGCTGCGACAAGGTTTGAAGTCCAGTTGTGTGACACAAGAGAAGGAGACCGAGCATGGGATTTTCCCTTCGGTCCTGGCTTCATGTAGTATTGCTCCATTGCTTCATGAAGAGATTGTGGTTACTCGTGATTGCTCTGTTGCTGACCCACAATCTTTGGTGGATGCGATGTATCCAAACCCATGTGAGAATGAGGGCCACATAGCCAAAGCCAAATTGAGTGATAATGATAAAGAGAGTGAGCTGTGTGATTCCACCATATGTGAGGTTGAGAGCATCTCCATTGAGTGTGAGAGAGATACACCAACAGAAAAGAGGGAAGTAGATGATAGCCAAAGTGACGTTACTGCTGAAATTAACGATTTACTCGCTACTTCTAGTGTTGTTTCTCACATTGTGCAGGTTGATATTAAAGAAGATGAGTTGACTATTCAACAAGCAGCACCATTGGAAATAAAAGATGCAGAGATAACCACGGTTGTGGATGGAATGCTTGCTGCCCCGTGGTTTCATGATGACAATTTGATACCTACAACACCTGCAATAATAGAGGAGGACGTTAAAGGTAACAATAATGGTGTTGAATTGAATATTCATCACGCCGAGGTACGTAAGAGTGAGAACTCTAGTCTTCCTTTGAATATTCTATGTTCTAAAATTTCTTCGCTCAATTTACGTAATGTGCAATTGATTACTCATAAGGATGTTCCTACTAGCATATATCTTAATGATTCTTTATACTATATCATGTTCGACGATCCTAGAGAGCTATCTAGTGTGATTGAAAATCTTGTTGATGTTTAATGTTTAAAATCACTAGTTTGTCCTTCTGCCTACACATATACGTTCAATTTGATTGGAGATTATGGTGTAGATGACAAGTTCTTTGTTTATCGAATGTGCATTGCTTGTGATAATTTTGCTGATTTTAAATTGCATGTTTTGCGCAAACCATCTATTGAGCAATGTCATGGTCACTTTGAGATGGATTTGAATAGAAGTGCCTATTGTTTAGAACGCAACATGATGCCTACTTGTTTATCATGTATCAGTAAATAGAGTAGTGTAGTTGAAGCATGGAAGGCACTAAGAATTTTCTCCCCTAAATTTGAACAACTTGATCTAGCTCGTCCCTTTTATATTTTGTCCATGTGCTTAGAAAAGTCGAGTATGACTTTTTCTCATGGGAGGGAGAATGATGTGAATGAAGGTACCACAATGTATATATCAAATACATCCTATGGTTGCAGTTGTGTTACTCATTTTGTGCAAAACAACGCGAATGGCACAACAATTGATTCATACATATATCACGTATATACGTTGTTCTCTTTGTTTAGTACATGTTCAGCAAATCATCATGCGCTACACGGAAGTTGTTTGGATGATAAATACATATATCATGCATATACGTTGTTTTCTTTGTGTAGCACATTTTCAGGCTATCAAAAGTCGAGGACGGCTTTTTTTGAAGAAATGGAGGATGATGAGGATATCCCGACTACTTATGAGGTCAAGCACGAAGCAAGAGCTACATTTCTCAAACAACAGGTGCAATTGTTTCTTAACAACTTTCTTTGTATTTTCTGTGTGAATTGGACACTACGTAAAAGTAATAATTTGTGCAGTCTCAGGTTCGACAAGCTTATAGTCTTTTTTAACCGAGAGGGAGGCTGGAGCCAAAGCAATAGAGGAGCACAAGGAGGAGGGTAACCATATT
This sequence comes from Hsuehochloa calcarea, assembly GCA_036346395.1. Taxonomy (NCBI): domain Eukaryota; kingdom Viridiplantae; phylum Streptophyta; class Magnoliopsida; order Poales; family Poaceae; genus Hsuehochloa; species Hsuehochloa calcarea. The sequence continues at coordinate 3,052,855 of CM070593.1, read as the reverse complement.
TGTTTCCTAGTGATGAAGAACAAGAAGGTCAAAGCGGTTGGGAAGGAGAAAGTCAAGCAGCCCATGCGGCTGATCAAGGAGGAAAGAAGCCCGTGTGATGGGAGAGCAAAAGGGGAAGAAGCCCAATAACTTAGAGCTCAAGTTTTGGATAAGATTTTCAAGCCCAATTCAGATCTCCCACAACCCCAACCAAAATCAAATTCGGAATCAACTCAGAATCAAATTCGGATTCGGAATCAGCAGGGCAGTCCAGAGTAAAACGGTCATAACTTTCACAAACGGAGTCCGATTTAGGTGTTCTTGGGCTTGTTGGAAAGATAACTTCAAGGCCGATCCAATGGATCCTCCCTCACTCTGCAATTCCTCCTGAATCAAAATATATGATCGAAACAATATGACAGTTGTAAAATTAGAGTTTCCTTTTTGTTTTAGATTGAGTCGGAATTGGAGTAGGAGTTCTTATACCAAATTAGAGTAGGAGTAGGGCCTCTTGGCTAGCCATGAGGAGGAGAAGGGGCACTATATATTGAGGTTTAGACCCCCATTGTAACCTCAGACCAGTTTATGCATAAGAATAGAAACACAGCTATTGCTTGTTCTTTCGAAACCAGAGTTCATGCGAGGACTTTGAGAGGGAACTAGGCGATCATTGGTTCGTTCTGCAATTCAAGGTCAAGCCGTCGTTCCATTGGGAATTGGGGACTTGGCGATTGTCGTTCGTGGTCTCCCGACGATCAACTATCTGGTGTGTTTTGGGCGTATTCCGAAGAGTTGAGGGTTCGTGCATTGGCACGAGTGTTCAGCTAGTGACATCGTCTACTTCACATCATTTATCCACGGTTCGTCACTGAGAAGATCGGGCATCCCCTGTATCATATCCTCCACCGCCTACCTCATCGTCCTCAACGCCGCCTACCTCCTCTCTTACTCCCTTTCCCCGCTCCTCCTCCACCTCCTATCCCTCTCGCTCTTGTCCGTGAGCTAGGGGTAAGGGGAAAAACCCTCGTTTGTGGGGCTCGTTAGCTCAGTTCAAAGTTGCTCGAATTACACTCGTTAATTAGTTAAACATGCGGTTGTATGATAAGTCAGTCAAGATATGGTTTACCAACGCAAGGAGCAGAGACATACCTGGGAGGTCACTTCGGATGGCGAAGACGTACCTTGGGAGGTGGCTTCGGGGGAGGAAGGGGGAGGAGGAGGCCGAGCGACGTCGAGGCTGAGCGGTGTCGAGGTCGGGGTGAAGGTGCGTCGGGGAGAAGGGGAGCAGTAGAGGCGGCGGGGTCGCGAAGAGATGGGGTCACCGACTCGTAGTCAGTCGGGCAGCAGGTCGGCGTCGGGGACCAGGTCGGAGGCGAACGAGCGGGCTAAGGCACTGGGAGGTGAAGGGTCAAGAGTAAGGCAGAGTGACGAGTAAGGGTGCACAAACCCTATCGATTTCCTCTTAAATAAAGGGATATAACAGACGATTTTATTATGGAACCGTTTGTGATAAGTCATCACAGACAGTTCCATAACAGAACCATATATGATATAAGGGTTTAGGGTTTCTGTGATAAGTCATCACAGACGGTTCCATAACAGAACCGTCTGTGATATGTTCAGTATTTATCCACATGAACCTAGTGAACCTAGTGACAAGTCCATGTCCATAACACAACTCCAAATCATTTGACTAAAAATTCATTTGACTTCAAAAATTCATATCTAATTCAACTCAACTCCAAATCAAGTGAAACCAATTTTGATACTCCAGATTACAATGAAGTCCATATTGACATCAATATCAGAGATGACAAGTCCATAGCACATGACAATTCCACGGTGACATCAAATTACAATGGAATAAATTCTTAATTAAAATATAGCCCTTCGTGATGATCGACGCGCATACAGCTAACTTTTTCACTTGGTTCTTCCTCGAGCCTGATGCCGTCTCAGAAAGGAGGCAAATCGTCAAATTGATTATACTCTTACTCATCCACGATGTTATCAACTCCGACAATCCTTCTTTTTCCACGAAGAACTACGTGACGGTTCTTATTTGCCGAAGTCATTACATAAAAACGTGAACAACTTGCTTAGCGCATCGAATGGTTCATCCTTGTATCGACACGTTTGAGGTCCGCAGAGTGATGCGTGCTTGTCTACATTCACGCCTTGCGGAAGTTTAACCCAATGGCATCGAAACAGGGGAATCTTGAAAAGTACGTAGTTGAGAGATCATGTGAGAGGTGTCCCCATGCGAGTGATAGGATTTGACACTTTGTTGAAACATTTGTGTGGATATCGTGAGGATATGTGCACGATCTCAGGATGATGAGTCAATTGGCAATGGCTTTGTTGGTTTGCAAAATCTCGCGTTTTCGGGGTTTGCTTCAGTCTGTCAGACCACAGGCGGTCTGACCGGTGGCTTGGGCGGTCAGACCGCCCGTGGAGAGGTTCGACCGGCCGTGGTGTCCGGTCCGACCGATATGTTTAAAAGTGGTTTTTGGAGCTGAGCCAAAAATAGGATGTGTAGGCAAGTGAGGAGAGTCTCCTGGATGTGGTCGTATCATTTTTGGAGCTCCCAGTCAAAAGTTCTATTGAGTTGAAAATTCCAGTAGGTTTCGGATTTTCGAGATGGAATTTTGGCTAAGTCTTTTCGGGCGGTCCGACCGCCATTATGTAATCGGTCGGACCGGCCTGAAATCGGTCGGACCGGCTGTGTGGGGCGGTCAGACCACCGATCACTTGAAGGTGAGCCTTCTTGGCATTGATGTGTTTTGATTGTGTTTATTGTGTGAACTTCAATGCTTTATTGTTGCATATTGCATTGTGGAACTAACACAGGTCAAGTTGTGAAGAACTTGTTCCGGAGACGATTTGTTTGTCTATTGTTGCAGCGGTGGCTTGCGAGTCAGCGGCGTCAGCGGTGAGGTGGATCGGGACTACGCATGGAGAGCCGAGGTCGGACCGATCATGGATGCCGGGTGAGGTCGTGTGACTCAAGCATGGTGCAGAATGGGCAAGATGGATCGAACGGGTAGTTCGGTCTGGTGGTTGGATCAGGCGGTGCAGAAGTCGGTGCAAGTCTCTGGGAGGTTCCGATGGGATTCGGACGGGAGAGACTTGGCGACGTGATGAGAGCCGCTGATCAACCTACACGTGGTGAAGCAGGCGATTGCTTCAACAGTTGTGTGAGTGGGTCCCATGTGTGTGTGGGTCCCAAAAGTGAAACCATAGGCCTCTCCTATAAATAGAAAGGGGAGATGTAAAACCCTTGAAGCACTTGGAGCCCTCATTTGGAAATCCCTTAGTTAGGGTTAGGGTTTGAGAGAAGAGGAGAGGTTTGGAGAGATTGTGTGTGCTCCTTGTGTGAGCTCTTGTCCTCCTTGTTGGAGTGGCTTTGTAAGCATCTTGTGAGATCAATCAATCTTGTGATGCTTGCTTGAAAGATCAATTGTCTCTTTTGTATTCTCTCTTTTGGATGATTTTGGTGCTTCCTTGATTCAAGGGTTTATGCTTGGTCTCTTGACCTTTTTTATCTTGCTTTGATGTGTGGGAATACTCCTAGAATCATCTAGACCATCAACCTCCACAAGCAAGTCTTGAATCAAGATTTTCATATTTCTAGGGTTTTTGCACTTCTTTGGTAAAAGCTTAAGAGATTGATTCTACGAAGTGGATCTGAACGATCGTCGCTAGAAATAGGTCTCTAATATCCTTAGGGAGGTGTGCTCCAAATTTGGTCAAGTTTCATTGGTTGAATCAAAAGTTGGACCAAATTTCGTTTTGGACTTGGACTTGGCATTTCGGTTCTGGATTAAATCGGTCGGACCAATTTTTATACGGCAGTCAGACCGCCAGCATTCAGACCACCCGTTGACGGCCGGTCGAACCGATTCAAATCGGTCGGACCGCCCTTTGACTGCCGGTCAGACCGCCGTGTCCGAAACGTACCAAATGAGTTTAATTCTCCACATTTGTGTCTTGTGGTTAAGGGTTATCGAATTGACACAAGGCTTCCTCAGGCGCTTCTTCGATCTTCTTAGCTTTCATAGCTAAAGAAGTAAAGTTCGTGTTGAATTTGATTAAGGCGAGAAATTTGAGAAAGCGCCTATTCACCCCCCTAGTCGCCTTTACCGGTCCTACAGTTTGTGATTTGATTCATCTTTGTTGTCTTCTTCTTTTTTGATTCATAGATGCGGAACTTCCGCCAGGAATGCGGAAGTACGATCATCTAACTTCCGCCAGGAAGCGGAACTTCCAATTGTGCGCAGACCTGAGCAGTGTGTTTTGATTTTGTAATGTGCGGGAACTTCCGCCCTGGGAATGCGAAAGTACCGATCATCGGAACTTCCGCCATGGGAAAGCGGAACTTCCGATTGTGCGCAGACCTGAGCAGTGAGTGCATAATTTTTGGTTTTGAGTGGTTCGTGTATGAGTTTGAGATAAGTACAAATGTTAATTCCATTATCTCGAACAATGCTATGTGATGTGTTTTTTGTCTATGTTGGCTGCAGGGCGTCGAGGCGGAGTCGTGGCGAGACATGTGGAGACCGGACTAGACGCAGGTGGCGTTGAGGTCAGAACGGTCGAGGTGTGTCGAAGATGGCGTGAACTCGAGGTGGTTGCGAGTCGTGGACAACAAGGAATGCGGGAGCTTCCCGGAAGGTGCACGAGGGGCGAAATGGTAATTTCACAATGCTGCAAAAGCGGGAGCGGGCTCCGTTCGGATTTTATCTGGCGTAACGGGATTGCGACCCATTAGCCAGCGCCTATATAAGGAGGGGATGTCTCCTTAGTAGGTAGGTCACTAGAGAGAGGATTAGGGTTAGCTTTGTCAAAAGAGCCTTTGGGAGGTTGTTTTGCTTTGTGGCTTTAGTGGTTGGGAGTGGTCAGAAGTGTGCAGGAGATGTCTTCACGTTGGTTCTTCTCTTCTTGACCTCCTGGTGCTCTCTTTCCCTTGTTCTTGGTGTTCTTGAGTGTATGGAGAGGGAGAGGATGGATTGAAAATCATGTAATCTCTACTTTTCAATGTACATGCGTATGGGAACATCTCTATGATTCTCTATATCAATATGAGATTGTTTTGGTTGAAGTTCATCTCTCTGTTCTTGTTTTTGAATATCTAGGTTTTTCATGTTCTTCTGATTTCCTTTTGTGAGATGGCATGAAACTTGATATCTAGAGTCCTATAGCTATTTCTAACCTATCTTCAAAGTTTCATAAGCCCAGAATCCAAGAATCTTGTGAATTTTGGTTTTTGGTCTCTCTTGCCAAGTTTTCTCAAGAAATCCGATTTTTCTTTGATTAGTGGATCTTTGTCTAAAATTTCTTCTCAATGAGGTCAATATAATGTTTAGGATGATGTCTGTGAAAATTGACCGAGAAGAGCACAAATCGTGAGTATTTTGGATTTTGGTAATTTCGATGCGTTACATTCGTCGATGCTGAGCAATCGGAACTTCCGCTTTACACGCCGAACTACAAGTCGGAACTTCCGCGACCGAAGACCGGAACTTCCGATTGTCAACAGAGCGACTCAAAAATTTGGGAACTTCCGCTGGGTGACCGGAACTACATGATCTGGAACTTCCGCAGGATAATCGGAACTTCCGATTTCTGACAGAATTGCCCATATTTTGTTTAACTTCTTGGACTTGATCCATTTCTCATCTTTTGATTATCAGAGTCTATTGGGTTGTTGTGTGGATACTTGAGAGGGGAGGATCTTAATTTTAGAAGGCACCATTCACCCCGCCCTCTGTTGCCATTTCGGTCCTTGATGAGTCGAGCTCCCAAATCTCCTCTGAACCCATAGTAGGAGTTCAACCCATGTGCCCAGCCGGTATTGAACTACTCGTGAAACACATCTATCACGGACACCGCTGTTCGGGGTCATGCTCTTCCTATCCCGAACTACCGTATAAAGTGTGTACCCATTTATGTCGTATCCTTGCCATGTTACAATTGTAAATTTTGGCAGTTTTGCCAATCATAGCAGTGTATCGCACCTTAAACCATTCGTTGAAGAATTGCTGCAAGTTGTGATGGAGGAGACATGAACCTTCTCAGAAGCAGTAAGGGAGAAGCATTGGATTGAGGAATTGAATCATCAGATCACCACAATTGAAAAGAATGAGACATGGTTACTAACAGATCTGCCGGCAGGGCACAAACCCATTGGCTTGAAATGGGTTTATAAACCTGAAAAAGGATCTGATGGGGAAGGTGGTAAAGTATAAAGCCAGACTTGTGGCAAAGGGGTTTGTACAAAGGCAAGGAATTGATTTCGATGAAGTGTTTGCTCTAGAGGCAAGAATTGAGACAATAAGGTTATTGCTTGTTGTAGCTGCTCAATATAAGTGGCAAGTGTAGCACATGGATGTGAAGATGACATTCTTGAATGGAGTGTTGCAAGAAGAAGTTTGCATTGTTCACCTGAAGGATCGTGGTGAAGCATAAAGAGCACAAGGTGTACTTGCTCTATAAGGCTTTGTATGGGCATCGTCAAGCTCCTCGAGCTTGGAATCGATGGCTAGACAAAAGTATAAAGCGACTTGGCTTCTCGAAATGCCTTCAAGAACATGTTGTGTACATGAGGAATGGTGGGTCCAAAATCTTGTTTGTTGGGGTCTATGTCGATGACCTTATTATAACGGGTTCAAAGGCTGAAGGCATCCAATATTTCAAGCACCAAATGATGAGAGAGTTTGAGATGACTGATCTCGGATTGCTCACTTACTACCTCGGTATTGAAGTGGAGCAAGGAGAGGATCGAATCACTCTCAAACAGTCAGGATATGCCAAAAAAAATCTCTAACAGTTTGGCATGGAGGACTGCAATTCATGTAAATGCCCCATGGAGCCAAAATTGCAGTTAGGCAAAGGTATGGAAGGAGAACCCATGGATCAAACTAAATACCAACGTGCTATTGGAAGTTTGAGGTATTTGTTGCACACTTGACCTGACCTTGCATATTCGGTTGGGTTAGTAAGTGGATACATGGAAAGGCCAATAATAATTCACCAAAAGGCAGTTAAACAGATATTTTGATATCTGAAAGGAACTATTGAATTCAATTTGGAGTACACACAGATGGAGGAGATGGAACACTAACCGGGTTCAGTGATAGCAGCAAGGCTGATGACATTGATGACAAGAAAAGTACTAGTGGAATGGTGTTCTATGTCAACAGAAATGTGATTTCATGGGCATCAAAAAAACTCGTCACATTCTCGTGATGTGAGGCAGAGTTCATAGTGGCTGTAGCAGCTGCATGTCAAGCTCTATGGCTGAGGAGTTTATTGAGTCAAGTGACGGGACGTGCTACAGAAGCAGTCAAGCTGTATGTCGACAACAAGTTAGCAATTGCATTGATGAAGAATCAAGTGTTTCATGGGAGGAGCAAATATATCAACACCCGATTCCATTTTATTCGTGAGTGTGTTGAAAGAGGAGAAATAATTATTCAACATGTTAGTAGAGAGGAACAACGTGCAGACATTCATACCAAATCACTTGCCAAACTGAAGTTTTTAGAAATGCGCAAGTTGATTGGTGTCAAAGATCTTACACAACCAAATCTAGAGTAGAGGGGACTCTATTGGAAGTAATCAAGATTTGGTTTGCTTGTCTGAGTATGGATAGGGTAAGTCTTGTCGTATGAGACTAAGTTTGTCTTGTTACTTTCAGACTCGATTCCGACTTGGAATCAATTTCGGCTTGTTGAGTCTGGTTAGAATAGAAGTATTCTCTATTTCTAAGATGTAAAGATGTGTATAAATAGTGGAAGAAAAAAAACCAAAAAAGGTGCGCATTTTGGCACCGCAAAATTCCTCTATTCGTTGTCGTTTTAATCTAGTAATGTTTACCCAGTACTGTTCACTGAGTACTATTTGTTGAGTACTGGTCACCGAGTACTGTTCATCGCTTCGACCACACCTGGTCGAAGGAGTTTTGATCACACTTGATCGAAAGAGATTCAACCATATGTGGTCGAAGGAGTTTCAACCACACCTGGTCGAATGAGTTTCGACAACCTAGTCAAAAGGGTTTGACTATCGAATTTCTTTCATCCAATGACTTGGGAGCGTGCTCGAATGCGCTGGCTACGTCGCCTCGGGTCCATCGTGGTGTTTTCCTTCCACTGCGCTTGGCCACATCCTCCACCTTGACTTAGTTGCGCTGCCTAGCTCTGAGGCCATCGCACCCTTATCCTTCCTCCCTCAGTGCGCCGGTGATCCGTCCTCCCCGAGTGTGCCGCCCTGATGCAGGCATGGTCCGATTCGTCCTCGGCTGCATCGTCCTCATTCGTTTGTGCACCGCGCTCGGTACTGATGAAGGCGGGTGCCCGATCTTTTGATGAGATTGATAACTATCGATTTGGTGGAGGTGACTCTAGCGATCCGACTACAACCGTACGATGATGCTTGCGCCTTAACAATCGTTGAACCAACTCCGAGATGTTATTGACCTTGCTGGAAGCGCGATCAACCTGAACACGAAGTTCAATTCCTGCGAGCAATCGAAGAACTAGCAAGAATAAGAAGTAGGCAATCTGATATTGCGAATAAAATTATAGTGTATTGAAAATAAAGGTGGGATCCCGAAGGTTGTCTTGACAGGTGGTCGTTCGACACAACTGAAGAACAGAAAGTTTACACAATGGCTAAACCTAAACTCAACGAAATTTGAGTTCAAGCGAGAGAGACGGCGGCCCCTATATAGGGAAATGACCAGGGGTGGCGGCCAGCGAGATGGACGCACGCCCTAGGGCTACAAGGCCCGTGGGCCCAAGTGGAGGTGGCGCAGCACCCTTTCGATTCGGACTCTAAAACAAATACGGGCTCTTTTCACAAGTGTGGCCGGCTCAGATAGAATTTGATGATGAGGTTGGTTCCGTTGGAAAGTAGACTTGATAAGATTTCCATGAAGTCCAGAAACACCCCAAACGGAGTCCGTATGAAGAAGTTACGCCCGTTTAAAGTTAGTCCTGACGCCGTAGTCCGAATTCGACTCCAGAACGAGCCCAACTCAAACTCTTGCTTGTGTTGGACCCAAAGTGACGTGGTGATCTCCATTATGCATTCCATGCATGTCCATGACTTCACATGCCTCTCCTTGGTCCTTTCCCATGTTCCTAAGCACAATTAAATCACTTGCATTAGGTAGCAGTCTATTCTCAGTAATATATAAACATAGGAACGAATTCACCTGGTAATTAAGTTGACGAGCACGAGCTCAACTAAGAGGTCCTTGTACTGGTTGTGGATGAGTTATGTGTGCCAGCACGGTAATATCCATAATAGGGATGTCCTCATTAGGTACTCACTCTTTCTTTTGCCGCTGTGTCACCACATCTTTTCCCTCGGTCCACCTGCTCCGCCGCGGTTTCTCCAACCGGCCTGCTCACAAAGCCCTTTGCTTCAAGGCCGATGTGTACAACATAGTGCTTCCAAAAGAGAATGTTGCCCGTGCGCCTCCTTCTCTTTACTTCCCTCCCCTCCGTAATGTGCTCCCTTCCTCTCCTTTACTCCCCACAGCTCAGATCTGTCCGTGCTGGTCCTTCTTCTCCACATTCCACAAACCACACCACATCCCCTTGTCCCTCTCGCTCTCTATCACCGAGGTGACGCTGCCATCTCTCCATCCACTTGCCCTCTCCTTCCCGTCCCATCTTATGATGTCGCCCCTCTTACTCCTACTCCGTTAACTTGCTATATATCCGACGCCTCCTCTTAAATGCATTACCTCTCCTTCCCCTCCGTCGGGACCCAAATATGCAAATCTGGACCTTTGTGTATTCTCGCACTAGTCCAGATAACGCTAGTGCACACAAAGGTCAACATCGATGAAATATCACATCCATACAACGAATATAAGAATAAACGAGTACCTTTAAATAACAAATAACTGTTGGGACCTTACGGTCGAGTTTTACATTTATTAAGCCATGCAAGGCTGACAATAAAGAAATAAACTGCAGCGGAAACGAAATAAACTCCGGTGGGACTCCCATCAATTTACCACAGTGCAATCGATCGATCAAGACCCTAACGATCAACCTTCGAGAACTCTTCTTCAAAAGCGGTGCACGATCGCTCCACTTCGTTGATTTGTTTAGCAAGAGTGAGTACACACCGCACTCGCAAGTCATACCACAGAATGCAATTTATAGATGATGGCTTATTCCAAAGGAATGACTTCTGTGGTTATTTTGCAGAAATGCAACATTTGCAATTGAATACAAATAATAGATTGAAAGCATAATTCAAAACAAATAGACAATAATAAGTTAACAATTGATTTCACAAAGGACACACACAGTCTAATCAAGTTATTCACACAAATGCATGTTTATCTCACACAATGACCCTTCCCAAATATTTTATAAAAATTTACCCCTCGTGTGAAATTCCCGAGCATGTCCATAACCGAGGACGCGGCTATTCGAATAGATTGATTTAAACACTCTGCAGAGGTTGTACACTTTACCCACACAATACAATCAGTGTAGCTAGCACTGACCATAACAAAACCTTTCAGAGACTTCATCTCAAACAATGACACTCCCGATGTGCTTTATCGCCGTCCAATTTGTACACACCCTTTTGAACGACACACACCGTTGGATGGGGATGCAATGAATCGTCTCGATGTGACAAATCACACCTCCAAATTTCATCACACGCCTTAAATACAACTCGAGTTGTCAATGTCAAGACTCCATAACTTACTAAGTTAGGCCCAGCCCATACTAGGCATGTGGTCGTACAGTAAGGACCAGCTCAATGGCGCACAAAGTTAAGTCCTTAATTGACCAAGGCAAGACTTCCGCTTTTCCCAAATCACAAAGTTTATATCACACAGCCCACCATTCACACAGATCCACCACTTGCCTCAGCCAAATCTTTTCCCACCCTGTTGATTAAGTGCAACACATGCCATCAACGAGTAATAGCACACAAGACACACAGGTTTCATCACACAATTCTATAATCACTTAGTCAAGTTTATAATTGCAACTCACATGAAATGATGACTCGTGGCATGGCTAAGCAATCTACTCAGATCTAACCAACCCACGTTGGTGCTACGATAATACCAACTAATAATGAACCAACCTAGGGTGACAAAAGATCATGGCATAAAATAGACAATGTGGATATAACAAATTGGATTAATAACTATCCCAAAAGTATTTAAATAAATACTTGAAATAAAATGCAATACATTGAAACAAAGTATTTTGAAAACTGGGTTTAATATGATCAAAGGTATAACTTGCCTTGTAATAGATCTAGATATTGGTCTTGGTCTTGATCTTGAGGAGGTGCTCCTTCTTCAACAAAATTACCCAAGTATCGATGTCTACTACAAAAGCGAAAAAAGAAACAAAATAAATAAATACCAGAGGCAAAACAAACTCCAAAAATCAAATAAAATTCACCATTAAATAGATCTTGATTTTATATAAATTTACAAATTTGAATGGGCTCAATCGGAGTTCGGATGCAAAAGATATGGGCTTTGGAAGTTTGAAAATCAAATAAAACCCTAATTTGGATTTTATTGAATTTCCCGAATTATTTTTATAAAGGAAAATCGGATTATTGCGCAATACTTGCGTCAGCCGAGAATTTCGGAAAAAAGAAATACATGTCAGTCTCGGGGTTCACGGTGGACCGAGTGCACCGAACCGAGGGAGATCTGGCGCGGTGGACCGAGCCACGCACGCATGTCTTTGGTCGACTGGTGCCACGCGGCCGCCACACCAAAGACGGGTCGACGACCGCGCCGAGCCGGGCGACAACGGCGGCGGTGGCACTCGGGACCTGATGGTCACCGTCGAACGGCGGCGACTCACCGCAGCGATGGGCGGTACAGATTGTTCTCCGTGCTATTACGCTTTCGAGGTGCCCTTACCGTGGCCGGCAACGACGGCGGCGGCGGTGGCATGGGAAGAAGCGGCGCGAAGGCTCGGGTTTTGTCGGGAGAGTGCTCTGCGATGCTCGGCGACGAGGAGGTGCGCCGAGGTAGCTCGAACTTGTCGGTCACGGTGGTGCGATCGGCGAGGCAAAGGCGGCGACGCGCAAGGCAATTCAATGGAGAAGAAGCTCGGCCGAAAACCCTAAAACTCGAAATGCGGCAGCTCTAGAGCGATCAGGGCGACGAGGGTGGCGGCTTTGGGTTGCGGAGGTCCGGGCGGTGCTAAGGGGGTATTTATAGGCCCGGAGACGCCGAGATTTGGAAACCCCCAAATCGGGTCCGAAACGGCCGCGATTTGAATTTCCGAGATTCGGGGAGATTGAAACCGATTCGGGGTTTGATTTGGTTTGGAACGGATAAGAAATAAACCGAGGTACGATTTGGTGGGGTCGGCGCGAAGAATCAGCAACCGAATCGGTTTTGTCGGACGGAGCTCGAAGCTCCAGCAATGGCGGCGAAGCGCGGGCGCGAGGAAGAAGAAGACTCTGCGGAGACGACGACTCGGTGGTGGCCCCACCTGGTAGCGGCAACGAGGCGCGGGCGAGCGAGCGAGCGAGATCAGCGGGCGAGGCCACGCGGCGAACATCCAACGGAGGAAGGCGGGGTTGAGCGCGTGCGTCCGATCGGAAACGAGGGGCACACGTCAAGCATCCAACGGACGAGGGCGCGGCCGGGGCGAGACGGGCTGGCGCGCTACTGGAATAGTGTTGGGCTTCGGCCCAGCACTCTTCCAAAGGATGTTCTTTTGATTTTTCTTTTAAATAAATCTAGAAAATACAAATAGCCAATAGAAAATAGCAAATGACATTGGAAAAATTCCAGAAAATTCTATAAAATATATCCAAGCATATAGAATCTAAATAAAATAGTTTTGACAATTGTTGATGTTGGGATTAAGCACATTAAATCAGTTTGTCCTTTAAGTCCCTATTAAGCTTTTTAATTTAATATTCAAATAAATCCAAATGGTGAATTTTCTCTCTACCACTATTTAAAAGATTTTTAAAGCTCTGAAAATTGGGATGTTGCAAACCTCCCCCCCTTAAATGAATCTCGACCTCGAGATTCCGGCTAGCTAGAGAAAAGGCCGGGGAACTCAGCTTTCAACTCTTCTTCACGAGCTGGGGTCCAAATGAACTTCTTCTCTTTCTTCAACAATTGCATAAGAGGCTTAGCAATCGTTGAGAATCCTTCAATGAAACGATGATAATATCCTGCCATTCCCAAGAAACTATGAATTTGAGTAACCGTCTTGGGCTGCTCCCAATTCATTACAGCTTTAACCTTTCCGGGGTCAACTGCTACTCCTTCGGCTGTCATCACATGACCGAGGAAATCAACTTTCTTCTTCCAAAAGTCACACTTGCTAAACTTGGCATACAACTGATGTTCTCTGAGCTTTTCTAAGATTAATCTCAAATGGTCTGCATGCTCTTCTTCTGACTTTGAGTAAACCAAAATATCATCAATAAACACTACTACGAACTTATCCAAATATTCTATGAATACTTTGTTCATCATGTTCATGAAATAGGCAGGGGCATAAGTCAATCCAAAAGACATGACTAGAAACTCATAATGTTTTTACCGGGTTGAGAAAGCGGTCTTAGGTACATCCTTAGGACAAATCTTCAACTGATGGTAACCTGATCGCAGGTCGATCTTGGAGAATACTCCGGCTCCTTTCATCTGGTCGAACAAGTCATCAATTCTAGGCAAAGGGTATTTGTTCTTGATGGTGACTTCATTGAGAGAGCGATAATCGATACACATCCTCATGCTTCCATCTTTCTTCTTGACAAACAAAACTGGCGCTCCCCATGGCGACGAACTAGGTCTTACAAAACCTTTCTCCAGTAGTTCTTCTATCTGCTTCTTCATTTCCACAAGTTCATCGGCTGGCATCCGATAGGGTCTTTTGGAAATTGGTGCTGTTCCTGGCACTAGATCGATGACAAACTCAATGTCACGGTCCGGTGGCATTTCTGGTAATTCTTCTGGAAATACATCCGGGTAATCTCTGACTACATGTACATCTTCCAAAGAAACTGTCTTCAGACTGTGGACTACCAAATGTCCATCACGTACTGAGGTGGCTAGAAATTCCACTTTCTTTCCAGTGGTATCCTCTATTGTTACGGTTCTTCGGCCACAATCTAGCACTACTTTATGTTTGGATAACCAATCCATACCAAGGATGACATCTATGGTTTGAGTATCTAGAACTATTAGGTTGGCTAGAAACTCAACTCCAGCTATGAGTAGCCTAGCCCCTAAACATCCAACTTTAGAACTTAGCTCTGCTCCAGGCGACTGGACTAACAGAGTATGCTTAAGATGCATAACTTCCAATTTGTTCTTAGTTGCGAAATTCCGAAACAAGCGAATCGAAGCTCGTAATCAAATGTAATCGATGCGGTCTTGAATTTACTAGAAACTTACCCAGTACAACGTCGGGTGCTTCCTAGGCTCCTTCCAGAGTGACGTGGTTGACACGGCCTCTGACCACCGATTGCGGTGCTCCTCCGGATTGACCGGTAGCTTGAGAAGTTCCTTGATGGTTGCCTTGTACTGGCATCTTGGCTGGTGTGTTCCCAAGGTTGAAGCGTACTCGAGTGATAGTCCCATTCTGCGGACATCGGTTGGCGAAATGCCCTAGCTGACGACAGGTAAAGCAAACTCTGGGTGCATTCTGTGGGTTGCTGACTGGATTGGGGTTGACTGGTGCGGGGTTGCGGAAGTTCTGAGCAACTGGACGAGGTGCTGAAGTTGGTGCAGGTGGTCTGGCAGAATTCTGTGGTAGAAAACGGCTAAACTGCGGTGGAATCATTCTTGCCTTCAGCTGGGGTTGGTGACTTCCTTGCTGAACCATTCTGCGCTTACGGTAATCTTCCAATTCCTTGCGCTTATCCTCAAGAATCAAAGCCTTGTTGATCAATTCTTGGAAATCAGGAAAAGTGTGAGCGATCAAGTTGACTTGAAGTCCAGTGTTTAATCCTTTCAGAAAACGACTCTGGCGAGCCTTGTCGGTGGCGACATCTTCTGCAGCATATCGAGCAAGTTGAGAGAATTTATTGAGGTAGTCAGTTACTGACATTCCTCCTTGCTTGAGAGCACGGAATTCATCATTCTTCAAATCCATGATTCCTTCCGGCACATGATACTCGCGAAAAGCAGTTGTGAACTCTTCCCAAGTAATGTCTTGCGGCGTTCCATGCGCTGCACAAAAATTCTCCCACCATTCGGCAGCAATGCCTTCCATCTGGTGAGTGGCATACAACACTTTCTCATGATCGCTGCATTGAGTGATCAGCAGCTTCCTCTCAATGACACGAAGCCAATCATCAGCCTCTACTGGTGCGACATGTCCCGAGAAAGTTGGTGGACGGGTTCTCATAAACTCGGCCAACTTGGATGATCCATTGTGACCATGAGCAACTGGGGCTCCATTGTGATGCTGATTGTTGTGGTTCTGGTTATTCATAGCTTGCATCTGGTTCATCATGGTGTACATCAGCTGGGTTTGAGTTGCCATGAATGCCCCAAAATTCTGCAGATCAATCGAAGGTGCTTGTGGTGAAACTGCTTCTGCAGGGGTCTGCTCTTGTCCTTCTGATACTGGAGTCTCGGAACCACTTGTAGCAGCTTGACGAGTCTGAACCATCTGGTGAATCTCCAGGGGTTAGATAAGGTAGCAAGCACAAGATGAGTTGTATAACTAATCGGGGTAGGTAAAACCCAACAACATATTTTAAGAAAGCTCAACTGAAACTCTTATATTAATTAAGATAATAGTATGGCTTGCAACAAATGCCTAAGGGCCTCTGCAGCTCATACTTGCACACAAGAAAATAAGGACGAACCTAAGCACACAAAACTACCGCTTAAAGGGCGACTCAAGACTTAATACTGGCTAAGCCTGAAACAACTCGAACAGACTGCTCGATTAAATAGCCTCCGTAGCCTTGACGGTGCTCCCGCCTGCTGTAGACCTGAAAGTGAGCTGGCATCCTTGCAAACTGATCTTGATGTCCGGGTGGTGCAACAGAGCAGTGTCTCAGTGCAGTCTTCTTGGTTCCTCCGGCTCTGCTGCCTCTGCTGGCTCTTCTGGTTCAGCCGGTCCATCAGCTTCTTCTGGGTCTTCCTCTTCAGTGTCTTCTTCGTGATCGTGCCGTCCATAAAGAGTTTCTTCCAGTATGGCGATCCTTTCTTCAGCTCTCTGAAGAGTCTCGTAGGCACACTCCAGTTCTATGGCGGCTAACTCCAACGATTCCTCCTGAGCAGCGGCGAACTGGGCAAGATGCACAACGGTGGCGTTGCCTTCTCCCTCCGTAGACGGAAAACGTGCAGCAAGATCCACGTCGGAAGTGCGGGGATGGTAACGGAAAACTGTGTCACGAAGCTCTCGAGAGTAGATGTTGCAGATCCTCAGGATGGCAAGGCGCGAAGACTCCTTGATTGCTTCAATCCAAATACTCCTTCGAGCTGAGATGTTCAGTGGTTTGCTTGCCTTGGTGTTCTTCCTGGCGTAGACGGTCAAATGGCAGATCACTCCACGATCTCGGCCATTCATGATCCAAGCATTGCCACGGTACAATGGACGATCAAATCCTCCAAGTACTTGTAATAGCTTCCAAAGCTCAGCGGCAAGTCCTCCGTTGCGTTCTCCATAACTCTGAAGACGAGGCATCAGTCAAGATGAAAACAATTTTAAAACAGTGGGGAGAGAAATAATTTCAGCAATAGTTGAGTCAAGAGAGACATGAGATGAGTTAAAGAGTTCAATTAATCTTGTAAGTTAATATTTGCTTTAGAAAATAATTTTGGACTCACTAAGAACGGCCAATCTAGCTAAGGTCAAGACCTACAGTCAGTATGGCTCTGATACCACCTCTGTCGGGACCCAAATATGCAAATCTGGACCTCTCTGTATTCTCGCACTAGTCCAGATCATGCTAGTGCACACAGTGTCAACATCGATGAAATATCACATCCATACAACGAATATAAGAATAAACGAGTACCTTTAAATAACAAATAACTGTTGGGACCTTACGGTCGAGTTTTACATTTATTAAGCCATGCAAGGCTGACAATAAAGAAATAAACTGCAGCGGAAACGAAATAAACTCGGTGGCTCTCCATCAATTTACCACGAACAATGGCGAGGATCAGGACCCTAACGATCAACCTTCGTAGAACACTTCTTCAAAAGCAGGCGACGACTCCTCCACTTCTGTTGATTTGTTTAGCAAGAGTGAGTACACACCGTACTCGCAAGTCATACCACAGAATGCAATTTATAGATGATGGCTTGTTCCAAAGGAATGGCTTCTGTGGTTATTTTGCAGAAATGCAACATTTGCAATTGAATACAAATAATAGATTGAAAGCATAATTCAAAACAAATACACAATAATAAGTTAACAATTGATTTCACAAAGGACACACACAGTCTAATCAAGTTATTCACACAGCTGCACAGGTTATCTCACACAGCTGACCCTTCCCAAATATTTTATGAAAATCTACCCCTCGTGTGAAATTCCCGAGCATGTCCATAACCGAGGACGCGGCTATTCGAATAGATTGATTTAAACACTCTGCAGAGGTTGTACACTTTACCCACACGATACAATCAGTGTAGCTAGCACTGACCATAACAAAACCTTTCAGAGACTTCATCTCAAACAATGACACTCCCGATGTGCTTTACTGTCGTCCAATTTGTACACACAGCCCTTGGAACGACACACACCGTTGGACAGGGATGCAGCGAACCGTCCCGCGATGTGACATATCACACCTCCAGCCCATCACACAGCTTAAATACAACCTGAGTTGTCAATGTCAAGACTCCATAACTTACTAAGTTAGGCCCAGCCCATACTAGGCATGTGGTCGTACAGTAAGGCCCACTTCAATGGCGCACAAAGTTAAGTCCTTAATTGACCAAGGTAAGACTTCCAGTTTTTTCCAAATCACAAAGTTTATATCACACAGTTCCACCATTCACACAGATCCACCACTTGCCTCAGTCCAAATCTTTTCCCACCCTGTTGATTAAGTGCAACACATACCATCAACGAGTAATAGCACACAACACACACAGTTTCATCACATAATTCCATAATCACTTTGTCAAGTTTATAATTGCAACTCACATGAAATGATGGCTCGTGGCATGGCTAACCAACCTACTCGTATCTAACCAACCCACGTTGGTGCTACGATAATACCAACTAATAATGAACCAACCTAGGGTGACAAAAGATCATGGCATACAATAGACAATGTGGATATAACAAATTGGATTAATAACTATCCCAATAGCATTTAAATAAATACTTGAAATAGAATGCAGTACATTGAAACAAAGTATTTTGAAAACTGGGTTCAATATGATCAAAGGTATAACTTGCCTTGGAATAGATCTAGATATTGGTCTTGGTCTTGATCTTGAGGAGGTGCTCCTTCTTCAGCAAAATTACCCGAACTATCGACGTCTACTCGCAAACGAGACAAAAGAAACAAAAATAAATAAATACCAGAGGTAAAACAAACTCCAAAAATCAAATAAAATTCACCATTAAATAGATCTTGATTTTATATAAATTTACAAATTTGAATGGGCTCAATCGGAGTTCGGATGCAAAAGATATGGGCTTTGGAAGTTTGAAAATCAAATAAAACCCTAATTTGGATTTTATTGAATTTCCCGAATTATTTTGATAAAGGAAAATCGGATTATTGCGCAATACTTGTGTCAGCCGAGAATTTCCGGAAAAAGAAATAGATTTAAAGAGAAATCTGACATGTGGGCCCCACATGTCAGTCTCGGGGTTCACGGTGGACCGAGTGCACCGAACCGAGGGAGATCTGGCGCGGTGGACCGAGCCACGCACGCATGTGCTGGTGCTGATCTGGTGCCACGCGGCTGCCACACCAAAGACCGGCCGGCGACGGCGACAACGGCGATGGCGCTCGAGACCGATGGTCACCGTGAATCAGCGGGGACTCGCCGATGAGTGGAGGGTACCAGATTGTTCCCTGTGCTATTGCACACTCAGGGGTGCCCTTACCGGTAGCTGGCAACGACGGTGGCGGCTGGCGGCGAGGAAGAAGCGGCGGTGAAGGCTCGGGTTTTGTCGGGAGAGTGCTCCGGCGATGCTCCGGCGACGAGGAGGTGCGCCCGAGGTAGCCTAGAACTTGCTGATCACGGTGGTGCAGTCGGCGAGGCAAAGGCGGCGACGACGGCGGCGCAATTCACCGAAGAAGAAGCTCGGCCGAAAACCCTAAAACTCGAAATGCGGCGGCTCTAGAGCGATCGGGGCGATGAGGGTGGCGGCTTTGGGTTGCGGAGGTCCGGGCGGTGCTAAGGGGGTATTTATAGGCCCGGAGACGCCGAGATTTGGAAACCCCCAAATCGGGTCCGAAACGGCCGCGATTTGAATTTCCGAGATTCGGGGAGATTGAAACCGATTCGGGGTTTGATTTGGTTTGGAACGAATAAGAAATCAACCGAGGTACGATTTGGTGGGGTCGGCACGAAGAATCAGCAACCGAATCGGTTTTGTCGGACGGAGCTCGAAGCTCCAGCAATGGCGGCGAAGCGCGGGCGCGAGGACGAAGAAGACTCTGCGGAGACGACGACTCGGTGGTGGCCCCACCTGGCAGCGGCAGCGAGGCGCGGGCGAGCGAGCGAGCGAGATCAGCGGGCGAGGTCACGCGGCGAACATCTAACGGAGGAAGGTGGGGTTGAGCGCGTGCGTCCGATTGGAAACGAGGGGCACGCATCAAGCATCCAACGGACGTGGGCGCGGCCGGGGCGAGACGGGCTGGCGCGCTACTAGAATAGTGTTGGGCTTCGGCCCAGCACTGTTCCAAAGGATTTTCTTTTGATTTTTCTTTTAAATAAATCAAGAAAATACAAATAGCCAATAGAAAATAGCAAATGACTTTGGAAAAATTTCAGAAAATTCTATAAAATATATCCAAGCATATAGAATCTAAATAAAATAGTTTTGACAATTGTTGATGTTGGGATTAAGCACATTAAACAGTTTGTCCTTTAAGTCCCTATTAAGCTTTTTAATTTAATATTCAAATAAATTCAAATGGTGAATTTTCTTTCTATCACTATTTAAAAGATTTTTAAAACTTTAAAAATTGGGATGTTACACCCTCACATCAACGGAGTCGGCTGGAGTGATGGTGTGGGATGGGGCACCACCTTGCGACACCGTGGGTGATGAGGCTCGCTGGTGACAGCGAATGGCACGGCGGGTGGAGGCATGTGGCAGTTGAAACACGACCCACGGCTATGGTGGCAGGGGCTTCCATTCCCAGCGGCGAATAGTGTGTTCCCCATGGCTGATAGCGGTGTAAATGACGACGCTGTGTAGGTGATTGCTGCACATGAATGCTGATATTCGTTTGGAATGTTCGTTGTTTCACAGTGTTTATTTCATGTACAGTTATTACTCATGAATGTTGGCATATAGATTCTTAGTTTACATGTACTGAATGCTTACCAATCTATTAATCTTTAGCCCATTTGTCGGTGCCTTTGTATAGTTACCGTAACATCCCAAAAAATCCCAACATAGGGGTAATCAGATAAAAATCAGAGGAAAATGATTTTGAACCTATTATGTATGGAAAACAACCTAGGCATGATTTTGAACTTTTTATATAAATCAAACAATTGAATTCTATGTAAGCAGAAACTTGTGAAATTTTTTGAGAACATCACGGAGCATATAAAAATTTACATAAAAACTATATTTTGTCATAATCCTTCACAATAATTTTTATAAATTTTGGAGCCAATTTGATAGGTTTAAAAATTCAGCAAAGGCTCATCCAGTTTTGGAAATTCAAAATTCGTTTTTGAATTCACGCTGAACTCTTGGGCCGCATCTGAGCTGGCCAAAAGCCCAACACCAACTCCAGTCCGCGCCAGTGTGTGCTCGCCCTCTCGCTAATGTGTGGGCCCCACTTGTCGGGTCCTTTCTTCCACCTCACCTTCGTCCTCGCTTGCTAGCACGCGAGCGCATCTCGCCTGCTCTACCCCTGGTTCATGACCAACGCCCACGATTTCGTGCCCCAACTACCCTGGTCACCTTCGCCTGGCTCTGGCCATGCTAACCATCCCCTTAATGGCGCCCAACCGCCGCGCTGGCAGAGACGCCGAAGCTGGAGCACGAGTTTCTCGCCACGATCGCAGCTTCTCGCCGCTCATCTCACACAATTCTCACAGCTACTTAAGCTTCTGAGCACGTCACATACTCTTAAGCTCACCCCTCGTTCCATCTCGTGCCTTCTCCAAGCAACAAGCTCCCTAAATCACCAAGAATGAGAGTATCGTTCACGACGCTGGTGAGCAAACCTCACAATGCCATCTTCTCTAGTGTGCTTCCTTACCCTCGCCAACTGCGTCACCATGTGTCCCTTACCTCGCTGCTGCTTCTTCTATGCTTGAGGTAGCTTCAGGAACCCTGTAGCGAGGACAAACTGTCATCATCTTCACCTCCAACGCACACCCCATTCTGGACCTCCGTGTTCCCGACGTTCTGGTGAGCTTGAACCTCACCTGACCGTGTCATTTCATGTTCTATACTCAACTAATGCTTTCCTTAGGTAGATGATGATCCACACGCAAGGAATCCCCCGAATCAACCTTCTTCCTCATTTCTGGCCGCCGCAACAGTTTTCCAGTTTGCTGCCACCTCAATGACTCTCTGATTGATTCCTTCTATCCCTACCATCCTCTGAGTGCCTGCAAGCTAATGCACACCTCCTTGTAGCTGCTCTACCACCACAGCACGCTATCACCGAGAGCCTCCTTTGCGCCGCCACTGCTCAACGTAGCCAAGCCAGTCCAGTCATCCCCCGACGCCTTCAAGGACCTTGGTGAGCTTTTAGTAGTCCTCCAGAGCTTTTATGCGTATTAGATCAGAGGATTAGCTATTATAGCTTGCACTTCGTCATAACCAGTCATGGCGCCACCGTGGGAAGCTTTGTTGCCACCGCTCCGGTGACCATTGGTCCTCGAGCCACTACATGTAGCATCGTAGTAATCTCCTAAAGCTAATGCACACCTTCTTTTGCCACCGATTTTCCTCAATCGCGAAAACCACTTTGAGCCTAAGGAGCTTCGCCGCTCATCTGCAGCATAGCACCACCTCCGGCCATCTCTCTGGCCTCCACCACCAACTCGGTGCCATCACCGTTGAGAGGGGAAAACATTTTGCCCACCCCCAAGCTTCTCCGTGCCTGCCACGCCACCGGCGAGCTCACCATGGCGCTCGGCTATAATACCCAGAAATTTAATCGGGAGTGAAGAAAAGAATTCGGGAGAGGCAGGGAGGTGGCGAGTGTAGGCGCGCCATCTTTGCCACCTAGTACGACCAATCGCGGAAGGCAAGTACCTTATGATAAAATGTGTTGATTTTGTTGGTATGCATGATGATGTGTCAAACTTGTGAATGTCCTTGTTATTAATCCATGATATATTTGTCATTTCAAATTGATACTCTTGTAAGGATAATGACATTCATAGTAATTGTTTCATTCCATTCATATATTGTTCAATTTCTGTCCACGGGAGTGGAATTTGCAAAGACCCATCAATTCCAGTATGGGCACGTAAGACCCACTATTCCAATGTGGGCCGTTTCGGACACCCGTATGAAACGTTCTTCATACGGTATTTGGGTCCCCGGACTTTGTCAAGTACGGGCTTAAGTGAACACCGACGGGTGTATCACTCGCTATACCGGTATAAGCTGTTGAGCAGTCCATTCCTTCAATGCATTCCTTCATTCCATTCATTCATGTATGTGTCCCGAGAATTGTTCATATTTCGGTTGTAGTTGGCTTGTCCACTTTATGCTTGATTTATCATGTACAGTACTTGCTGAGTTTCGACTCATTCTTGCTTTGTTGTTTATTTTAGGTGATCATTGATGTTGACGTCAAGGAGTAGTCACACCCACTATTCACTCTTTTCACTTTCCTTTAGTTTTATTAATAAGATTTGATTATATCTTTCATTCGTAAAATGTTGATGTGTAATAAATAATGTTGATGTAGTTGATAATTGTCTCGATGCCATGGTTGTTTAGTACTGTTTGTGGTCCTTGATCACTCCATTATTTTAATCATTTGGATTCAATCTTTGTTATTGCTATTACTTTATGAAAGTTTGACTTCTTATTGTCCTCCTAGGAGTTATATTTTGAATGCTTCCGCTTGATGATTACATGTTAGATCCTTTAGGTAACATCTTGGCTTCCGAATAGCCAGGGTGTTACAGTTGGTATCAGAGCGGGCTTTAGGTCCATGGTTAGTGGAAAAGTATTAAAAAAATGACACGTTGTGCATAGTAGGTGGGGTTTGGGAAATATATACATTGCATCCGCAATTCTAGTGATGTGGTTCATTATGTTGTACTGTATCGAATCGCTTCTGTACTATCTTTCTTGTTGATTAATCTATGATATGATGTGATATCTTATATATTTGAATTTATTCTATGATTGTCATGAGATGATCCTATATATATTCGTAATTGATTACATTGGGCTATGCGTATTAGTAGCGGACGTTGAGCAGTTGAGTTCGTGGTTGTTGTCTTGTGTTTTGCCAGGCTACACCACTATTCGTGGTATAAAAAAACTCTTACCCCTGTACCATAAGTTCTGTGTTGAGCATGAGCTCGCTGATGAATTTGTTGACTTTCTCGTGCTTGTATCTGGTTCCTGGTTGTAGTTCCTTGCAATTCATGAATTTCTTTTGAATTGGGGCGGGTTACAATGAAGTGGACAAGCTCGAGTAGGTCGCTGATCATTCTTTGAAATAATTATTATTCTTTCAATTATTGTGATATTTCTGCTCCACGTGAGCGTAGTTAAATTGCAAGATTTATCTTTTCACGGAAGTTCTGTTTTACCCCTGTTGGAAAATTTAACTCATTTGTTCGCTTGGAATTTCGGGCATTAGAAGATTTCTTTTGTAAGTTCTTTATTAAGGGTGCATCGACCTTGCATATTTCTTTTGGGATGCTTTAGAAAGTTGTTCTTTTCCTTGATTTCTGAATTTGACAAAATCTTGTATGGTGGTGTTGGTAAATTTCTCTTGGGTTCATAATTCATGGTAGTTGATGAGATTCAATGGGTCTTTAATGGTTCTCTAAAACCATTATTGTTTTTTTATTGTTGAGTTGCTTTTACTCTGGTGGTCTTCGTTAATTGGCAATATTGTTATTTCCATTGTTGTTCCTTCTTTCTTATTGTAAAGGAGCGACTCATTTACTCGTTTGATAGTTTGAATAACGAGAGTTTTCTGTTGCAAGTTCGTTGACACAAGAAAGCATTGGCTCCATGTATTTCTTTTGGATTATTCCACTTGTTGAAGTTTAATGCATCTCTTTTCTGAAGAAAAGTGTTTAAACCTTTTGGTGGTGCTGTGTTGTGATTGAGTCGGAGGTTGTACTCAAACAAAAATTGTGGGCTACAGGTTTCTATTGGTTCCTATTTGTTTTTTTAAACAATTTCTTGTCTTTATGACTGCTGAGCTCTCTCTACTATTTGTAAACGTTATTATTGACAAGATCGTTCTCTTTTATGATAGTCCTATCTTTCTTGCTGGTAAAGCTGACCTGGTTATCCGTTTGGAATTTTGGAGAATGGGAATTATCTTTCACAAAGTTCAGTGAAGAAATTTTTGACTCAACTCAGTCCTTTTGGAGTAGTTGGAGTGTTCTCCTCACAAACATCTACTTGCTGATCTTACATAAGTGATAGATCTACCTATTTTCTTGGCATGCTAATATTATTGAAACCTTATGCCTTTGCCACACTGAAATTTCTAACTTTCAAAGTCAGTACCTTCTTCTCATTTGAAGTTTGATCGTCTCCTCGTGCCTCAACTGTGGACTTCAGATATGTTTTCTGAGTTCTTCGCCTAATTGGTTTTCCCCTTGGTCCTGTATTCAGTGCGAGTGGTAAATGATTTTTCTTGTTGGCAAAAATCGTTTTCATGTGACTCTTCTTTTGAGAAAGATTCGACCCATTCTATTCTTTTCGCATAAGTCTTTCCAGGTGTTTTCTAATTGTAGTTGTGAGATTGATGTTAATACTTGTAGTAAATTGATCGCCACTGGTGAAATCGCTTAAATGAGAATACTTCAAGTTTCGTTTTTGCGATCGTTTGGAGCTCTTTAAGAGTTTCGTGTTATTGGTTTTTAAGAGATTCGTGCGATTTGGTCTTAAATGATCTTTGGTTTGAGTTCGCAAAGTGAGGTTGCAATCAAAGAAAACTTTCATTGATTTCTTCAAGAGGAAATTAATCCGTTTGCTTTCCGTGAAGTCCTGTAATTGAAAATGTTTCGCGTTTTGTGGCTAAGGTCATTTGGATCTCATGTTTCACGAGTAGATGAACTGTTCCGAGCAAATTTGGCGTGTCGAAGAATTTTATTGGTTCTTAAGTAGTTCTATGGGTTGGACTAAAGAACTTACCTTGTTCGTTGTGGCAAGTGTTGTTAGTTCGAGGACCAATTGCTGTGTTAAAGAAAAGAGTGCAGTAGAAGTATTTGATAATTTGAATCAAGTTTTGTAACCTGTGGTTGTTTGAACCATGCCTAAATTTTCTGCTCTTTCCACTCAAAAGATGTCGAGTTTCAATCGTAATGTCATTTTTCTTATCGGCTGTTATTTGCTATTCCCTTTTAAGGAATGTGTGCCCTCAACCGTGAAATCAACTTTTGTTTTTCCAAGATCCACGTTATCAGATTATTTCTTTTGGTTTCGTGCTCGCTGTGAGGAGCAACTTTTTCCTGTGTGACGAAACTCGTCCTTGTTCGCCGCTTTCTTTTGAAAAGGAGTCAATAGTTTTATGTTGCCAAGTTTTGCAAAGTATAAATTGGCAACTATTTGGTAGTGGTTAAGTAGTGGTAGTGGTTTAGTAATAGTAGTGGTGAGATTTTGCTACCAAACTATTGGATGAGTAGTAGAAAATGAATTGGTTTTGATATGTACCTCTTGGAGGGGAATTGATTTACATGGAATGTTTGGCTTCGAAGTAAGTCTGAATAGTGTTACGATTGAGTAGAACCTATGGTATAGAGAAATTCCAGAACTTCAGTTCATGTTAAAAGGTTGGGGATTATCGAAGGTATAGAGACCTTGATTAATTTTTATAGAGTAACGCAATTGGATAATATTGCGAGATTATGTAGGTAATTTCTGAGGATGTCAATAAGTGAGTATGTTAGAATTGTGGGAATGTTGGAGATTCAATCCGTTGATTTCCCTATCTGTTATAATTGCAATTTGTTGTAGAAGTCTTGGAGGTTAAATCCGGGCTTTGCATTTTTTTATGCTAGACCATTGGTCACTCAATGATTGTGTGTAGAGAGAGTAGAATAATAGAGTTTCTTGAGCAGTGGAATGATAATTGATAGAACCCTTCTGATGTAGTATATGAACGTGCGTGCTAAGAATTCTGAGTTGTTGTTCTTGGAAATTGGAGGTAATGTGATTGTGTGGGATCTATTGTGTGGTGCTTTGGACGCCTTCTATCAAATCGATTTTGGTTAGTAGAATGAGTTATCTAGAGTATTCGGTGGATTCAATATAGCCTCTCCACAATGGTGTGGATGATGTACTTCAGTTTGAACATAATTTGAGGATGTTTAACTAATAGGTTTAAGCTCAGGTGGTATGTGATGAATTCGAATTTCAAGGTTCGAGAGAAATTTTATTCCTAGAAGAGAGAAACTGAGGAAAAGGATGTTTCATCGGATAATGAGGCGTTTTCTTGATTCTCGTTTGAGTTTTGTGTCGTTGACCGGTGTTTTCTGTAATTTGAGTCGGGGCTGTGTTGGCATATTGATTCTTTCCAATTCAGACAAATCGCAAGTGTTTGGTTTGGGCGTTCGAGTGATTTCTCCTTTGGTTGTCGTGGTGTTCATTTGTAAGCTGCCTATTTAGAAAATGGATTTGTTTCCGAGATGAATTGTCAAATTTGGAAATTTAACCTTTTGGTGGAGAGATAGCATTGCGTGGATGTGATGAGGACTCTCTATTTTCAGTTGGGTTCTCTTCGTTTCCGAAAGTTGCAGAAATTAGGAAGTTGGCATACTGTTTTGCCCGTCTCGGGTACTTACGCGAGGTACGAAACGTCGGTTGTGTTCTGGTGCTGAGTGAGCAGTTGAGCCATTAAAATTTGAGATTTAGTTAAGGACGTTGACCATTGAGTTAGGTATCACCTTCGATTCTCTTCTGACGAGTGTACCTATAAAGTTCTGGTTGAGAGATAGGTCAGACGTTGTTTTACGTCTTTGTGTTGTGGTCTCGCTTGTACGGGAGGGGGGCCACTTGGGAGCTAGAGTCCCACTTGCGCGATCGAAATTCAGAATTGTTCATGTCAGGTACGTGCTATTTGTTGTTGTCCTTCGAGTAGAATGGCAGATAGAATTCGGGGTCGAATTCTGTTTAAGGGGGGTAGAATGTAATACCTAAAAATTTAATCGGGAAAGAAGAAAAGAATTCGGTAGAAGGAGATAATTAGAAAGTCAGAGTTTTTAGTTTTTCAGGGGGATTTCCTCTTTTTCCCAGCAACCTGGCCTTGCGCCGCAGCCCAAGAGGCCCAAGAGGGGGGCCGGCCAAGGGGGTGCCCTCCCCCCTAACCCTAGCCACCCCACCCTCTCCCCTCTCCCCCTTCCCCTCCACCCTTCCCTCAACCGGCCGCCACCCCCTCCCTCTTTCTCTTGGGCGCCACCTCTCCTCCCCTCCTCTAGCACTAGGTGCCACCCCCTGCTGGCCTGCTGCTGCTGCTCCCTGGTGGTGGTGTTCCTCCTCCCCCGAAGATGAGAGCCACTGCCGATTCTCCCCGGGCGTTGGGTGGTGCGCGTGTTGGCCGGCCAAGAGAAGAAGAAGAGAGGAGAAGGGGGGAGCCTCTTCCCCAAGCCTCATTCAACCTCCACCTGGGTGCTACAAGGGTAAGCATGATTCCCCCCTTGCTGTTTGATTCATAGGATATGAGGATTTCATTCGATTGATTGGATCGGGTTGCCACTGTTAGTAGATCGGTTCTGTCCAGAACGTTACGCGGCTAATTGAGGGTCTTTAGAGGGCGAATCTCGGATTTTGGTCTCCTAGAGTTTGGTAGCTGAGGTTCGTAGCTTTCCATATCCACCGAGATCACCCAATTCCGATCTGTGGTTCAAAAGTTATGATAATTTCTTTTGTACTATTCTGAAAATCCTGACGAGAATTGTCAGTAGACTTGTTAACAAAATTTTACCTCGTTAGAGTCAGATTCAAGTCGGTCACCCAAAAGAGTTTCTGTAGGTAATTTTATCATGATTCCATATTGGTAAAGATCACTCAATTTGGACTTATAAATTAAAAGTTATGCTAAGTTCGTTGCTACTGGTCTGCTGTCGGGACAGATGTCTGTCAGGCACATTTAACTGCAGATTAGACTTATGTGTAGGCATAATTAGGAAATCTTGTCTGCTAGTGTTTTGAAGCTTTATCTGTTAAGTTTCTTTTGGCACTGGTCTCTGGTCATTCCGAGTTCGAGATCTTAAGTTACGAATTTTTCCGTGCCGCTGTCCAGAATTGTAGTAAACAGGGGAAACACTTGTTTCAACGTTAGGTCCATGAGTTGTGTCGGGTGGTCCGGGAGTCATTGTAGTTCACCGGTAGTGTCGTCGTATCACTTTATTCTTATTTCAATTGTTTCTGGTGTAGGCGGGGAGGCGGCGAGTGTAGGCGCGCCATCTTTGCCACCTAGTACGACCAATCGCGGAAGGCAAGTACCTTATGATAAAATGTGTTGATTTCATTGGTATGCATGATGATGTGCAAACTTGTGAATGTCCTTGTTATTAATCCAATATATATTTGTCGTTTCAAATTGATACTCTTGTAAGGATAATGACATTCATAGTAATTGTTTCATTCCATTCATATATTGTTCAATTTCCGTCCACGGGAGTGGAATTTGCAAAGACCCATCAATTCCAGTATGGGCACGTAAGAACCACTATTCCAATGTGGACGGTTTCGAACACCCGTATGAAACGTTCTTTATACGATATTTAGGTCCCCGGACTTTGTCAAGTACGGGCTTAAGTGAACACCGACGGGTGTATCACTCGCTATACCGGTATAAGCTGTTGAGCAGTCCATTCCTTCAATGCATTCTTTCATTACATTCACTCATGTATGTGTTCTGAGAATTGTTCATATTTTGGTTGTAGTTGGCTTGTCCACTTTATGCTTGATTTATCATGTACAGTACTTGCTGAGTTTCGACTCATTCTTGCTTTGTTGTTTATTTTAGGTGATCATTGATGTTGACGCTGGGCGGGGTAGTCACACCCACACTATTCACCCTTTTCACTTTCCTTCAGTTTTATTAATAAGATTTGATTATATCTTTCATTCGTAGAATGTTGAACTGTAATAAATAATGTTGATGTAGTTGATAATTCTTCCGATGCCATTGTTGTTTAGTACTGTTTGTGGTCCTTGATCACTCTATTGTTTTAATCGTTTGGATTCAATCTTTGTTATTGGCATTACTTTATGAAAGTTTGACTTCTTATTGTCCTCGTAGGAGTTATGTTTTGAATGCTTCCGCTTGATGATTACATGTTAGATCCTTTAGGTAACATCTTGGCTTCCGAATAGCCAGGGTGTTACATCGGCCATGAGCACAGCTCTGCTCCTCTCTCTCTATCTACTAGTGGGTCCGCATGCTTAAAAAAGCAATTAACGCTATGTAACAAAGGTTAAATGTACCCAGTGTATGACACGTGGGACCAGCAGAAAAGGTTAAAGAAAATCTAATTTCAAACGTTATTAGCAAATGAGTCTATGACATGTGGGACCACCTCTGTTTTATAAATAAAAATACAGAAAAGATAACCTTAAGTAACTGACAACTAGGCCCCATCTGTAAGTTAATAAAAAATTGAAAAGTTCAGAAAAGCTGCTTTTAGTTAGACGAGAATGCACTTTCTCTACTGGAAAGTGTAAATCCCAGTAGAACTATGAGGAAAATACGTTTTCTCTATTGGACACCGTAAACCTGAGAAAATATACACTTTTGATTTCAACCCTTTTCTATTTTCTGGAATTTTCTAACCAAAGAAAATTAAAACGTTAATAACTTTTGCATACAAACTCCAAATCGAATGAATATTTTTTTTATAAATTCATATAAAATCATGATCTACCAGAATATACTAAAATATTTGGATTTTGTTGTTGTTTAAGTCATTTGGCTATATTTAATTTGCTTCTAGCTCTTTTGAATAGATGTCGATTGTTCAAGCGAATTTTACAACAATCATCCATCCTAATATTCAGAGAAACCAGAGCGAGATAACCACCTCTTTTGACCTTGTTGATCCTACTATTTTAACTATTGTACTTCTTTTTTGCAAAAATCTATTATGCATACGTGTATGTTTGTTTAAAATTTCTATATTCGGGGATAACCGTCATCGTAAACTTATTCGATGCATGAACCTCCTTGAAATATTGATATCCTCACTATTGTATCCATTAGATTATGGTATAGAAAAAAATCTATTATGCATGCCACTTGTGTAATATCCCGGAATTGAATCGGGTAATTAGAAAATCAACTAAAGAAGAGAGGGCAAAGAAAGGAGTAAAAATTCTGAAATTAAAAGGGGGTTTTCCGCATTATTTGGACAACCTGGGCCTTGGGCCATGGCCCAAGTGGCCCAAGAGGGGGACCGGCCAAAGGGGGGATGACCTCCCCCCCTAAACCCTAGCCACCCTCCCCATTTCCCCTCTCTTTCCCACATAGCCGCCACCCCGCTCTCTCCCTTGCACCTCCCCTACGCCACCACCTCCCCAGCAGCAGCATGTCCCTCCCCGGTGAAGATCCTTGCTGCCGTCCATTGGAGGAAAGGCGAGGAGACCACCGTTGGAGGGCCGGCCAAGTGGAGGTAGCAGATCGGATTTATTCAGCGCTGTTGCTCGTCAGTTTTGGGTAAGATTCGTACGTTTTCTGATCTGACTGCCTCTTAGAAAGTTGTAGCTCTTAGTTTTAGCATTCTTTGGGCACCGAGATCACCTAATGTGGACTTACGGTTTAGGAGCTATGGTAGTTTTACCGCGACTGTCCAGGAGAGCTGACATGATTTGGCAGATTGTCTTGTCTGGCCATTATGAATTATCTAGAGGCCGAATCAGAAAAGCCACCCAACATGAATATTGTAGATAATTAAGTAAGCTTTCCAAGTTAATAAAGAACACAATTTTTAGAGTTGGAAATCAAAAGTTATAGAATTTTTACCGTCGCTGTTTCGCTGACTGTCAGATTGTAGAGAGAGAAAACATAGAAAAACTTTACCTGAATATAAGAATTAGTAGGAGGCCGAATCAAGAGACTTGTCCAACTAGAATATTGTAGCTGGTTTTGTTGTGATTCCAGAGAGTCCAAGATCACCCCGTTGCGAGCTGCGCAGAAAAAGTTATGGTGGTTTTAGTGCTCTATCTAGAGAACCCGACGTGAAGTTGATGTTTTATTAATTGCCTTGTAGGGGTATTATTTGGCTGATTCAGTAATGCTCACCAACTAGACTTAGTTGGATAATTTAATTACCTTTTCAAAAAGTCTAAGAACATCTTATTTGGACTCCTGTAAATAGATATGGATTTTTGAAGTTGACTGTCCACCGAGGAGACAGATCGACATTTATGAATTTAGGGACGGGATCGAGTTAGAAGTTTTGCAAGTCCATGGTTGTTGTTATATAATTTGTTTTGGTCCACTGCTGTGTCTTAGCGTGTGTTATAATTATTATTCGTGGTGGATCTGCACCGAGCAAGACCTTCATACATCCTCGTTCTCTCGTGGTTAAGGCAAGTATAATGATGAATATAGTATGTATTATTGAATGGCAATGTTTGATATATATTATGAGTACTTGTGTGTTCATGTTTGTGATGATGATGACATAATTGGTATTGTTCATGGTTGTTAGAGATATGAATCACGTGTTATTCATGGTTGATGGTCTATGGTTATAAGATTTTGGAGTAAGGATAGGTTATTCATATGCAATATTGTTGTGGATGCATATTTGTATTACTTTGAGAATTCATACATATGCATTATGTTGGGTTACTGAAGTCTTGGTCATGTGAGGACCAAGCAACTCTTGAGGTCCCCGTCATGTTAATGACGGGCTAAAGATTCCCATGCTTGAAGAGCATGGACTCAGGTCCCATACACGTAGAGTATGGGCAAAGGTCCCTGTACCAGATGTTACAGGCATGGGTGTGCATCGACGGATGCACACTTTGTATTACCGGTAAAATGCAAAAGGGAAAGAGAAAGAGAAAGACCATGTTGAGCATATTGCATAGCATACATGTGTAAAGAAAGAGAAAGAGAAAGACCATGTTGAGCATATTGCATAGCATACATGTGTAAAGTGATTAATAAGTGATTTTGTGAAGTATAGTTGATGTGTTACATGCTTGTATGTTGTTGATGCCATTTATTATATTTGCTGAGTCTTTGGACTCACCTCTTGCTTTTGTTGTGCTTTTAGGTACCACTTGCAAGAACGGCATGCATGGGAGGGAGTAGAATTGCTTTGGATGCACTCACTACCACACAATCTTTTAAAGATGATTATCATTTAGGTCGTACCTTAATAATAAGCAAACTGGTTAAGGATTAATTTTGGTTATGCTTGAATGCATTGGATTATTTGTAATAATGAGAGCGGTAAATTGTAGTTATGCTTGCTTATGCATTAGCTGGATAGGTTATTTAAGAATGCTTTGATGAACTTTGGATGTTGAGATATTGATAATAGTTTATGCATCTGTTGGAACCTCCGGTACACTTAATTATACAAAGGAGATTCTGCCGAAAGTTAGCAAAATGTCTTAGCTTATTTTATATTTATGTTAGTGTAGTAGCATTCCAGGCTCAGGTTGGGCTGGGATGTTACAACTTGACTGAGCCAAAATTCACTCTTGCTGAACTTGGCATAAAGCTGATGCTCTCAGAGCTTTTCCAAAATAATACTGAGATGCTTCTCATGCTCTTCTTCATCTTTTGAATAGATGAGAATATCATCGATGGAAACTACCACAAACTTATCCAGGAATTCTATGAACACTTTGTTCATCATATTCATGAAATAAGCAGGAGCATTTGTCAGTCCAAATGATATCACTGTAAACTCGTACAATCCATATCTGGTTGTGAAGGCTGTCTTTGGAATATCTTCCGGTCTGATTTTTAACTGATGGTAGCCTGATCTCAAATCAATCTTGGAGAAAACACTGGCTCCTTTAAGTTGATCGAATAGATCATCTATCCTGGGTAACGGATACTTGTTCTTGATTGGTACTTCATTGAGTGGTCTGTAGTCCACGCACATTCTCATACTATTGTCTTTCTTCTTGACAAAAAGTACTGGAGCTCCCCAAGGCGATGAACTGGGTTGAATGTAACCTTTGCTTTGCAGTTCTTCGATCTGCTTCTTCAACTCTGCTAGATCATTGGCCGGTATTCTGTAGGGTCGCTTTGAAATTGGAGCAGTCCATGTGACTAAGTCAATTAAGAACATTATGTCCCTGTCTGGTGGCATACCAGGTAATTCTTCAGGAAAAATATCTGGATATTCTTGTACCATGGGTATGTCTTTAAGTTTTACTTCCTTCAAGTTGGTCAGGATAGAACTTCTTCCTGTAGAAGTCTTGGATCTGAATTCTACTGAAATTCCTTGTTCATTGGTGAGGGTGATAGATCTATTGGCACAATCTATCCTTCCTTATTTTTTGGCAAGCCAATCCATTCCAAGAATTACGTCCAATCCTTGCGAGCGCAAGACTATTAAGTCTGCCGAGAAAGTTACTCCAGAGATTTCCAAGGTAAGATTTGGGCAAAAGAAACTAGCACTTATTTCCGAGCCCGGGGAATGGATTAACATAGGGTTAACTAAGGGGGAGATAGATAACCCATACTTTTCCACAAACTTATTTGACACGAAAGAATGCGAAGCTCCGGAATCAGATAAAACTGATGCTGATACTGAATTGACAAGAAACATACCAAGAACAACATCTGGTGCTGAATAAGCATCCTCTATAGTGACGTGATTCACACGTCCCTTCACGAATTGACCAGCTAGTCTTGAGGGACTGTCGAAAACTGGTGCTCCTGCATTTGGCTTAGCTGGGGCTGTAGCATATTGTTTCTTTGGGCATTTATGGGCAAAACGACCCAACTCATTGCAATGGAAACAAGTTATTCCTGCTGTTGAGGGAGTTGTCTTCTGCTGGATTTGACTTCCAGATGAACTGCTACAAAAACCAGGAATATTGGGGCGCTGGGCTGGTGCTGAAGTTCTGGGTGTAGTAGACTGGAACCTTCCACGCTGAGGTGGCTGAGATTTAGTGAAATGAGGCTTGGGTAGTCCTCCAGAGTTAATCTTCTAAGCGGCCATCCTCCGCTTACGGTTCTCCATTTCTTGATGCTCGAAGTCGGTGAAATCCTGAGAAATCAAACGGACAGAAAGTTCGTCGTTCAACCCTTCCAAAAATCGTTCCTGCATGCCTTCATCTCTTGCCACATCTTCTGGGGCATAGCAAGTGAGTTGGTTAAACTTATGCAGATACTCGTCGACTGAACAGTTTCCTTGGCGAAGCGAGCGAAACTCCTTCATCTTCAGTGTAATGATGCCGGATGGAATGTGAGATCGGCGAAAGGCTTACACGAACTCATTCCAACAGATTGCTTGGGCATTAGCATGGGACATGCTGAAGTTATCCCACCATTCCGATGCGGGACCATTCAACTGGTGAGAGGCAAACAAGACCCTCTCACGATCTGTGCACTGAGCAATATCAAGCTTCTTGCCAATGGCCCTGAGCCAATCATCTGCGTCCATGGGCTCCGTGCTGCTGGAAAACGTAGGCGGACGCATCCTTATGAACTCTGATAGTATAACTCTTGCTGGAGGTGGGGGAGCATGATGTGCTGCTGAAGCTTGAGTGTTTTGGTTATTGTTGAGAGATTGGGCTAACAGTTCTATCAGATAAGTCTGATTGGCCAACATTTGGAGCCAATCTAGGGCTTCAGTCGGAGGAGGTGGTGGCTGCTGAACTGGGTTTCCTTGATAATCAGTATTCTCATTTTCTTGCCCTCTGGCACTGCCACTTCCGGTGCGGGTAGTCACCATCTGCTGGACTCTTCAAAGATTTAGACAAGAGAGACCGGAATTTCTAAGGGGTATAGGTCTAAAATAGCCCAAAAACCAACAAACACAAGGTAAGAACACTTCAACAAAATATTTTATTTTATTTTATTTTATTAATTCATTATGGCTACCACAAGGGTATTAGTAGCTCATAATTCGCAACTAAAGGACAATTTAAGGACATAACTACGGGGTTGCTGGGGTATAATCCGGCTCACTAGAACTAGCCTCGCCTACCTTGTAGCAGGCCAGTTCTTTTTCTATAGCCTTCAACTTTTCTTCGCATCTTGTAATTTCCCCTGAATGAGAGACAGCTCATCTAGGGTATTCCCATAGGCGTAATCCATTGATCTGGCTAGATCCACCTGATGCGTGAGATCGGGACTGTCTTCATCTCTAGCTAAGCGGAAGGTACTGTCATGCCGGGTTGGGATGTGCATCGGGTAATAGTGGAACCCAGTACCGTTGAGGCGGTGATCGTAGATGTAGCAGAGTCGGCGGGCTACTTCCCTGGTTGCATCCTGAATGCCTTCGGCCAAGGTGTCCCGTCGCATTGGGGCGTAGAAGATATGGAAGTCTGTGTTTGGCGATAGGTTGGAGTAGAGGATCACTTCTACCCTCCACTGATCCTTATTTCTCACCTTGTACTTGTATCCTTTATACGTCGGTCTTTCTTCAAAGTCCAAGTGCTGCATGATCTTCCAGAGAACTGCGGCCCAATGACCAGCAAAAACACCATGGGAAATGGCATTCGGAACTTCAGTCATCTACAATTTTTGAGAAGGACATGAGTTAGTAAATATTTTTAAAGAGAAAAGTTGAGAATGACTCCAGAAGACCAAGTTATTTTTAATTTTCAAAAATAAATACTTAAGGGTTGGGTTTCCTTCTAGGTTACGACCTACAGTCGATATGGCTCTGATACCACTTTTGTCGAACCCAGGAACGATGGATCCCGAATTCACTGTGTTTACACACTAGTCCAGGATTTCTAGTGTACACAGTCTCACAAAGTGTTATCACAATCATATCAAGCACTGTATTAATAAGAAACAGAGTTTATTACAAAATGGGCCTGAGGCCGAATAACAAAACATAGCGGAAGCAAATAGGTAGTAAGCCACACGATGTGCCATAGACAATCGTCTGGAGTCGTAGCCTAAACGTCTGGATCCTCACCTTCTGGATAATAATCTTCTCCTGAATAATAATATTCAGCAAGGATAAGCACAACTACCGTGCTCGCAAATACACCCAATATAGAATTTAGAATGCATGCATAAGTACACAAAGGAAGGTTGTAGGGGTTTATTTGCATAAATCAACATTTTTAAGTTTAAATAATCATACTAAGTTCCAAGGCATAATTTTAATCCATATATAAAATCATATTTTAAATTGATAATTTTATAGTGGATAACCTCCATATGAAACATGGTGAAGGATATCCTCCTATCACAAGGCTAACTACCCAATTTTACTACAAGGATTAACCATCCTAAAATCAAGTACAAAGTTATTTTTAAAACAAAAAATAAAGTCTAACTTAGAGTGGCTTTGCTTAGCATGTCCATGACCGTGGACACGACTATTCGAATAGTTTTACACTCTGCAGAGGGGGTACAACTTTACCCACACGAGATAATTTGTCTGTTATGTCGGCCAATGCACGCTTCCTTAGGCGTGTGACTAGGCAATTATCACAAGGTGTTTCCAATGTTCTACCTCACTACTAATATGCCCGCTAAGGTTTCACTTCTATTGGGCTAACCACCTGCCGGAATCCCCCTCTTGCGCTAAGTGGGAATAATGTCTATCCAACACCCACACAACAAAAATGGCACAAACAATAGTGAGGTATGACAAGTTAATAAGCCTAGTCCTGTCCATATAGAACATGTGGTAGTACGGTGGAGCTTTGTAAGATGCGGCTCAAAGGCTGGTCCTTAACTGACTTGGGCAACTTACAATAATAAACCCTGGGCCTCAATCCTAACCAGATTAAACCCGTGCATAAACCTGCACCCACCAACGGTCCATTTTGCCCAAGTACAAACCATTTTTTTTTTTATTTTTCAAAGATATTTGCAAAAGTCTACCATGACAAAACAATGTCATAGGCTTTTATTCAAATTTTGCTATTTTGGCTAAATTCTCTCAAAATTAAATATTTGTGGTCTACACAGTTTCTAACCATATCTTTATTTTTAAAATTTATTTGACCAAGGTGACAAGGTAATGATGATCCAACATTTAAAATTGGCTATACAAAGGAATTGGATTAACTACGAATTTAAAACTGGGATTTAAAATAATTGAATAAAATTATGCATGCAATAGTAATTTAAAAATAGAATTAAATAATTAAAAATACTAAGTTCAAAATGATCAATGGTGTAACTTGTCTTGCTCAAATTCTTGATATTCTACATCTTCAACAAGATCAAACTCTCCGAGTCGTCAAAATCTATACACGAAAATAATCCAAATTCAAATAGAATTCAAATAAACACAAATAAATTCAAACGAATAATCAAATTAACTCCAAATGAAATAAGTTAGCTAGATCTTGATTTTATACAAATTTAGCAATTTGAATCACCTAAATCGGAGTTCGTATGAAGAAATACGAGCTCCTGGAAGTTTAAAACCTAAATTAAATCCTAATTTCAGATTTTCCAAATTTCCTGAATTGTTTTTCTAAAGGAAATTCAATTTATTACGTCAGCGTACGGCATGAGCTGCGGACAGGTGGGCCCGGGTTTTCGTGGACTGAGTCCACAGGAAGGTGCGAGCCCACGGTGGACTCGGCTTACATCACAGTGCACGGGGGGGGCACTCCTTGCCACACTGGCGCCACGCGGCGGCCACGTCGGCTGGCGTGCTGAAGTGGCGCCGAGGTGGTGCTGATGTGGCTGGGCCACGTCGGCCCGAGGCCGACGACGATGTCGCCGGCGCTACGCTGCCCGGCGAGGTGTGCGGGGACGCGCAAAAGAGAGAGGGGGTGATGCTAGCTCGGGCGCGCTACCTTGCGGCGGAGTGGCACTACCGGAAGGTCGTCGGCGATGAAGAAGAGCGGCGGCGATGTTCGGTCGACGGTGGAAGTGGTGCTCCGGCGATGCCCTGGCAAAGTAGAGGTGCGTACGAGGTGGGCGACATCGCGGCGATGCTAGAGGTGCGGTCGATGTCGCCGATAAGGCCTTGCCGGTGCCGGAGGTGAAGCTTTTCCGAACTTTGGCCGCCGAGGAGAAAACTCGAATTGCAGATGAATGGGAGCGAGTGAGGCAAGGAGAGCTGGGGCGTTTGGTTGAGTTGAGAGAGGGGCAGCCGGGGCTGGCTTTTATAGGACGAGGGGAGGCCGGGAGGAGGAGATCGGGCACGGAGGTCATGGCGGCGACGGCGTCCCCGCAGTATTGCTGCGTCTTCAAGAGGGTAACGGCCAAAACGGAGCGAGAGAGAAACGATGGTTTGAATGCGCATGATGGCGAGAGAAA
Organism: Hsuehochloa calcarea; assembly: GCA_036346395.1. Classification (NCBI taxonomy): domain Eukaryota; kingdom Viridiplantae; phylum Streptophyta; class Magnoliopsida; order Poales; family Poaceae; genus Hsuehochloa; species Hsuehochloa calcarea. The sequence continues at coordinate 3,014,109 of CM070593.1, read as the reverse complement.
TGGGGGAGGGAATCACGGCATTGAAGAAGAACGTGCGGGCGTTAATGGCGGCGAAGCGCTCGGCCGCGCGGGGAAGAAAGATGGGAGGGAGACGACGATGTAGCGGTGCGGCCCGCGTGGCGGTGGAAGGGACTGGTCGGGAGGAGTGACGACGGTTGGATCTTGATCGACACGGAGGCGACGACGCCTTGCGCTAAACCGTCGAGGAGGGTGACAACGGTTGATCTTGATCGGACAATGAGGCGACGACGCCATGAGCGGCGACAGCCGAGATGGAGGCGCGCAGCGCGATGCGCGACAGCGTGAAGCGGGGTTGAGCGCACAAGACGCGGGGAGCCTAGCGAGGCGAAACAGAGTGGCCCGAATCGCCCAACATCTGTGCGTGATTTTAATTCCTTTTCCAATTAATTTAATTCCAGAAATTCAAAAAGGCTTTAGAAAATAGCAAATAAAATCAAAAATTATGAGAAAATTCACAGAATTTCTCTGAGGCATTCTGGATTTAAATAAAATAATTCCAACTTATATTTGGTAATAGATTTTGCAAATAAATTATTTTAGCTTTAAAGTAATCAAGGTAAAGCTTTTTAAAATTTTCAAAAAATCCACAAAAATAATTAAAGTTTTATTTTCAACTAAAATTTGAAATTTGGGCTGTTACAACTGTGTCCTAACCCTCCCCAAAAATTTTGATAATTTTTAGAACTATATTTCTATGTCAAATAATCTCCTAAAGCTTCAGCCATTCTTCTTAATTCTGGAGAAAAAATAAATTCCCATACTCTCCAACTGACAGCTGGGCCCACGGGCAGGCTCCCTCTTCCACGAAGCCCCGCCCGTGCCCTGCATGCGCACCATGCCCGCACCCGTCACCTCACCTGCCCATGCTGGTCGCCATCGCTCTCTCTTCCCCGTGCCTACAAATGGCCAATGCCACAGCTCCCTTCTGGCTTCTCCTCCCCTTTTCACATCACCACTGAAAGCCATCGAGGACCGCAAGCCCAAGCTTCCATGCCACGCCTGCTCGGCCGCCAAGTCGCCCGTGGAGCCACTCCGCCGTTTCGGACACTCCGGCGAGCTCCGCCGCCAGCTATCCACATCACGCCATGTCTCACCACCCCACAAGCAATACCCCTCCCAATTTGAGGATTCGTCCACCGAGGAGCCGCGCGCCTCTTTTCTTCTCCGATTCTGGCCAATACCGCCTCCACCGCTGCCACATCTTCTCCGGCGAGCTTCCCTCCAATTCCTTCCCACGGGAGTACCTCCTAGCCTCCCTCTACCTCCCCCTACCTCTAATTTGTACTCTCTTCCTCCTCAGGTCGCCGCTGCAATTGGTCACCCCGCGCCGCCCGTGGTTGCATTCACCGGCCCAACTCCGGTCCCCTCGGCTCCCTCCGAGCACACCGGTAAGTTTCCCTTGTCCTCCTGTTGCTCATGTTCCCTCTACTTTGTCCGTTCTCCTTCTCCAGCACCGTCGCCCTGTCATCACCTCCACGGTTGGCCGCCGCTCGCACCATCCTGGTTGCCACCGTTCAACTCCGGCTGCGCCGTGACCGCCATAGTATCGCCTCTCTGGCCTGGTTCCATTTTTGCCCTCCGTGGCCGCCGACGTCCACTCACCTGCCGGCAACTAGCATTGCTCCAGGCCGCCCCTTGACTCCCTCTATTCTTCTCAGCTTTGTGAATGCCTCTGTGAACTCTGTGAATGTACATGGCAGGTGAGTCCACCAAGTGAATGACTAACCTATATTAGTTAGTGGGAGGATTAGTGAAAGAGTTTACTAAGCAATTTGCAGAATAAATTGAGTTAAGTAGTTAGTTGCTAAGTTGTCAGTTAGCAACATGAAATTGTGCTGACTAGGAGCAAATTCAGAATAGTCAGAGTGCAGTTGAAAAACTAGCTCAGTTAAGTATTACAGTGTATATGTCTCTTGAAAATGTGTATGAAAGTATGGGACAGATAAATGGTTAGCTATATCCAATTGGTAATATTGTTGTTAGTAGGCAGATTTAGTGCACATATATTTTTACTAAATTGAGTATTAGATAAGTAGCTAGTGAATGTTTAGTTAGCAAACCACATGCCCAAATAGTGTTAACTGATAGTGGGGTGAGCAAGTGATTGGTTAAGGACTTTGAGGGAAGTTAGAAATGATTATGGAGCTAATGTCATACAGGAGTATTGCTAGCAAAGGTTAACTAGTAGAAGGTTGGTTAGTTTATATCATTTCAATCAGCACCTCGCAAGTTCAAATCCAGGATATAGGATAATTCAAAATGGTCAAGTATGTGTATAGCCTTAAGCCTGATAAACAAATGTACTTAAAAAGTATGCTAGGGTGATTTGTGTAGGCTATTACCAAAATGATAATAATAGATTAACCAAAATGATAATAATAGATTAAGTAATTAGCCTAAAGATGTAAAGAGATTAATTAATTATAGACATTCAACTAGCAGCTCTGTATGAGTCTGTATGAGTGTAGGTTTTTCCCTCTGTAGCTTCATCTGTGTTTCCCCTCTGTCACAGTAGTTCACAGTGGACCTTTCCCTAGTGATTGATTTAGAGTAATGACAATATTTGTATAAGATACATATACTCACATAATTAGGTAAGGGCAGTTGATAAGGTGATAAATTAGATAATCAAATGGTTAATTTAAGGTGATCATTAGTGTAGATGATTAGATGTCAAGTAGTTGTCATTACCAGAATACTCAGAAGTCACAGCTAATCAAGAGTCACATATCTATTATAGTGGTCTCGACGACATGTAGGCCGTAGGTCGTGCATGTAGTGCTGATAACAATGAAATCAAGTTGGTTAATAAAATGAACTAGGTTAATTACTCACTAAACAAGAGTTGGCATTCAATGATAAAGCTGGTCAACTCATAAGGCTGATGTTTAGCCAATGCTTGAAAATTCCAGCTAAAGTTCATGGATTTTTTTATAAATATAACATAATAAAAGAAACTATTAAATATGCTAGGTCCCATGTGTCGGTGAGACTTATGTTTACCCAGAGCGGACCACGCACCTATGAATAGATCTCACCTAGCTTTCATGGAACTTCATCGGTAAATAGGAAGTAATAGCTAAAATAATCATGAGAGCGTATCAAAGGATTGATTTTGACTGTATGATCATCGTGGATGTATACATGGAATGCCTAAAGAAAATGCTTGTGAGTACTAGGTGGTCTGTTAAGGAAAACAACATCACCAAACAACATCGTCTAAACCCTAACTATCACCCATCGCTATACGTCCCCAGTGATCGGACGATTCGTGATCCGAAAGCGAATATGAGAGTATTAGCTAAGCAGGTAATCTCTCCCATCTAGGCAACCAGTGAGGAATGTTCCTGTGAACATTCTCTCTCTCCCTATTATATTTATCTACTTCCGTCTAGAGTATTTCTTTCATCAACTCCTTGGTTATACTTTGGTCTGAAGTATTTTCTTCATCAACTTTTATTGATTATATTTCGTCTGCAGTATTTCTTTCATCAACTTCTGTGGTTATACTTCGTATGAAGTATTTCCTTCATCAACTCTAGATGAGTATGATTGGGTCTCGTCTGAAGTAATTTATCTTTCAAGGTACTGTTAGATGCGTTTACTTTAATTCGAAGTATTTCTTTTATTGTATGTATCTGGACTTATTGGATTTATTTGGTTGCTTTTAGTCGCTCTTGGATTTAATCTATTCTACATAGTTAGACTCTAAAGTCATGAAAGAATAACAATTCCAATAAGGACGAAGCCAAGATCAAGATTGTCAAAACATTGAATAGGATGGTTATCAAAATGTTGAGCGAGATTATTATCAGAATATCAAACATGATTATTATCATATCATTGAGCAAGGCAAGTTAATACTTTGATAATTTTGCACCTAATTATTGCAATTATATTGTTTTAACTTATGAAAATGCATTGCTATGTTATATATGAGTATGTTGAACTAAGTTCATAGATAATGCCTTAATAATAATTGTGTATAAAATTCCAACCCTTGAAACTTGGACATTATCCTTGTCACCCTAGGTTAATGGGATACCTAATAGCCACTAATTACCACTTAAAGGACATGCTTAGATTGGTATAGTGTCATTGTCATCTAGGGGTATAGTGTCATTGTCATCCGGGTATTAAATTGCCCGACATCACTTAATCATTTGAAAATGAAATTGGGCAGTTGAGGTTGGAGCCTGGCTGATATGTTTATTAGAATGTTTAAAAACAATGAAAACATGATAAACAGATTTCGACTCAGGTGGCTGGAAGAGTGGCTAGTACCGGGTGCACGAGAAAATGTTGGTATGTGGATGTTCCGCTCGAGTCAATTAAGGACCGAATCTTGTAACGACCTCTCATGTAAAAACAGTACAACCACAAGTCTGTAACACCTAAGACCAAGCTAACTAATTTATCCACCGCCTTGCAATTTCACCACTGTGGTGTGTGGAGTATGCAAAGGGTAAGGGAGTCATCGATTCACACGGCGCAACAAGGAGACCTCCTGGGGCGCACCTAAGGAGGTCATATTTGTGACGTGAAATTGCGATGAGGTGGGACATTATAAAGGCCTTGTGATAATCAACTTAGCCGCACACCTACGGAAGTGTGTTGGGGGCATCATAAGTTGAAATATCTCTTGTGGGTAAAGTGTACAAACTCTATAGAGTAAGAAAACTATCTGGATAGCCGTGCTCACAGTCAAAAGTGGTGCTGAGAACTTGTTTGAGTTAGCTTTCATTTTTATAAAACCATTTGTGTGTGTGGAATTAAAATGGTGGGCCGGGAGGCCTGGGATTTGAGAAAGCCTAGTCGGGGACCAGTGGTAGATACAGGATAGCCTTAGCATTGGGTGGACGGACTCACTCAATGATATAGGAGACAAAATCTCCACTAGTACTTTATAATAAAAACTCAGTTTATAAAACTTGTGTTAGTAAAATGCTAAGTCTCAGCTTTTGCTACTACTTAATCTATTTCAATAAATGGCTTTGTGCAAAATAAAAGAACCATGAGCCTCCCCTTTGATTAGCCTTGCATGTATAATAATTGCATTGTATGTTAGCTTGTGAGTACGATTGTATACTCATGCTCGCTATTTACATTCTTTTAGCCAATAAACATAATAGAAGGCTACATGAACAATTATGAGTATTGATCAAGACTGAAGATCAAGAAGGCCAAGAACTAGGTCGCGAGCCCACAGTCAATTGCCGGTGGGCATATCGTGAGGGTTCCACATGTTATACTTTGATTCTACTTCGTTCTGCTGATCTCTAAAAGTATTTGGCCTGTCCAGCCATTCTCCAAGTCAATAACCGTAAAGTATATTTACATTTTGTTTAATATTATGCGATAGCTTTACATTTTCGTAATATGTTTCTGAACCAAAAATGTAACTGTGTGTGATATCTACTAATCCAGAGAATGACACAAATATACACAGTGGGTCCCAAGATTGTAAATTTGGCGTCTCACACTACACTAGCTAGCAATTCAAAAATTCTACCACGTAAACTAGGAAGTCATGCAAGCAAGTGACCATAGATCGTTACTACCAGACGTGTAGTGCAACGAAAGAAGAGTTGGGGCAGCTGGATCCAACGTCGAGCGCGTCAGTGTAGTAGTCGTAGTTGATCGTCTAGCCTCCTCGGTGTCGATCATCTCCTCCAGCAAATTTTGACGTTCTTCACAAAGATTGTGGATCGTTCTTCAGCGCAACAGCAATTGTAGTAGCACCTCCACAGTATCCACAAGTCCACGGTGGAACGCCACACGTCGGTGTGCTAGTACCTACTCGACCGGCAAGGTCTCCGAGAAGATGGTGGCTAGGGTTTCGGTGGAGCAAGTCATGTCATGTATCTATTTCCCAATAGCCACATGCATCTCCTTATATAGAGTCCATGACGGATCCCATCTGAACTCGTTTGTTCCAACCCGTTAAGTGTGTGACCCGGTAGGTTCATGCGTAATCGGTTGTGACTCGCAAACTCTTTTTCTACCACTAGTGTTAGCGGCTCCTAGCAGCACAAAAAGATTCCCGAATACACATAAATTATATCAAACGAACCTTAATGCAATATGATCTACGAGTAGGTCCTTATCACTTATGACTGGCTCGTATCTCTATACAACCAGTTCATATTTTGTCATGACCAGTTGTAACTCTTTACGACCAGTCCCAAGATTGTAAATTTGGGGTCTCACACTACACTAGCTATCAATTTAAAAATTCTACCACGTAAACCAGGATGTTATACAAGAGATCCTAGATCGTTACAACCAGACACGCAGTGCTGCAGAAGAAGAGTTAGAGCAGCCTGGTCCAACAAAGAGCGTGCATCGATGTAGTGGTCATAGTCGATCGTCCTCGTCAGGAACCAATCGAGTTCCTAGCCAAGGTCACGGATTGTCCTCAAGCGCAACAGCAACCGCAGTAGTGCCTCTACGGTATCCACACGTCCAGGGAAGAAACACCATACGCCGGTGTACTAACACCAAGTCACATCTGAAGGCTCTCTCAAGAAGATGACGGCTAGGGTTTGGAGCAAATCACGTAAACTCTTGTCGTGGTCTCTTCTACCCCCCTCTCTCCCATCAGCCTCAAGCATTTCCTTATATAATTCCCGTGACGGATCCTATCCGAACACATTTGATGAATCATATTTGTACTGCTTTGTTCCATCTCGTTAAGTGTGTGACCCATTTGGTTCATGCATAATCGGTTGTGACTCAGAAAACTCCTTTTCGATCACGAGTCGTTAGCAGCTCCTAGCAGAACCAAGCAATTCCCGAATACACACGAATTATATCGGACGAACTTTAATGCAATATGATCTACAACCAGGTCCTTATCACTTACGACCATCTCGTATTTGGTCTCAACCCGTTCATAACTCCTTACAACCAGGTTTCGACCACTTAGTGGCCAAGTTCAACCAGCTAACGACTAGCTCGTATCTCCATATGACTAGTTTGTATCTGTTCGAACTAAAAGACCTGCTCATGTATTCTCCCTTTACCTTACGATATCTAGTTGAACTCTAGGTGAGATGTTGTGTCATTCATATACTGTTCAATACTTTCTCGATCAAGTGTCTAATAATTTCATGTGGTCGAACTCTTTTTCCTTCCGTGCTTCTTCCTTGCTCCTACCTATAAAACTCCTCCCGTGGCTTCCTTATCCTCCTTTAAACACCTCGAGCTCCAAGATTGCTTCTAGTACGCTGAGCGAGCTCCATTTCAAAATTTGCCCTTGGCCGCCATTGTTGAAGCTTCTGATCCTTCGGGGAAGACCACTAGTGGCTTTTGATGAAAGGAGCACTATGGCCATGCACTTCCTTTATCCGACCATATGGAGGGCCGCAGATATTTCTCTTGTTATGTTAGGAGGATTTGAGTTCGCTGCGGCGCTTGGTCTGCGTGAAATCCCATATCCCGTAGCATCTCGCTCGTTATTTTTCATCCAACTACCGGAGAGTAGGGTGGCGCGCTCGCTGCTGCCGCGCGGGGGTCGTTGGATCCAAGATAGTGAGCAAAATTGTTTTGGTCATATCTTTGGCATTAAGAATCCAAATCAATTGGTTCTTGTTGCTAAATTCATTATAAATCAAGATCTTGCTACTGTAAAAATTTTAGAATTTTTGGAGGAGTTTACTGTTGGGTCTTTGTATTTTATTCGTTCTTATCGGTTGCTTTTTGCTTTCGTTAGGACCAAGAGCACATTCATAATATTGTTGATCCTCAAGAACACCTTGACCCACAAAGAAGGTGCAAGATATTTGATCATAAATGTCCCATTACTTTCAAAGTCTACTATCTTGTTTACAAATTATATGTATGCATTGCTTTTGTGTCCAATTATTTTTGTCCTGTTTAGAGGTAGCTATTCCTAATGCATTGTTGCCATTAAAATGTTATCCCCTGCCACAACCATAAGTTATTAATATCATTGGTGAATTAGAGCCCGTGATTTAATTATGCTCTTTACTGCTTTTGCGATGTCATGCTTAGAAATACTTAGCTACGTAGAGAATTGGGCTGTTATCGACTTAGTCGATGACCTTGATCACACAAATCATTTTGTTTATTTTTGGTTCAACACCTTATGCTTTTGTTTTGTAAAACCAAAATGAAACAAAATGATTTGACTTGGGCACATTGGCATGTTGGTGTGATTGTTGGGTGTGACAAGGAAAGGTGCCTGTGTCCCTAAGGACCAAGTGTTACTTGTGTCACTAAGCCAAGCGCTTATGCGTGCTAACCACGCGAGAGGATATGGGACCTCTCTTGACTTAGTACTTTGGCGTGGGTTATCTCCGAGTCGCAGGAGGGGTTGTGTGTGTTGTGTGAAACATGATATGTGTTCTCGGTGTTCTTGTGTTGGGTGTGCGGTGGTGGAGATTCCTGTAGGCTCTCCACCTCGAGGAGCATTGTAGTTGTCCAAGGCTTTACTGCGACGGTAGTTGACCGAGGCTTTACAATGACTCAGACACAACGTATGGGTTTCTATCCATACAGGCGGCTCGTAGACTACAACCTTTTAAATTAAAATTTGATATGTTTGAATGTAGTATTGTTGTGATGACTAATGGTTTAGTCACTTCCAGATGCTTTTATCGTTGTTGCCACTTGATTACTACTGCTTGTATCAAATAAAATCAGATTGCAAAATTGCTACCTTTATAACTACCCTAACTCGCTCCACTTAAATAAGCTTGCATATAGTTATTATATAGATCTGTTATCATTCTTATATATATCTTATGGTACATTCAAAGTAAGAGGAAGAAGGTAGCGATTTGACAACACTTTTGCTTCATTGTTAAAGTGTACTCTCTTTTGTAATGACTACGCATGTAGAAAATCATGATGATCTTAGGTCTAAGGATTATACATCATCATTACATGAGACCAACTGATGACACATGAAATCATAACAATCTCCACAGTGTCTCAAGGTGGGTCAATCCAACACCATGTTCTCTAATATGTGTCCACATTATTGATTCGATATCCCTATATCTATTACCGGTGAAACATGGTTATCAATCAATACATGTGCTGATCGATAGGATCACTGGTGTTCTGACCAATGACATTCGACTAGAGATACATTTAGAACGACATCATCATAAGTTAAAAGAGCTTCACCAACGAGTCACATACTCGTTGATCTTTATAACTGATGATTCATTCAAGAAATAGAATAACACTTATTCAATAACACATAAATATAGACGTGATACAAACATCTCTATGATTGACTCTAGGGCATATCACCAACATAGACAACTTCATGTGGTCGACTCTTTGACCACTAGTGGCATGGTCATGCATTTTCATTATCTGACCACATCGAGGGGCCTAGAAATATCTCTTATGTTATGTTAGGAGGGGCAAATATCATATCCGAACAGTCACATCCCTCCACATGTTTAATAGCTTACCCGAAAGCTACCTTTATAACTACCCAGTTACAGAGTAGCGTTTGGCAACCCTTAAGTGCACTATTACATATGTAGGAAACCATGTTGATCTCACGTCTAAGGATTATACATCATCATTGCTTGAGACCAACTGATTACACATAAAATCATAACAATCTCAATAGTATCTCAAGGTGGGTCAATCCAACACCATGTTATCTAACATGTGTTCACATTATTGATTCGATATCCCTATATCCATGATCGATGAAAACATGGTCATCAATCAATACATGTGTTGGTCGATAAGTCATTAGTGTTCTGACTAATGACATCCGACCAGGGATACATTTAGAACGACATTATATAAGTTAAAGAACGTCACCAACAAGTCACATACTTGTTAATCTTTATAACGGATTATTCATTCAAGGAACATAATGGCATTTATTCTATAACTAATAAACGTAGATGTGATACAATATCTCTACGATCGCCTTTAGGGCATATCACCAACAGTATCTCACAAGTAGATAGGGGAGATCCTCGCGTGAGTCAATTAAGGACCAAACGCCAGTAAGTCCTATCTAAGCCTAAGCGTACAACAACATGTGACGGTATGGGATGGCCTTAGCTAATTAAGTTATTAAAAACTAGCCTTGAACGTTGGTAGGTAGTGGTAGAGCAAGCATGACCGATGTAGGCATGTTCGAAGGGGCTCCCTTCACCACGATATTTGGCACAAAGCTTGCTGACACAATGGTGAATGTCTCACTGAGACAGGGGTATACCCAGGTGAAGTGAGGGTGTTCATTCACCAGACCAGTGCAATGTTAGGACTGGGTGATGTAAAAGTTTCGATATGTACTCTAGACTGCTTACCAAAGGTAGTGAGCGGTGGTATCAATAGATACCGAATAAACTAGAGAATTCGTATACTGTAGGTAAAGTTATACACTTCTGTGGAGTGTAAATCAATTTAAATAGCCACGTTCGCAGTTATCAGCATGCTTAGGGCAGTCTTAATGGGTATAGTCTTGGTTTTCAAAAAAAAATTGTTGGAAAATGTGGGAAATGGTTTGTTGGTTTATATTTGAGTTGAGTGTCATTTCTATGGCTAAAAATAAGATGTTTCCTGCAGCCAAGAAAGGTTGAGAGTTGTTATTTATTCATGTACTTACTTGTTGTCCTTTACCTATTTAACTGCCTTTTAAATTCCCGTTGCAAATTACTATGTATTGATATTGCAAACAAAAATAGCTTCATGCTGAAAACAACTTGTAGCATAGAGCCTCATCTCTTGTTAGCCTTGCATTTATACAAATTTTGTGATACACTATAAGTCTTGCTGACTACACAATGTACTCAATCTTGCTTAAATTATTATTCAGAGTGAGAGGGTGATCATACGCCGGACGACGTTGTAGCGTCCCGCTTTTTCGGAGTTTTTGAGAATTTTAAAAGAGAACCATTTGCTTCTTTTTGCCAAAAGCTTAATTTTAAAATTTCAGAATCCATTTGCAGTTTAATATGAATTAATCAAACTTCAATTAAATTAAAGTTGGTTTAATTGAGTTTTCTGGAATTTAAAATCAAAATTATTATTTTAAGAATTTTCTTGGGTTTATTGGATTTTAGAAATTGATTTTCATTTTACCCAAAATTAAAAATTATTTTATTTGCAAAAGAAAAAGAAAAATTAAAGTTAAAAGTATTTTTATTAAGTCCAAAATAACTCAAGGAATTTCTGTGAATTTTTCTAGAATTTTTGGACTCAATTTTCTATTTCCTAAATTGCCTTTTGATTTATTTGAATTTCTGAAAATCAAAAACTATTTAAAAATCATTTTACTGTGCGTGGGCCGAATCTCTTCGGCCCATCACTATTCTCCGCGCCTCCTCGCTCGCTTGCCGCTTCGGCCATTTCCCCGACGGCCAAGCGTCTCCCTAGCGCCACCGTCCGTCGGAATCGGACGACTCGCCTCGCCCGCTCTTCTTCTTCCTCCAAGGCCGCGCCCGCCGCCAGCCGCCCGATCTCCATCCGGCGTCGCTCCCGTTCGCCCACGTCGTCCCTTCGTCCCCACCGTCCGATCAAAATCGGACGGCGCCCAGTTTGTTTTCTTCCCCCGCCTCTCCCTCTCTCCTCTGTCGCGCGTGTGTTGGACCGTAAAGCGACTAGAGAGGGGTGAATAGGAGCACGCTCACTTTTTCACAAATTATGAACTCAATACAATTTCACTCCGGTAGCTATTAGAAAGCTATGAAGATCAATATACCAAGACAAATGGAAGACTAGTATTGAATCCAATTAAACCCCTAAGCAATGCGACAATAATCGACAAGAATCAAAGCAACACAAATCTCGGCGGCTCGACATCAGAGTGAACCGGTCGGACCGATTGCGGGGCGGTCGGACCGCTGTTATATCAAGCGGTCGGACCGCTCGAAATCGGTCGGACCGGTGGTGACGGCGGTCGGACCGGCGATCTACGAACCGATCTCAAACAAGAAAATCACCCGATGACGAAGTTGCAATTAGGTCTAACTTTTGATTCTCAACTCCAAACTTCACGAAACTTTGCACACACCTTCTCTATGCTATTGAGGACCTATTCCAATCGAATATTATAATAATTCTTGGAACGATCTTGAGCAATTGTCAATTGATTAACGAAGGTCTAAAACCGCAAGAACGAAAACTTGATCCTAAAGCTTGTTCGTGAGAGATTGATGATCAAGATGATGCTAGATAGATTCACACATATCACAGCAATCTAATTCACGTGAAAGAATCAATCACAAACTCGCGGATCAAAGAAAGCCCTAAAAACACGAAATTGAAAGCAAGAACGAAAAGAGACTTATCTCAAGCAAACCTTGCATAGATTGATTTCGTGGTTGATGCTGGATTACATCCACACCATCATGGATCAGTAGACAATCAAAGATCACGAAATTCACCACAAACCATCAAGAGCCCTAGCCTCCACCTCAACTCCCTAAAGACAATTAGGGTTTTGAAACATAAAAGGCGAGAGAGAGAGGTGCGACCACCATCTCCTCCTATTTATAGTGGAGGCCTAAAACTCTTAGGATTTGACTTAATTGGGCTCCGTTAAGGCCCACTAACAAACGGGTCACACACGCACGCTTCAGCGCCGCTTTTAACCTTTTGACCTAAACCGCTTCACCATGTTCATGGATTTGCCAATAGGTCACCCTTGTCCATCTTGTGTCACGCTTGAGTCGTTGACCTCACCCGCATCGCCAATCGCTCGACCTCAACTCTCCAAGTCTAGTCCCGATCCTCCTCGCCGCTGACCGTCGTTGACCACCAAGCTACCCGCACAACCATAGACAAGCAAACACGAATTCGGAACAAGTTCTTCACAACTTGACCCATGTTAGTCAAAACATGCATCATGCAAACCATATGCCACAATACCAATGACTTTGACCTAACAAAACAACATCGCCACGGTTGGCCAACGCTCAAGTATTACGGCCCGACCGCTCAGTGAGGCGGTCGGACCGCCTTGACCGGCTTTGGACCGCTCCTCGTGAGCGTCCGGACCGCTATGGGACTTAGTCAATTTCAACCCCAAAATCCAAACCTTCGGAAACTTTAAACCAATAGAACTTTTTATGGAGACTCCAAAATCATGAGACCAAGTGCATTGGGATCCTCACTTGCCTACAACACCTATTTTTGGCCCACTCGTTTTGACCACTTTGGTCATCGCCGGTTCGACCGCCCCACATGGCTCGGCCCGACCGATTTGGGACCGGCCGGATCATTGTACAAGGACCGGTCGGACCGCCTCGCCCAAGAAGCTCAGAACTTTGTCGAAAACACGTGAAACGACAAACCGTAAACGCCATTGCCAATTGTCACATCATCCTAAGATCCGAACATATCCCCATGAAATCCACAATCTCCCCTTGATGAACACATTGGCAATTATCCGTAAAATGTAAGTAAGAGGTTTGAAAACGAGTTTACTCGCAGCTTTTACAAAGGCACAATTTGGTCCATAAGCAAGAAAAACAATGAAAATGACCAAGCCGGCATCGTAATAGTATAGGCATGTGAGACAAGGAAAAAGTAAGCATAAAACTTTGATTTCGGAAAAGGGTCAAAATTCTCACATAAGGTCCATATGAAAGAACAATTGTTCAATTGACCTATGATCATTGTGAGGATAAAAGAATGCAATTCAAGTTCGTAATATTCAATAAGACAATAAGAATGCAACTCAAGAACTCCCTCACTATGATCCTCAATTTTCAAATTTTCGCCCCTTTGTACAAACTTCCCCCAACAAAGAAATATATTCTCATTAACACATCTTCTCTTCTCATTTAACACATCTTCTCCCCCTTTGACAATGGATTCATCAAGGAATCACGCCTTCCTCTCATCCAGAGATAACAAATATAGAATAAAGGAAGAAGCAGAAACAAAAGAAGCATAAAGAGGAATATGCATGAAGTGCAATGGAGTGGCTTCAATTTTTGTATTTTTCAATTTTTGATTACAAGAAGCTTTGGAGATTACCCAAAAGAACAAGCTAGTATCTCTAATATTGCACAAACAACATATCAAGCTGACAAATAGCTAGCAAGATCATGGTAAGACATATATATCAAAGCTAAGCACAAAGGCTCAAAAGTAAAGCAAGAGATTTGATCAATTTAAGCAACGCTTCAAATTCAAAGAAGTTCATCAACAGGATCCTAAAGTGAAATTGGCCATGTCAAAATGTCAAAGTGAGATCAAAATCTAACAAAGACCACATTAAGAGTCAATCAAGTCCCGTATTGAATCATTTTGCTCAAAATTTTGTAAACGCCATTTGTCAACATTTTTCTCATTTGCATTGAATATTGAAGTTGACTAATGATCTAACTTAGTGACAAGATCTGGACTAGGAGCCATCCACAAACTCATCCTAAGCTTCACCAAAAGTTGATTAAAGGTATATCTTAGTAAAGAACATCCCGACTAGGAGCCATCCACAAACTCTTTCTAAGCTTCTACCGTGGCGACAAATCTTGAGGTTCATGTCATTTCGACAAGCAATCCCCATGAGATCGTCTGTTCATCAAACTATCTCCAAGTTCATGTCATTTGACAAGCGGTCTCGTAAGAATAGTTTGGCACAATTTAAGCATAAGACAATCTTGATTTTCATTTTTCACATGAGCAGTTTTAGAATCTCAAGAACACAAAAGCTCAAGTAATGGTCAATTTTAGATCAAAGAGCTAACAAAGCAATTCAGACAGGCCAATGTCACAAGAGGAGCACTAATTGCGCAACTCGCTAAAACATCCACAAATTGCAATTTCTTAGTTTGAGTTGTTTAAAAGGTTCTAGCTCATATAGCAAAGGCTTAGCTACACATGTAAAAGCATGATAATTCTAGCAAGTCAAAGAACTAGACATGACATTGAGCAAGAATTGAAATACAAAAGCTCTAAAAGGTAATAGGCAAAGCTTCATCAATTTTAAAAATAAGCGAAAATCTTATATTACAATGCATCTTTTGGATTTTTCATACCATTTGTTGTAACCACTTGTTGGAGTTTTCATATGAATGCAATATGACACAATGAGATGCAATTAAAAGCCTAAAAACCTAAAAGTTCAAAAGATCACTAAGTTCGAAAAAGAACAATAAAAGATCAAAAGAACAAGGAAAGATAAGAAAAAATCAAGCTCCCCTCAAACCAACCCATAAGGATAAATTACCCTAACTCGCTTCTTAAGGAGGAAAATCTGGTTTGATCTAAAGGCTTGGTAAGAATATCCGCCAATTGAGCTTCTGACTCTCACGAAGTGCATCACAATATCACCTTTTTCAACATGATCTTGAAGGAAGTGAAAGCGAATGTTTATGTGCTTAGTCCTAGAATGTTGCATCGAAGTTTTTAGCAATATTAATAGCGTAAGTGTTATCACGAAAAGAGGAACATTAGCAAAGTTTAACCCATAATCTTTCAAAGTGGACGCCATCCACAAAATCAGCTCTGAACTAGCAACTAGCCTACATACTCCGCCAAAGATGGATTGTGCAATGTAAGACCGCTTAGAAGACCAAGATACAAGAGAAGTGCAGGAAAGTGATAGGTGCACGAGGTACTCTTCCTATCTAACCGATGACCCGCAAAATCGAATCAAAACCTCTAATGGACAAAGTCAAGAGCAGAATACCAAATGCCATATAAGAGGGTAGAGTGTAAATACCGAATATGCGCTTAACGGCTTGGCGATGGGAAGTTCTCGAGACGCTGAAATCTTGCACAAAGGCATACCGTGAAGTGAATGTCCTGGTCTCGAGGCCACAAATACGTAAGGGAGCCGATCATGTTTGCGGTACTCGCGTTGATCCACGACTTCTCCTTCCTCATCCGGATCCAAAATAATCGAGGTTGCCATGGGAGTGGAAATTGGCTTGCAATCACCCATGTTGAAGCGTTTAGTAGATCTTTAGTGTACTTCGTCTCGATGGATGAAAGTTCCTTCCTTGCATTGCTTGATTTGAAGTCCCAAAAGTAATTAAGCTCTCCCATCATACTCATCTCAAATTCCTCGGACATAGTGTCGAAAAGTCGGAAACAAGAGCATTAGAGGAACCACCAAAGATAATATCATCCACATAAATTTGAGCAAGCAGAAGTCATTGTCACGCCTAAGAATAAATATAGTTTTATCCACTTTACCCATCTCAAAATTATTTTTAAGCAAGAAATTCTTAAGTCTATCATACCAGGCTCTAGGGGCTTGTTTAAGACCATACAATGCTTTAGATAGATTGAAAACACGATTTGGATATTTAGGATCCTCAAAACCGGGGTTGCTTAACATACACTTCCTCATCTATGAAACTATTTAAAAGGCACTTTAACATCCATCCGATATAATTTAAAACCTTTTGATGCAAAGAAATGCAAGCGAGAATCACGAATGGCTTCTAGTCTAGCAACAGAGCAAATGTCTCATCAAAATCTAACCCCTCAACTTGGTGAAACCCCGAGCTACTAATCGGCCTTATTTCTAACCACGTAACCATCCTCACCTTGTTTATTCTTAAACACCCAACGGGTTCCTATAACATTATGACCACTAGGAGGTTCTACTAGGTTCCAAACTTTGTTTCTTTCAAAATTCTCTAACTCCTCATGCATGGCATTTACCCACTAGAATCGGATAAAGCATGTGATATATCGCGGGTTCAAAAGAAGCAACAAAAGCCGAATGAGAGTAGAGATTTGGATCATTATACCGAGCGAGTGACTCGCTCATGTAGATTACCTATTATCTGCTCCGGAGGATGTTTGTCTCTGAATGCGAAGTGGAGCGCCGGGTGAGATACTGCTTTCTTCGACCTCCGCAGTATCTGCGATGATGAAGATGCGGCAGAGCCTCAATCAAGGTGAAGTAGACGTGGCGGTGTTCTTGTATCAAGATGGGCGCTTGAGAGCGGCGGATGAAGGAATGATATTAGCTTCGTCCTCATCTTCCTCCACAAAAATGCTCTCACACAGTAAATTATCTCAGAGTAATAGATCTAG
The DNA here is from genome assembly GCA_036346395.1 of Hsuehochloa calcarea. Lineage (NCBI taxonomy): Eukaryota > Viridiplantae > Streptophyta > Magnoliopsida > Poales > Poaceae > Hsuehochloa > Hsuehochloa calcarea. The sequence goes on along the minus strand of CM070593.1, from coordinate 2,997,081 downwards.
CTCGTGGCTAGTCTCATCAAAAGTGACATTACAAGTCTCTGAATAATATTAGTCTCAATATTAAAAACCGAAAACCCTCGAATGAGCGGATAACCTGAAATATCCCATCAAAAGTTCTTGATTCAAATTTATCTAAATTGCTGCCTTAAGAATAAAACATTTTGATCCAAAAACTCAAAATGCGAAATGAGGGTTTTCTACCAAAACGAAGCTCATAAGGAATCTTGCCTAAAGAAGGTCTCAAAAAGACACGATTTGCAATATGGCAAGCAGTAGCAATAGCTTCGGCCCAAAATCTCCTCGGTGTGCTATATTCATCTAGCATCGTTCTAGCCATTTCGACCAAGGTCCTATTCTTCCTTTCCACCACGCCATTTTGTTGAGGGACGTGTGGAGAGGAGAACGATGCTCAATACCACGCCAAAGACAAAAGAAGCAAAAGAAGCATTTTTGAACTCCGTGCCATTATCACTGCGAATCGCTCTCAAAGCACCAGGAAGCTCAGAAGCCACATTCATAGCATGTCACCGGACCACCTCTCTTTTTGTTTCTCACATTATTGTAGGCCCGTGTGAATTTTTTAGCTAGAAGAGCTAACTCTGTTTCAGGAATACTTTCAAGCTCCTCTTCATGAATAGCGGATAAACAAGCAAATGAAAATCAGTAAGAAGATTCAAAAGAGTCATCAAAAGCCTTTTTGAGAGGATCTGCTACCAAAGCTAAATTATCTTTCTTGGGATGATCAACTCTTTTAATTTCATGAGTCTTGAGTTTACTATAAAGCAATTCTAAAGTAAGACTTGAAAGATCAACATTTTCCTCTATAGCAGTAGCCTTCATCTCCCACTCCTTGGTGTTGATTGCAGCCAAGAGATGGGTGGCATTTTCAGATTGAGAATATTCAATATCAACAGCTTTCATTTGATTAATTACTTTATTAAAGCGATCGAAAATGTCATCGATGCTCTCTCGGGACGCATCTCGAATTTATTGTATTCACGCTTGTAAACTGTTTGGCGCACCTTTTTGATTTGGGACGAACCCTCATGATATGTTTCGAGAGTGTTCTAAATTTCATGCGCAGTTGAAAGATTGTAAATTCTATCATATTCTTGTCTACCAAGTGCACCATATAAAAGATTCTTAGCCTTATTGTTGTTAGCCAAAAGAATTGCAGAAGCAGGTGTAGCAATTTCAGGAATAACCAGCGGGGCTCTAACAACATCCCAAATAGCTTGTCCCTCGCTCTCAAGAAAGACGCGCATACGATTCTTCCAATAGGCATAGTCGTGCTGTAGCGTCCCGTTTTTCGGAGTTTTTGAAAATTTTAAAAGAGAACCATTTGCTTCTATTTGCCAAAAGCTTAATTTGAAAATTTCAAAAATCATTTGCAGATTAATATGAGTTAATCAAACTTCAGTTAAATTAAAGTTGGTTTAATTGAATTTTCTGGAATTTAAAATCAAAATTATTATTTTAAGAATTTTCTTGGATTTATTGGATTTTAGAAATTGATTTTTCCTTTTTCCCAAAATTAAAAATTAATTTATTTGCAAAATAAAAAGAAAATTTAAAGTTAAAAATATTTTTATTAAGTCCAGAATAATTCAAGTAATTGCTGTGAATTTTTCTAGAATTTTTGGAGTCTGTTTGCTATTTTCTAAAATTGCTTTTTGATTTGTTTGAATATCTAAAATGAAAAATGTATTTAAAATCTCTTTTCGGTTAGTGGGTAAAACCCAGTAAACCAAAGATCGCTTTCCGCGTCGGCCGCTCCCGCCTACGCGCGCCTCGGCTCCGGCGCCCGATCTTCATCCGACGGTCCCCGATCGGCCGTCTCCCCCTTTCCCACCGTCCGATCGAAATCGGACGGCGCCTCTTTTCTTCCTCCGCGCGCGTCTTCTCTCTCCACGCGCTTCCGCTCGAGCTCGCGCGCCCTAATCCCGCCTCTCTCTCTCTCTCTGCCGCGCCGCGAATCCGCCCGCTTACCACGTCGCGCGCCTCTGCCCGTCCCTCACCGCGCCTCTCCGTCCCATCTCTCTCTCTCTCTCTCTCTCCCCATGCCTCTCTTGGCGCGCGCTCCTCCGTGCTCCTCCCCTTTAAGCGCGCCGGCTCCGCCTCCCTCCCTCTCCCATTTTCCCTCCTCCTTCCTCCTCGCCTCTCTCGGCCGCCATTCCCTTTCTTCTCCCTTCGGCCGAGCTCCTCCGCCGCCCTCTAGCGCCGCCTCCGGCCTCTCGGCCGCCGACCCCACCGCCTTCACCCAGTTGTCGCCGACCGTCGCCTCTCCCTTCACGGACGCCCCTCTTCGCCGCCCTCTTTCGGCCACCGCAACCGCCGCTTCTTCTCGCCGCCGCCACCACCTTTCCGCCTTCCTCCTCCAAGGGTGCGCATTGCACTCCCCTGCATCCCCTCTTTCTCCGGTGCCTCCGCCTCCGGCCGCCATGCGCTCCCTCCCCCGGCGACCCTGGTCCCGTGCCGGCGCCGGTGTCATCGCTGGCGTGGTGCCACGTGGCACCCGATCAGCAGCCGCGTCGGCGCTTCTGCTGACGTGGCAACTGCGTGGCTGCCACGTATGTGCTTGCGCAAGCGCTGACGCATTTCTCCGGGTTTTTCAATTGAAAAATAATTCCGGAAAATCCGAAAACCCTAATTCCATCATTTTATGTGATTTTGAAACTTCTTTTGGCTATAACTTTCACATCCGAACTCCGATTTGGGTGATCCAAATTTCTAAATTCATATAAATTCATCCTCTTTCATTTGGTACTGGTTTTGTAATTTTTGGAGTTCATTTGGTGCTGTTTTATTTATTTGTTGCTATTCTCGCACGTGTAGATTCCGGCGTTTCGGAAGATTTCTTCAACCCGACGACCGAAGAACCTCTCCTCGTCAACGAAGGCAAGTCGTAGGCCTTTGACCATGTTGAACCCATTTTACAAATGTATATTGTATTAAATTATCATGCATGGCTAGTTTTATTAAAAATGGTTTTGGGAGTAGATAATTACCAAATTGCCATTATGCCTCCTTGATGAATTGAAAATGAAATGTCTCCTTGAATGACATATATCCTTGAACACCTTAGGATGGTTAATACTAGTTGGACATAATTGTATACCAACTTGGGAGCGTATTATTGCTTAGACATGCTCTAGTTACCCGCGGTACTTTCGATCACATGTTCATTGATTAATGAAATTTGACTAATGGAACTATGGAACAGTGGTGTGAGGCCACTTTTATTAAAAGATGTTATGCCATGGCAGGGATTGCCATTTGGTCGGGAATGAACAAAAATGATTTATGCTCGGGCTTGAGGTAGGAAGCTAGAGTGGGTGCGTAATGCACATTGGGTTGTGGTAGACTTGTCTGAGCAGCCAACTAAGGACTTAACTTTGCAAGTCATTGATCTGGGTCACCTCGTGCAACCATAAGTCCGGTATGGGACGGACCTGGCCAACTAATTAGGGAAGTTTTGAGTCGGTTCTGTTGTGGTCATTTAATGGCGCAAGAGGGGGCCGTGATGGCGAAACCTTAAGCGCGTAACCAGAGGCAAAATGGAACTTTGTAAAGGCCTTGTGATAGTCACTTAGTCGCACACCCTCGGAAGTGTGTCAGACGGACATTACAAGTGATTTATCTCTTGTGGGTAAAGCTGTACAACCTCTGCAGAGTGTCAAAAATCTATTCGAATAGCCGTGTCCCCGGTTACGGACATGCCTGGTGATTTCGCGCAAGGGGTAGTATTTTCAAAAATGTGGTTTGGTTCGATAGAAACGTTTGGTTGGAATGGTTGGGAAGTGAACGGGATGTTCACTGTTTGATTCAAAAGAACTTGGTTATTTATGTATTATTCTTTTAAAATCCTTCTTTGAAATCTAATTACTGTATTTACTGTTAAACTTGCTTTCTGCAAATTAACCATAAAGCCAGTCTTGTTTAAGCATTGCATGAATACTATGTGCATACATTTCTCTACGACTTGCTGAGTACTTTATGTACTCATGGCTTTATGCCCTTTGTTGATCAGTCCCAGCAGAAGAATCAGGAAATGTTGAGTTCTACGAAGAAGGCTACTTTGAAGACTTTGCGAACTAGGTCACGTCCTCCACTCGATTGCCTGTGGGCATGTCGATTGGGCTCTACGTATTTTGAGATTTCCGCTGCCAGATACTCTGTTGTTGCTAAGCCCTGTGAGGCTACTTTTGTAAGAACCTTGACCATAAGGTCTTTGTTGTTTTAAATAATATTACTTTGTCTGCTTCATTAGTTCGTTGTTGAATGGTTATGAGTACATCATTGTTGCAACTGCCAAGCGAGCTAGCTATCGATCATGGGACTAGCTTGGTATGCACAGAGGGTCTCGGGGTTGTGTGAATCCCCGGGGTCCGACACGTGCCCATCGAAGATATGCGGTTTAGTAGAAAACTTATCCATCGTCAAAGTTCAAAGGACCGGTTAAGATCAAGATTGAACTAACCGGCTCGATACCACTTGTTGGACCGTAAAGGCGACTAGAGGGGGTGAATAGAGCACGCTCACTTTTTCACAAATTATGAACTCAATACAATTTCACTCCGAGAGCTATTAGAAAGCTATGAAGATCAATATACCAAGACAAAGGAAGACTAGTATTGAATCCAATTAAACCCTAAGCAATGCGACAATAATCGAGAAGAATCAAAGCAACACAAGCTTGGCGGTCGACCTCTGTAGTGAACCGTCGGACCGATTGCCGCGGTCGGACCGTTGTTATCTTGGCGGTCGGACCGCTCCAAATCGATCGGACCGGTGGTAACAAGCGATCGGACCGCGATCTGACGTAACCGATCTGAAGCAAGAAAATCACCGATGACGAAGTTGCAATTAGGTCTAACTTTTGATTCTCAACTCCAAACTTCACGAAACTTTGCACACACCTTCTCTATGCTATTGAGGACCTATTCCAATCGAATATTATAATAATTCTTGAAGCGATCTTGAGCAATTGTCAATTGATTAACGAAAGGTCTAAAACCGGGCAAGAACGAATACTTGATCCTAAAGCTTGTTCGTGAGAGATTGATGATCAAGATGATGCTAGATAGATTCACACATATCACATCAAGCTAATTCACGTGAAAGAATCAATCACAAACTCGTGGATCAAAGAAAGCCCTAAAAACACTAAATTGACAAAGCAAGAACGAAAAGAGACTTATCTCAAGCAAACCTTGCATAGATTGATTTCGTGGTTGATGCCGGATTACATCCACACCATCATGGATCGAGAGACAATCAAAGATCACGAAATTCACCACAAACCATCAAGAGCCCTAGCCTCCACCTCAACTCCCTAAAGACAATTAGGGTTTTGAAACATTAAAGGCGAGAGAGAGAGGTGCAGCCCACCATCTCCTCCTATTTATAGTGGAGGCCTAAAACTCTTAGGGTTTGACTTAATTGGGCTCCGTTAAGGCCCACTAACAAATGGGTCACACACGCACGCTTCGCAGCGCCGTCTTTAACCTTTGACCTAAACCGCTTCACCATGTTCATGGATTTGCCAATAGGTCACCCTTGTCCATCTTGTGTCACGCTTGAGTCGTTGACCTCACCCGCATCGTCAATCGCTCGGACCTCAACTCTCCAAGTCTAGTCCCGATCCTCCTCGCCGTTGACCGTCGTTGACCACCAAGCTACTGCACAACCATAGACAAGCAAACACGACGGGAGCGGGTTCTTCACAACTTGAACCATGTTAGTCAAAACATGCATCATGCAAACCATATGCCACAATACCAATGACTTTGACCTAACAAAACAACATCGCCACGAAGTTGGCCAACGTTCAAGTTATTACCGGTCTGACCGCTCCAGGTGAGCCGGTCGGACCGCCCCTTGACCGGTCGGACCGCTCCCTGTGAGCCGGTCGGACCGCCTGGGACTTAGTCAATTTCAACCCTCAAAATCCAAACCTCGGAAACTTTAAACCAATAGAACTTTTTACTGGAGACTCCAAAAATCATGAGACCAAGTGCATTGGGATCCCCTCACTTGCCTACAACACCTATTTTTGGCCCAGCTCGTTTTGACCACTTTGGTCATCGCCGGTCCGACCGCCCCACATGGCCGGTCCGACCGATTTGGGACCGGTCGGACCGCGGTACAGGACCGTCGGACCGCCCGCCGATAAGCTCAGTAACTTTGTCGAAAACACGTGAAGCGACAAACCGTAAACGCCATTGCCAATTGTCACATCATCCTAAGATCTGGAACATATCCCCATGAAATCCGCAGCGTGCACGCCGCCGCTGCCAAATCCCGCGCGCCTCGCCGCCGAATCCGCGCCTCTGCCCCGTCCCCGTCCCATCCCGCCTCGGCCTCGCTCCCCTTTCCCTCGCCCTAAGCGCGCACTCTGCCGAGCCGCGCCACCTCTCTCTCCCGCCCATGCCTCTCCTCGGCGCCGCCCTCGCCGTGACCCCTCCGCCCTATAAAGGCCGCCACACGGCCGCGCCCTTCCCTCCCTCCGTTTTCCCCCTCCACGCCTTTCTCTCGCTCTCCCGGCGAATCCCCCTTCTTCCTCCTCGGCCACGAAGCCGCCGCCGCCGCCGTCGCCGCCTCGGTCCTCCTCGGCGTCGCCGACCACTCCATCGGCCGCCAGCCGCCGCCGTCTGTGTCAGCGCCTCCCCTCGTCGGCCGCTCACCCCTCTTCGCCCCCGCCGCGCCGCCGCCCCACGTTGTTGTCGGGTGATTTTCTTTTATCGACCACGTCGGCCGCGACGTGGCACGAATCGGCGCCACTTGGCATTCTCGGCGACGGCAGCCGTGTGGCGCGCGTCGTGGCGCGTGGCGTGTCTTGACGCATTACCAAGATTTTCAATTGAAAAATTAATTGAACATCGAGAAAAATCCAATTCTATTATTTCATGTGATTTTCCAACTTCATTCGGCCATAACTTTCTCATCCGAACTCCGATTTGGGTGATCCAAATTTCTATATTCTTATAAATTCAGCCCCTTTCATTTGGTACTAGTTTTGTAATTTTTGGAGTTCATTTGGTGCTGTTTTATTTATTGTTGCTATTCTACGCGTGTAGATTAGCGTTTGGAAGATTTCTTGACCGACGATCAAGACCGCTCCTCGTCAACGAAGGCAAGTCGTAGGCCTTTGACCATGTTGCACCCATTTTACAAATGTATATTGTTTAAAATTGTCATGCATGGCTAGATTTATTAAAAATGGTTTTGGGAGTAGATAATTGCCAAATTGCCATTATGCCACCTTGATGAATTGAAAATGAAATGTTTCCTTGATTGACATATATCCTTGGACACCTTAGGATGGTTAATACTAGTTGGACATGGTTGTATTACCAACTTGGGTGCGTATTATTGCTTAGACATGCTCTAGTTACACGCAGTACTTGCGATCACATGTTCATGATGAATGAAATTTGACTAATAGAACTATGGAATTGTGGTGTGATTCCACTGTAATTAAAATGTGTTGAGCCATGGCAGGGATTGCCATTTGGTTGGGAATGAACAAAAATGATTTATGCTCGGGCTTGTGGTAGGGAGTAAAGGTGGGTGTGTGATGCACATTGGGTTGTGGTAGTCTTGTCTGAGCAGCCAACTAAGGACTCACCTCGTGCAACCATAAGTCCGGTATAGGACGGACCTGGCCAACTAATTGGGGAAATTTTGAGTCGGTTCTGTTGTGGTGGTTTAATGGCGCAAGAGGGGGCTGTGATGGCGAAACCTTAGCGGGCAGAACCGAGGCAAAATGGAACTTTGTAAAGGCCTTGTGATAATCACTTAGTCGCACACCCTCGGAAGTGTGTCAGACGGACATTACAAGTGATTTATCTCTTGTGGGTAAAGCTGTACAACCTCTGCAGAGCGTTAAAAACCTATTCGAATAGCCGTGTCCCCGGTTACGGACATGCCTGGTGATTTCGCGCAAGGGGTAGCATTTTCAAAAATGTGGTATTGGTTCGATGGAAAGGTTTGGTTGGAATGGTTGGGAAGTGAACGGGATGTTCACTATTTGATTTAAAAGAACTTGGATATCTATGTACTATTCTTTTAAAATCCTGCTTTGCAATCTAATTATTGCATTTACTGTTAAACTTGCTTTCTGCAAATTAACCATAAAGCCATCCTTGCTTAAGCCTGACATGAATACTATGTGCATACATTTCTCTACGACTTGCTGAGTACTTTATGTACTCACGGCTTTATGCCCTTTGTTGATCGGTCAATGGAAGAATCGGGACGGGTTGAGTACTATGAGGAAGGCTACTTTGAAGGCTTCGCGAACTAGGTCACGTCCTCCACTCGATTGCACGTGGGCATGTCGATTGGGCTCCACGTATTTTGAGATTTTATTGCCGGATACTCTGTTGTTGCTAAGCCACGTGAGGCGACTTTTGTAGAACTTGACCATAAGGTCTTTTCTTTGTTAACTAATATTACTTTATGCGCTTCATTAGTTCGTTGTTGAATGGTTATGATTACATCATTGTTGCAACTGTGCGAGCTAGCTACTGATCATGGGACTAGCTTGGCATGCACAGAGGGTCTCGGGGTTGTGTGACACCCGGGGTCCGACAGACGTCTTCTTTGAACCCAGCACCAGTGGGTTCGGTGACGGGTCTTTCTTGGACTTGTCTCTTGTCGGTTGCCTGAGGGTTTGGATGGGCATGCCACTGGAAGTTTCAACTTATTTTACAATTTTGCAGCCACTTTACATTTGCTACTTCTGATACTTAATATTTTATTTGGTCGGTCGGCCTTTGTGTTGTAAATAATGTAATCACTTAAGTTATGTACCATATTTTCTTCATTTTATATGTATAAATGTATGAATGTGAATACCAATATTGTGGATATGTGTATTAGCAACTGATCATGGGACTAGTACGGTACGTACATGAGGGCTTCGGATATTCCACGCTCGGGGTCCGACAACGTGTGGTATTAGAGCTATAGTGACTTAGAACAATCCTTAGTTAGAATGGCCGCTAGATTAGGATTTTGGTATTAAAAAAGCAACCTATTTAATCATAAATATAAATGTGAAAATTTACAAGGTTTAGCTAATCTTACCTCTCTTAGCATTTTCCTCTCATTTAAATCATTCTTTTGTTATATCTTCTCATCCTCGTTCAAAATAATCATGGTTTTGGGAGAAGACATGCTCTCTGAAAATAAATATTTTATCCATATTTAAAGCATTAAAATAGAGCCAAAAATGTTTTGTAAAAATCCCTAAAACATCCTACATAAGGATCTTTCAAAAACACATTTTTAAACTAGCAAAAATGTCATCCTAGATGGATCTTTATATAAAAAAAATTAGCACCTAGTTATATTCTAAAAATAATGTGATGATCTAATCTTTAAATCCCCCTACCCTCATTTGGTGCTAAATTGATTGGATATTTTAGGGGTCTATTTATATATAAAGACAAGGGGTAGTATAACTAGAAGAATAAAGCCTTAGGACTTTAACTAAAAATATTGAAACAAAAACATAAGATTACATATTGCTATGCCTTTTCCGGTCTTAGCATTATTTCTTACCTTAGTCTCTACACATGACATATATTTAATTACTAACTCTTGCCATTCCTAAAATATAAATGGTGACCTAGTGGGAGCCGCAGTACTGCACTAGCACCTTCAAGGTGGATACACTGTAGCACGCCTTGTGGGTGATGCTACAACATATCAACTAGCCGTACATGACATCGTGGGCTTCGCGGAGGATCAAATTCCGCAATTCCATGTCCTTTGGAACAACAAGGCGTTGTCCGAACCTCACAACACCATGCTTATCCTCAGAAAAGCACTTGGCTGTTCCGTTCTTGACATTTTCCTTGATGCGGCTCACTCCAACATTCGATTGCTGAGCGATCTTAATCCGATCCACCAAGGTTGGTTGCACAACCAAGGTAGCGAGGAAACCCTGCTCAACTAAACCCAAGTTGAGACGCTGAAATTCCTCAAAAAGGGTGAGCTGCTGCTCCTGGAGCAACAAGGCATTGCAATGCGCTTTGCGACTAAGCGCATCGGCAACGACATTAGCCTTGCCCGGATGGTAGTGAATACCCATATCATAGTCTTTGATCAACTCCAACCATCTTCTTTTCGTGAGGTTCAAATCTGGTCGGGTGAAGAAATACTTTAAGCTTTTGTGATCTAAATACACTTCACAACGATTACCGATTAGGTAATGTCACCAAATCTTAAGTGCATGAATCACAGCAGCTAACTCCAAGTCATGGGTAGGATAGTTGAGTTCATGAGGTCTCAATTGTCTTGATGCATAGGCCACTACCTTGCCTTCTTGCATAAGGACACAACCGAGTCGTCGACGAGAAGCATCGCAAAAGATATCGAAGCTCCGATGAATATCGGGAAGAACGAGAACGGGAGCAGTGGTCAAACACTTCTTGAGTACTTGGAAGCTTTCCTCACACGCATCGGACCACAAGAACTTCTTGTCCTTTTTGAGCCACTTCGTCATCGGCTTCGTGATCTTGGAGAAGTTCTCGACAAAGCGACGATAATATCCCGCTAAACCAAGAAAACTCCGCGCCGGTTCCATCAAGTAGGTCGACTCCATGAAAGAACATCGCTGACCTTGCTAGGATCAACGGCTACGCCTCCAGCTGAAAGAATATGGCCTAAGAAGGCTACTTCCTTCAACCAGAATGCACACTTACTGAACTTCGCACACAGCTGGTGCTCACGAAATTTGCCTAATACAAGCCTCAGATGCTCATCATGTTCCTCATCATTATTGGAGTAGATAAGAATATCATCGATGAAGACCACGACAAACTTATCCAAATACTCCATGAATACCGAATTCATGAGCTTCATGAACAAGGCAGGAGCATTGGTCAAACCAAATGACATGATGGTGTACTCATACAAGCCGTAGCGAGTAGAGAAAGCCGTCTTGGGAATATCCTCAGGTCGTATTCGAACCTGATGGTATCCCACTCTCAAATCAATTTTGGAGAAAACTCGAGCTCCAGTTAATTGATCAAAGAGATCATCGATGCGGGGCAGTGGATACTTGTTCTTTACTGTTACTTCATTAAGTGGACGGTAATCGACGCACATGCGTAAAGTATGGTCCTTCTTCTTTACGAAGATTGCTGGACAGTCCTACGGAGATGAGCTAGGGCGGATGAAACCCTTTTCTTGCAGCTCACTAAGTTGCTTCTTCAACTCCACCAACTCGTTTGTTGGCATCCGATAAGGCCTCTTTGAAATCGGGGTTGTACCGGGAACCAACTCAATGACAAACTCGAGGTCTCGAACTGGTGGGACTTCACTAATATCTAGAGCGGGCTTCGCTTCAAGCGCGAAGAGATACGGAACTAGTAACCGCGTGCGAACCTCTGCACGGAGGACTAGATTAAAAGATGCACCTCTTGGCGCAATCGATTTCCCCCATGTGCTGAGACAACCAATCCATGCCAAGAATAACATCTAGACTCGCTGAATGGAGAAGGATAAGATTCGCTAACAACCTCACTCCCTCGATCTCAATAGGAACGTCCCTACTCTCGGATTCAGCTCTCAACTCCGATCCGGGAGAGCGAATGAGTAGCAGAACCGAAAATGGAGTAAAAAGGAGCTCACTAATAGCAGCAAAAGACTCAGAAATAAAAGAATAAGGTGCTCCTGAATCAAACAACACAGTAGTCGGACAAGAGTTTACAGCAAGTGTACCTAGCACAACGTCGGGTGCCTCCTGAGCCTCCTCCGCGGAGATGAGGTTGACGCGACCACTACCCATGCCTTGGGTAGCCGGAACAATCTTCTAGTCCTAAGAAGAACCACCTCCTTGCCCGCGTCCTCCATTAGGACGAGGGGTCGCTCTTGTCTTCTTAGGGCAATTATTTGCATAATGGCCCTTCTGCTTGCAGAAGAAACAAGTGATGTCCGCAAGGTTGCGGGGACCACTCTGCTGACTCGCAGGAGCACATGATTGGGGCACGGCCTGCGATGAACGAGGGGCGGATGCTGACGACCACGGGAGTGCTGAAGCCTGATGATGTGACCCCTAAGACTGACTGAAGTGAGGATAGCTGGCCCTAGATGACTTGTGGGCCTCCCACTTGCGCTTGCGGTAATTCACAAGCTCTCTCCCTGAGTGCTCGGCGATGATGGCCTTGTCCACCAAGGTCTGGAAATCAGGAAAGTCGACGATGGATAGCTTGTCCTACAGCTCCACGGACAAGCCATCCTTGAACTTCTCTTGCTTGGCCTCATCAGTGGCCACCTCCTCCGGAGCATAACGAGCCAAATGGTTGAACTCGTACCGGTACTCCGTTACTGAGAAGCGCCCTTGCTTGAGCGACAAGAACTCCTTCTTCAGCTTCATCAAGCCGGCAGGAATATGACTCCGACGGAAGGCAGTGCGGAACTCCTCCCAAGTGACGGTGTGGCCGTCGGGCTGCATGGCGAGAAAGCTCCCCCACCAAGACAACGTTGCACCCTCAAGCTGGTGCGATGCAAACAGCGCCTTCTCGTGCTCCTGGCACTGCGCTATGATGAGCTTCCGCTCAACCAGGCGAAGCCAATCGTCTGCATCAAGCGAGTCCTCAGACCTAGAAAAGGTAGGGGCCTGGGTGCGAAGAAACTCCGCAAGTCCCCCACGAGGCTAATGTCCACTCCCTTGCCCGGATCCTAAGCACCGGTAAGGGCGGAGGTGTTGCGCGCGATGACATCCAGAAGAACCCTCCTGTCTTCCGCACGGTTGTGCTCGATCTGAAGAAGGGCCTCGGCCATGGTCGGAGGAGGAAGCTCCTCGTCCGGACCAGCTGACTGGCCTTGGCCGCTACGAGTGCGTCCGGCCATCCTGTTACCAGGAACTTTGGTTAACAATAAGACCCAAAAAACAAAACCGAAAGAAGGCAAAAGGCTAACGACTACGGGAATGGAATATCACCCTAATCGAAAGCCAAAAATAACAAGTTTATAAACTTTAAAAGCTTCTAAAAAGACTCCAAAAATAGCAAGTAATCACCCAAAACCAAAGCTCAACTTCCCACACAACTAACCCGTATTGAACGAACGAGTAATTGATTGAGAAGATAAAAATCAGAATACAACGTAAGATCTAATACCATTAAAGAACAAGGTTAAATCAGTGAAAATAGTGTTAGATACATAGCTAACTAGTATCACATCTTACCATTTTTCCCACAAGTTTTAGTTGATTAACCTCTCTTTTTCTACCCTATTTAGAACTTTTGAGCTTGCTGTCCGAAAATTGAATGATTGTTGTCCAAGTTTTGCATCTAAGCTCCCAAGCCGAATTCTTCAACTTTAGAAACTTCAAAACCTTATAGAGGGCAGCCAACACTTCAATTTGCCAAACTCATTAGTTCCCAAAACCCAATTAAACGATAGCAACTATCTTTGAAGGGAGGAGAGGTAACCAATTTTTAAAACTCAAATCAGAGTAAGGTGAGAGGAGAATTTAAGATAGATAAGGAGTAAAATCTGAGGATTACTTAAGCTTTCATAAATCATTTGATACTTTGAAAATAAGGTTTTCCAAAATATCCTAAAGGCGACCAAGCTTGGGTTACTACGGTCAGGATGGCTCTGATACTAACTCTTGTGAGACCCCGGTTTATCAGGCTTGTAATGCTTAACCATCTACTTGGTCCTAGCATCACCAATCAAATAAACCAAGACTCGAGATATATGCACTTCCCAAGATGCAGTACATACACCTCATTACAACAAGTATGTATCAATTCCATTCAAACACATAGAACCAGCAAAAGCAACAAACCAGAAGTAAATATAAATAAAGGATAGTTATTACAAAAGAGAGGCCGACCGACCAGATAACATACATAAGTTCTAATTAAACAGCGGAAGCAAAAGTGCCATAAGATGCCAATAACAAAAGCCAATTAGTGTGCCTTTAACCCACAAGGCAACCAACCGGACCGCCAAGCTAGTCGTCAAACCCGCAGCACATCTCACAAAAGTGAGTTTGGGGCTCACTTTCCTCCTCTGCAACAAATAGTTAAGCAAAGCAAATGAGTACAAAAACTGTACTCCGCAAGACTTACGTGTAGAGTAACAAACATATACATAGCTACATGCAAGCTTATTTAAGTGGAGGCTCTATGTTTCATTTTCAACACAAAGCAATCTTTATTTGCAATAATGTAGTACATTTAAAAGCAAGTTGGCAAATCTGTTTTTAATGTTCAAATAACAATTTGACAACAATAATAACAATAGATAGATGACAACAACAATCCTGGAAGTTACTAAACCCATAGTCACCACAACAATAGTATGAATTACCCATTCATACCAACCATGTTAAATTTTAATTAAAAGGTTGTAGTCTAATTCTCACAGGGCGTATCCGAGCGTGTTCATAACCTAGGACGAGGCTATTCGAATAGTTTTAATCCTGCAGGGGTGTACCAATGTACCCACACGTCAGACCGCCTTTTTGCCAAGCTATGAAGCACACTTCCTTAGGTATGCCGGCACGGCTAAGTCCTACGAGACACTTCCAATATTGTGTATTAACTACGAGTCGCCCGTATGGATAGAAACCCATACGTTGTGTCAGAGTCATCGTAAAGCCTTGATCAACTACCCCTCACGGGTAAAGCCTTGGACAACTACGATGCCCCTTGAGTTGGAGAACCTACCCGGAACTCCACCACTGTACACCCAACAACGATAACACAATCTCTTTTTCACACAACACACACAACCCACCTCCTGCGACTCGGAGCTAACACACGCCAAAGTACTAAGTCAAGAGAGGTCTCATAACCCCCTCATGTGGTTAGCACGCAAATTGCTCAGTACGGTGGCGTAAGTAATTCGATCCTTGTTGACTTAGGCATACCGCCACAATCCAAACAACCACACCATCCAACCAACATGCCCGAGTCTAAATCAATTTTTCATTTTCAGATTTTGACTTTATAAATTAACAAAGCACAAGTGCTGGACATAAAGGAGTAATAGTTTGATGTGTGATCAAGATCATCGACTAGATCGATGGTCGCCCATTACTACCGAAACTATGCATTTCTAAACAATTTCAAATCGCAATCTACTAAGTGACAAGAGCTCATCCAAAGAACTCAAATCAGAGCAATTAACCTAGGCTCATGGTAGTAGAGGATAATCAATTCCTACAGATTATGCAACTATAGGATCCACTAATCATAATTTAACACAACATAGCAATGCATACATACAAGTTGCAAACAAGATATTAGACTTGAAAATATAGGATAAATCATGATCAAACTGTTTGCCTTGTTGCTGCTGGTCAATATGTTGCTGAGGGTCACTCTCGTGGTTAGCACAATCGTTGGAACCTAACGAAAGAGCGAAAAAGAATTGATAAGAACGATGAATACGAAAAAGACTCAACAGCAAACTTTCTCCGAATGCTTTGAAAATTTTACCGCAGTAAGAGCATTGTTTATAAGGAATTTAGCAACAACAACCAATTGATTTGGATTCTTGATGCAAAAGATATGAGCAAAACAAATCTGCTCAGCCTTAGAAATCACAAATGCTACTATTCAATGCAATTAAATTGTTTGGCAACATTTTCTAGAAAGGTGGTGTAGCTAAAAAGTTTACAGTAGATAAAGCACGTCATGAGATGAACAACCCAATTGGATTCATCTCATTTGGAGCTATGATGCACTTTCTACAATTTTCCAAAGCCATGAGATGAGTAAAAGTAAAATGCATAAGTAAATCTTTTGGGAAAAGTGACATGTTCAAAACTAATTTTCACAGTAAGCTCATTAATAGAGGAATCCAACAAAATTGGATTTACTCAAAAATAGTTTACAGAGAAATAGTTATGCATTTTTGACATTAATTGCATTTTCCGGTTAACAAATAATCCGTCTCGGGAAAATCCAAAATTAAATCGACGTGGACGAACTTGGATCGTTGATCTTTGATCCAACGGCCCAAGTCCACGGGACAAAGCGCGCGCGCACACGGCTCACGTGGCTTACATACCCCACTGTTGGATTTAGATCCAACGGTTCACGTGGATCGAAACGTTCGGAACGAATGTGGGCCGTTGATCTAAAGATGAACGGGTCACAACGAAAGAGCCTTCACCCGGTCCGAACGTTCACGCGAGCCTGGGTCATTGATCTAAAGATCGACGGTCCACAGAGAACTACATTTAAACGCTCGCGCAAAGTTCGTCCGACAAAACTCGACGGCGAAAGGAGGCTCACCGCCGGTGATTCACGCCACCACAGTGCAAACCGAGGGCACCTATAGGTGCGCAATAGTGATGCCACTCACACCTCCGGTGGTGGACCAGAGCGGCGGCGCGACGGCGAGGTGCGGCGGCACAAGCCACGGCAATGACGACAAAGAAGAAAAGCTCTGCTGCGGTCGAAGTAAGCAAGTGCCAAGCATCTAGGGACTAATACGGAGCTACCTGAGCACGGGAGATGCACAGAGGAGGTCAGAGCTGCTCCGGCGATGAAGTGCGGTGCTTTTCGGCCGAAAACTGGGGATTTCCAATTCAGCCAAGCCCTGGGGAAGATAAGTGAAATTGAGCGAGGGTTAAGCTCTGGTGAATAAAGAGGGAGCAAGAATTGGAGAGGGAGAGCCACTGGGGTACCGCCTTCACCGTAAGCTTGAAGCTCGGCAATGGCGGCTGAAATGGTTTCGGGTGAATGCAGCTCAAACAAACCTGTGGGTGCTAGCGAGAGTTGCGGGAGTGCTAAAAGAAGCCAAGGGGGAAGCAAGGGAGCTTAAGTAGCTGAGATGGCAGAGTGCAACGGCAAGAAGCCTCCTCTGGTCAAACCTGCCATGGGAGCACTGAGAGTGATGGGAGCAGTTGAGCTATGGACGTTTGAGGGCGGTGCACGACCAGCATTAAATGCAAGGAGCCGTTGGCCATGACACGGAGTGGACAGGGCGCTGCGCTGCCCACGACTTCCTCTGTCCATGGCGTAGCGCGCACACGAGCGAGGGAGCGTGAGGAAGGAGACGACGCGGCCACCATTGGATCACAATCGGACGGTTCAAGTGAATGGGGCGATCGACCACTCAATCCAGGCCGTTATCTCCAAATCGGATAGTTCAAGTGAATGGGGCGATCCGCCGGTCCGATCGGCCAATCAATCCAGGCCGTTGATCTCCAAATCGGACGGCTCTCCTGCGATCGAATCGGCAACGCTCCGCGCCAACGTGGACCATGCGATGACGATCAAGCGGACCCATAGCGCTTCGCTGCGTCGGCCATGGCGGTGCGGCTAGTTGGTAGGCGAGTCAAGTTTCGAGCAAGTCGGCTCGAACCCGAGGAACAAAGCATGCAGATTAGGTTTTGATTTTGAACTAGAACTTTGGGAAAAAATTTTAGAGGTAGCAAACCAGCTCCAAAAATTATGAAAATTTAACTGGAGGTTGCTGACTTTAGGATCAACCTTACATAAAATTTCCAGAGATTTTCATGCACTGTATTCTTCTCATGAAATTTCCATAAGGTTATGCCTAGGATTTGTACAAGGTTTGACTTGCCTCCAAAAATTATCAAATAATTTCTAAAAATCATGAAATAATTCAGAGGTGTTACAAAGCCTCCCTAGAACTCACGAAAAATATTTACAGAGGTTTGGCACAAGATCTTTGCCAAGGAGGTTTTTAATTTTTGATTTTCATAATTCTTTTACAAGAATTACAGAAATGCTCAAGGACTTTAAGATGCAAGAAAAGTTTGAATTTCTACTCATTTTCTTACATTGGAAGCGAGGACTCAGAATTGGGATGTTACATGGCCCAGGGGATTTTCTCATGAGAGCCACAATACGGGGAGGATATCGTACTAACACTGCTAAGGAGCTACCAGATCCCACATTTCGCATATGATCAAGTGCGGCGTCCCTGCATGTCGGCTTTTGGCCACCATGTCGTGTGATGACCGTCTACTCGGAGACGAAGGAGCCATCGCAAGTGGTGCAGTGACACCGTCTTCTCCATGATGGGCATAAGGAGGTCGATTACCTTGGCCCTTTATCCTCCACTACCTCGGAGTCTTCAGTTGCTGCACGACGTGATCACGATGACTAGACAGAGAGTGACAGTCGAGAGCTCACTTGTAGGATTTTAGTGTGAGCACTTTTGGGTATTTTGTAGGCTGAAATTTATGTAAGATACAGCCGTATAATGATTGTAATTTGCTACTTATGATGATTTAGTTGCTTTTTGTAATGTTTAAGCAACATGCATGCGAACCATGTAAGATTTGACTAGTATGTTAAAAATTCATGTGTGCTGCCTTTATGGTTTAAAAATATGCATATTTCAGATTTGATAAGTTATTTTAATATGAGATTATGTTTACCGACCCGCTCAACTTGTGCTTATTCTCCCTGATCTTGCGCACGATTTGTTAAAATGCATTATGTATGAGTAGGATGCTAGCAACACGCTTAGTTAACAAACTCATGGCAACGGAGCTACCTCCGGATCGTGGCAACCGGGAGGCGAGGTTCCTAATCCTTCTCAACCCAACCCGCTATATCCTAGGTCGCAACCTAAGCAGTCTCATCATGTTGCTATTGAAGAACCCGAGGTTCTGCTGCAACCACCCACCATAGCACAAGCACTTGCAATGATCGAACTAGGGTGGCAGACAAACACTCTTATGCTCCAACAACTATGTAGAACACCGCTTCCCTCAGCATTGCTACCGGAGGACACGAGCTACTGCGAACCAATCGCAGTCCAGGATGGGCGAGTTCATGCGAACTCAGCCGTCGATCTTCTCAATGGCAGTTCCTCTCGACGCCAATGATTGGCTTCATATGGTCGAGATCAAGTTGATCATTACCCAGTGCAATGACGAGGAGAAGGTGCTTTATGTATCTTACCAGCTGCAATGAGCCGCAACTGCTTGGTGGGAGAACCATCAAGCCATCCTTCAAGAAGGGCAGAGTGGTAGATCCTCACATGGGCTGCCTTCAAGAAGGTATTCCGTGACGCCCACATTCCAACGGATCTCATGGACATCAAGAAGGGGGAATTCTATAAACTCCGGCCGAGGAACATGACGGTGATGGACTTCCTCCATCGCTTCAACTATCTTGTTCGTTATGCTGCGTCTGAAATACCGGACAAAGTCTTGCTGAGTACACAATGTAGTCAATCTTGCGGATGACGTCTTCTTTGCACCCGAAACCGTTGGGTTCGGTGACAAGTCTTTCTAGAACTTGTCTTGATACGGATCAATGTGTATTGATGCGTAATGTACCAATCTTTCACGGTACTTGTACTTCAATCTTGTTTGAAGCAAAACCCCAGCTTAGAACATGTGTATCTCCGAAGCAGTAATACTTGGTTGATGTTGAATCAATCCGAAGAGAGAAACAAAATCAAACCGGAAGTCCAACACCAAACTGTGAGCAATTGAGGATGCTACGAATTGGTGAGATGATCCACAAGGAATCACGGATCTTGGAAGAACAACCTCCCTCCAATATTCACGCAGTCACAAAACCCTAGATGGTAATTTTCGAAACGCATGTATTCATTTTGCGCCACATGAACCTGTGACTTTTCTGAATTTTCCTCAACTCTAACTTTCTTACAATGGGGCTCTACCCCTAAATATATATTAGTAATGAACAGTAACCATCTAAGATGCAGTAGCATGAGCGATATCCGGCTTCGGAATAGTATACGAGCGATAATCCGAATAGAAATCCCTATTGCAAACTCCTTTAATTCAAAATTTAAACTACTCTAATTGCTGAAAATAGATTAAACTATCCTATTACAAGTAATTTATAATTAACTTCTTTTAAAGAAAGATCCGAATTGGAATTGCTCCAATCCAAACCCAATTAGGATCCTTAGGCTAAAAATATATTGATTTCGGAATTGAGTTTGAATTTGGTTCTTTTGTCTTTTCTTGGCCAAATTCTCTTGTAAACTTTGCAATATGCAAAGCTCTTAGTTCTTGTGTCTTCCCATGTCCACTCCAGCTCCCCGTTCGACCTACCTCCCTCTCCTTGCTCTTTGCCGAACCTGGTTCTTGTTTCTTTCTCCATTGATGCATAATAGGCTCAACTTGAGGTTTAGTACACACTTGCAACTTAGGGATATTGACTAAAATAGTAGATGCATCTAGGGCCTCATCATCCTCCCCTTTTTGAAGCAAAACCGTCATCGGTTTTAGTGTAGTCTTTACGGCCTTTTTCTTGCTAACTACAACCAAATCACTCATGATTTCTTCATCAGTCTTTGACAGCAAAGCATGGAATTCTCCCTTGTGCATGAAAGTATATCGGTTAGACCGTCCTTGATGTGTAGCATTCAGGTCAAATTGCCATGGATGTCCCAATAGAATATGACCAGCATGCATAGGTACCACATCACACTCCACTTTATCGACATAGCCATCAAAAGTAAGTGGCACTCTCACCTTGTGTGTTATCCTGACTTTGCCGACGTTGTTGAGCCATTAGATGTAATATAGTTTAGGATGCCTCCATGTGGACAATGAGAGTGATTCCACTACATTTTTGCCAATCATGTTGGTTGAACTCCCGTTATCAATAATCAACTTGCACACCTTTTCTTTGATCTTGCAATCGGTTTGAAAGATATGATGTCGTTGTCCTTTCCTCACAATAACGGTGTTATCACGCTGCACCGTTTGAGCCATCAAGCTAATACCTTTTTCTGGATAACAAATGATTAGCTCTAGCTTCTCAGATTCATCAAAAGGTTCAGATTTATCATTGTCGCTCTCCGTTGCATAGCCATCGTGTGTAAGCAACACCGTCTTCATGTTTGGACAATCCTTCTTCATATGACCTCGGCCCTTGCACTTGAAGCATTCAATGTTGCTTGTTCTAGCCGTAGAGAATGCACTAGAATCAGCATGTGAGGCTTCTTTACCTGCAACACTCATAGGCTTCGAAGCTTTCTTGAATGTACTCCGAACTGGTATAGTGGATGCAACCGGTTTAGGAGTTGATCCCGCATCTCCATCATGCGAAGTTACACGTCTCAAAGTGCTATGAGTGGTACAGCCACCCCTTGCTTGAGTGTCCTTCACCCATTGTTCAGCACGCTCCGCTTGATGATGTAATTCTTGCACGGTGTTGTATTGCATTAAATCAACATGGTTCCGCACATCTTCATTCAGCCCCTCAAAGAAACGTGTCATGGTCGCCTCCGCCGACTCACGCACACTTGTACGGATCATGTGCACTTGCATATCTTGATAGTACTCGCTCACCGTCTTAGCTCCCTGTGTAAGTCGTCGTAGCTTTGTATGCAGTGTTCTTGTATAGTATGCCGGCACAAATCATTCCCGCATAGCTTGTTTTATTACTTCCCAAGTGTTAGGACGTTCCCTTGCACGATTCAATTGATCCCACCAAATAATAGCATATTCGGTGAACTCAACGAGGCAACACGAACCTTCTTCTCTTCGGAGTAGTGGTGGTTGTCAAAATTTTGATTAACACGCATCTCCCACTCCAAATAAGCCTCCAGATCAGATCTGCCCTTAAACTCAGGTATGGTGATCTTGATTATCCCGATACCACCATCTTCATATTCACCTCCATTATGACGAACACCATGTCCGGCACCTCGACGATCAAAGTAATCATGTCGTGGACGTCGTTGATGTCTTTCACGATCATCGAGAATGGCCTCCTCTGAATCAGCAGCATAGTATTATGACGAACACCATGTACGGCACCTCGACGATCAAAGTAATCATGTCGTGGACGTCGTTGATGTCTTTCACGATCATCGAAAATGGCCTCCTCTGAATCAGCAGCATAGAAGTCATCTCCGGCATGGCGTACAACACGTTGTGCACGTCCATGTTGTGGTTGGGGCAGCACCGGTACATTAGCTCCTCGTGGCGGTGGTAGCCTCTCCTCCAAGCGAAGGATAGCAAAATTCAGACGATCAAAACCTTCCATCATACGACGTTCATTCGCGTTGAGATGATCGTTCAGTGTGTCTTGCACTCCTTGGATTTCAGCTTCAAGTTGATGGTGTAAAACCTTCTCGCGGCGAAGAAAATAGCCAGTAGTTGTATCAAATTGAGCAGATACGTCTGGTAATAGTGTACCACCGTACATAAGCTCCTCCTCCGAACCACCATTAGAACCTCGCTGGCTAGTTCTTGACATGATGATCAACCTCAATGTACTAAGAAAAACACGTATCGTGATCAACCACGCTCTGATACCAAGATGATACGAATCAACGTGTGTTGATGCGTAATGTAGCCCAAACTTTCACGGTAATTGTACTTCAATCTTGTTTGAAGCAAAACCCCAGCTTAGAACACGTGTATCTCCGAAGCAATAATACTTGGTTGATGTTGAATCAATCCGAAGAGAGAAACAAAATCAAACCGGAAGTACAATACCAAACCGTGAGCAATTGAGGATGCTACGAATTGGTGAGATGATCTACAAGGAATCACGGATCTTGGAAGAACTACCTCCTCTAATATTCACGCAGTCACAAAACCCTAGATGGGAATTTTCGAAGCGCATGTATTCATTTTGCGCCACATGAACCTGTGACTTTTCTGAATTTTCCTCAACTCTAACTTGCTTACAATGGGGCTCTACCCCTAAATATATATTAGTAATGAATAGTAACCATCTCAGGTACTATAGCATGAACAGTATCCGACTCAGAATAGTACTTGTGAACAGTAATCCGAATAGTAATCCCTATTGCAAACTCCTTTAATTCGAAATTTAAACTACTCGAATTGCTGAAAATAGATTAAACTATCCTATTACAAGTAATTTATAATTAACTTCTTTTAAAGAAAGATCCGAATTGGAATTGCTCCAATCCAAACCCAATTAGGATCCTTAGGCTGAAAATATATTGATTTCGGAATTGAGTTTGAATTTGGTTCTTTTGTCTTTTCTTGGCCGAATTCTCTTGTAAACTTTGCAATATGCAAAGCTCTTGGTTCTTGTGTCTTCCCATGTCCGCTAAAGCTCCCCATTCGGCCTACCTCCCTCTCCTTGCTCTTTGCCGAACCTGGTTCTTGTTTCTTTCTCCATTGATGCATAATAGGCTCAACTTGAGGTTTAGTACACACTTGCAACTTAGGGATATTGACTAAAATAGTAGATGCAACTAGGGCCTCATCATGTCTTTTATCGGTTGCCTGAGGGTATCGGATGGGCATGCCGCTGAAATTTTTGACTTATTATACAATTTTGCTTATGCCATTACATTTGCTACTTGTGATACTTAAACTTTTATTTGGTCTGTCGAGCTTTGTGTTGTAAATAGTTTAATCGCTTAATTTATGTACCATATTTTCTTTATTTTGTATGTATTAATGTATGAATGTGAATACCAACATTGTGGACGCGTGTACTTGCCCCTGATAGTAGGGGTTTGGGTATTCCAAACTCGGAATTCGCAGATACTATTTGTGATTCATAGACGGGGTAAGTCGTGAGGCTGGGGATGGGAAGGGCAGGAGTGTGCGTCACCCTTTTTCTTTTTCTTTTTTTTTTTTCTATTTTTCCCTTAACCTTTGCGTCTGATTTTGTTGTGTGCTAATTTTAGCTGGTTCCATTTGTTACCGTAGGTTTGATCGGGAATGTCAGTTGCATGGAGTTCAAGTTTGCTTCTTAGCCTATTGCAATGTGAGTGCTGTTCTTGCAAAAAAAAAAAAAAGGTATGTTGTTTGCGGTGTTCATAGTTTACACGTGCTCAATGTTTAGCAATCTATTAATATTTAGCCCATTTGTCTATGCCTTTGCATAGTTACCAAAATACCCGGGTCAACGAGAAAAGGTTAGTTAGGGGTGAATCATACCTAGGCTAACTTCTAGGG